>JAJPUD010000524.1:486407-515533 GCA_023553655.1 Myrmecobius fasciatus | reverse complement strand
AATGCAAGCAAACATCAATCGAGAGCATGGAAATGTTATGTTGTGGTCCACATTTCATATCCCTCTCTCTGGGTGTATATGGCCTTCTTCAATGAACAATTGGAACTGGTTTGAAACATTTCATTGTTGAAGAGAGCCATGTCCATCAGAATTGATCGTCATATAATATTGTTGTTGCTGTGTATAATACCTGATTCTTTTCATTAAAATAAATCACTAGCATTAATATAGAGTTTCAATGTTTGGAAATTACATAAATTATCTTGTCAGTTCTCATATAACAACTTTGCAGTATAGATATTAATATTATTATATTATTTTAAAGATTTTAAGAATAAGATTCTAGAGATATTATTTTAAAATGAGGAAGCTGAAGTAAAGAAAATTTAAAGAGTAATAAAAACAATAATCGCTTACATTTATATAACACTTACTGTGTGCCAGGATCTATGCTAAGTGTTCTACATTTATTACCTCATCGGAGCATCACAAAAACTCTGCGAGTTAGGTACTATTACTACCCCCATTTTACAAAAGAAGAAACTACCAAACAGAAGTTAAGTGACTTGCCTCAGCAGTCTCACAAGGATACTGAATTTCTGAGGCAGGATTAAAATTCTGACCTAAGTCCAATGCTATTTATTGGGGATGGGAATGGGGATGTATTTAGAATATGACCTGAATCAGTTTAAAATGTGATTCAAAAATATTATTAAAATAATAAAAATATAATACAATACAGATAATGTTAATTTGTGGTTTTTTCAGTCAATATATGCAGTCTTTAGGAATTGCTACCACTGCACTAGCTCATCAGCTGGGCATTAGTTAATAGAGCCAGGGGCATCTATTGCTCCAATGAGACCAGAAGCTGCAGAGAAGGAAGAAAATAAAACATGTTTGAGCAGCATGAATGTGTCCGTTATTTCCAGGAGGATCATTATTTCTCACTTTGCTCTTACTCTCTCCCTCTAGGACAAGGTTGGCAAACATGCAGCAAAAGCCCTGTACTCCTTGTTTGGCACCAAGTATCAAGTGGGACCTATCTGTTCCACTGTGTGTAAGTTCTTGCCTTATTTATTTTGTAATTTGGAAAGTTCTTTGAGACATCAATGGAAATGGAATTTTCAGATGCTGGAAATTAGACACCTTCTATTTGCCCACCAAAACCAAGGAGGATGGCTTGATTTTAAAATGATTAATTTTGATGTTATTGTTAGTAACATTATTATTAACGTTGTATCATCATACTATTGTGATTTTTATTATTATTCTTATAGTGCTTTATGCTTTACAAATTATTTTCCTTATAACAACCCTAAGAGGCTAATTATACAATCATCCCCATTATCCAGATGAGGAAACTGGTCAAAATTCTTTGGCTTAGCAGCTAAGAGTCCAAATCTCCTGAAACCAAGCCCAAAGCTCTTTCCATTACACCATCCCACTATTATGATGGATTGTGGGCTCCATGGGTTTTTGATTCTATCCCTGCTATAACCACAAGCAATTACTATTTACAGATTGTCTGCTGGAAGATAGGTGCTGCATTTCTTATCATGCACCAAAAAGCTGGAAATGACTTCAAAAGCATTAGTCTTATTTTCAGAGGCCCTAAGGAGGCCTTTGAGGAGCTGGAAGGGTCCTTCATCTCCTAGCCAGAAACCTTTCTTAGCAGCCAAAACAAGAAATCGAGAGAGCTGGGACCTATGGGGGGCTGAATCCACTGGAGAGAGCTGGTCTTGGTCAGGCATGGAGGCTGTAGGCAAGATGTAGGTCCTGAGAGCATTGAGGACCCTATTTTCCAGAAACCATCCTTTGGCCTTTTTTAGTCAGTGCTTTCAATGCCCACTTTGGAAGTTTATAGTCAGAGACTTGGTCATAGGAGAGAGAAATTTTCTTCATTTTGGTTTTCATTGTGGTATCACTTCTTAGTAAATGACAAGTTGTTATGATCTATAAAGCATTTTGTAAATTCTTAGGCACTCTATTAATTCCGGTGTCACTTTTTATTCTCTAATCCATTCTGCATACTGAAGCCAGACTGATTTTCCTAAAATACTGGTTTGATTTGTAGAGATGATATGTATTAAAGAAGGAGTCCTGTATTAAGAGATGGAAGGCCTGGACTTAAATCCTATAAGTTATGTGAATTTAGATGAATCACTAAAATGGTTTAAGCCTCAGTTTCTACATCTGTAAAATGGGGATAATAATACCCACAGCATTGAGTATCTAAGTAGTACTTCAGATTTCTGTAAATAAATGTGAATTTTTATAACAATTTTATAATTTTATATATATGTATATATGATTTTATAACAAATTAATTTCTAGAAGGAAGCTTGAGAGTTGACCTGAGAATTCTGGTAGTCTCTTTCTAAAATGTGTTGTTTTCCCAAAATCATGTAGGAACTAGAGCTTGGGCTAGTCCTTGAAGGATGATGGGGATTCTAAGAGGTAGAGCTTCAGAGGGAAGGAATTCTCCAAATGAAGCAAAATTTGTGCAAATTCATGGCTATGAAAGATAGGAGAGAGCCTAAATTTGTAAAAGGAAATAATGTGTAATAAATCTGGTAAGGTAGATTGGAATCAAAGTGAGAAGGATTTTAGATGCCAAACAAAGGAAATTGTGATTCTACTTTCTACTTCCTAGTATAGCTAAAATAAGCAACAAAAAATCATGTAAAAAAATGAAATGTGTTATCTTTCCAGGTTCCTTTTGGAAAGCTTAGTGGGGGGTCTGGATGTTTTCCAAAAACTAAGATGTAAATGGGAAATTAGACATTAAAAAATAGAAATTATAGCTCTAATTCCTGGTCTCTCAAGATTCCCCTGCACTCAACAGGAGTGATGCTATACTCATATTGTAACACCATTTCATTAGTGTTAACTCAGGAGAATCATTGCTTTATTATTATTGAGTGGGAGTTCTCCAAAGAAAATATTATCAGAGGCTTTCCACCCTCTATTGTGTCAGTGCTGAGTCAGAAGTATGCAAGATACGTTTAAGTGCCATAGAATCCTCCCCCATTTAAGCAACTTGGAAGCTGAGGAAGGGCCACCTTGGAGCTCCAGAAGGACAGAAGATCATGTACCATTGTATGTGTGTGTGTATACATATATATATATATATATATACACACACATATATATTATATATACACACACACATATATATATGGCTTTAGAATTAAATATTTTTTTTCTTTTTTCCTTGAGGCAATTGGGGTTAAGTGACTTGCCCAGGTCACACAGCTAGGAAGTGTTAAGTGGCTGAGATCAAATTTGAACTCAGATCCTCCTGACTTCAGGGCTGGTGTTTTATCCACTACACCACCTAGCTGCCCCAATTAAACACATTTTTTGAGTTGGAAAGTTTAAATATTCTTCCATTGCCACCCCTTATTTTTTCTCATTCTTCTTCCTTTTCTTTGTTTTTGTTGATTAAGGCTCCCTATTATCACCTAGGCTAGGAGTCTATTCATAAGCCTAATCCCACTAATTGACATAGGAAGGCTCCTTTTTGATCTTTTTGTCCCTCTTCCTGACCACTGGGCCAAGTTCCTATACATTATACCACCTACCTGCCCAGTCTGTTTGCCCCATTGTTAATTGCCCTTGTGGACCACCATGATCTCTTCTAACCTCCTCCCAGCATGTTAATTGTCATTCACTAGGGCTATCACTACTTGCTTCTTGGAGTTTTTCTCTTCCATTTGAACATACTGCTTCCATTCTCTGTGTGCTAGAAAACCAGATAACCCTGAACCCAAACTTCTTAATATATTCTAAAACAGGGATTCTTAATCTAGGATCCATGGACCTCCAAGGGGTTTGCGGATAGATTTCAGAGAGTCTGTGAACTAGATTATAATTTTAAAAATATTTTAATAGCCGTGTTCAATTTAATTAGTTTTCTTTATAATCATATATATTTTATTACATGATTCCCCCCCCCTTTTTTTTGTAAGGCAATTGGGCCACATAGCTAGTAAATGTGAAGTATCTGAGTCTGGATTTGAACTCAGGTCCTCCTGGGCCCATTTCCATTCATTGTGCCATTTGGTTGCCCCCCATTACATGATTTTTATTTTTATTTTATTTATTTATTTTGCTGAGGCAATGGGGGTTAAGTGACTTGCCCAGGGTCACAAAGCTAGGGAATATTAAGTGTCTGAGACCAGATTTGAACTCAGGTCCTCCTGACTTCAGCATTGGTGCTCTATCCACTGGGTCACCTTTTTTAAAAAAACAAAAACAAAAAACATTATTCTGATAAAAGTTCCACACTCTTTAGGAGACTGCCAAAGACATCTATGGCACAAAAACCTGGAGTGAGGAGGACACAAAGCCTCTATTTTTTGTATCTTGCATAAGAGTTAGTGAAATGAATTTGGTGAATTGGTGAAAAAGAATGAATCTTTTTTGCTTCCTTATTAATTCTTAATTGTGTTTTAGATATGTAAAACTGCTATAGAAATGACCTCAGGAAAGGGAGGTGTCCTTGAAGAATGGTTTGTTCAGCAGTCTAACAGAACACTGTACTGTTATAGCCATCTAGAAATTCAGGAGACACAATCCCTCAGCAAGTTTATAAGGGAAAAACAAACCAATTAGTACCAGTAGTGGAAAACAATATTCAGCAGCTGTGTGACCACAGGCAAGGCATTTCAACACTCTGAACTTCAGTTTCCTTATCTGTAAAATGGGGATATTAACACCTGTATCACCTACCTCCCAGACACAGATGAGGTAATCATGTAAAATGCTTGGTATAATGGAAATTAATGAAAACATTTATTCTGCATTATGTCATAGTCAAGTAGAAAATAGGTGCTCTTTGACAGCTTATGTTAAGAAGGAACTATCTGTCTGCAAAAGTGCTCATTGTTTTTGCTGGTACCTGATATGAAAATGGAAAAACGAGGAATAAGAGCAATAGAAACAACAACTGATATTTTCAAAGTACTCTAAGTTTTAAAAAAAAAAACCAACACTTTATGTACAGGTTGTCTCAAAAATCTTAAAGCAGTTTTAAGCTTCTTAAGACTTATTAAACTTAATAAGGCTTAAATTGCACCAAGATTCTGGGGACACTCTGTTTATTAGCTCTTTTGATCTTATTATTGGTATGACTACAGAGAAATCATAGAACTTCTCTAACTTTTGTTCCTCTGTAAAATGAGCCCATACCTGTGACAGCCCTGTGATAGGGGGTACTATATTCATTATTCTCCCCATTGTACTGATGGGGAGACTGAGGCCCAGAGAAGTTAATTGCTTTGACTGGTTTTTAATGATCACATTGAATCTTCCCTTTCAAAAGCCTGCTTAGATGCATCATCCTGGAGGCCTTTCTTGCTCATTCCTACTCCAGGGAGGAGTGAGCAGAAGTAGATCCTGTCCTTTGTGTCCCATGAGGACAAAGCCAGACTCTCTCTGTCCTTATGAAGTTGGCTGTAAGGATGGTCCAGTGGAAAGAGTGCTTGCTGGTTTTGAAGTCAGAAGCTCTGGGTTCAAATTCTGACCAATTTCTTTTTTCTTAGTGGCCATATCCAAATCCCTTCATCTCTCTGACTTGCAATTCTTATTTATGAAATGGAAGCAGATAGAGGGGAATTGGGTTGGATTACACCAGAAGTTCTTTCTAGTTCTAAATCTACGTCCTGTGTTCTACTAGTGATCAGGCAGCAAATTAGTACCTACCCCCAAAAGAGAGAGAGATTAAAACCTATTACTTTTTCAGTCTCTGAGCCCTCCTCCTCTGGGAATGATAAAGTGTTATCATTAAGTGTTAGCATAAGCTCAAGGGCCCTCAGGGGTCAGCTGGTCCAAGGATTCTTCACTTACTTTGTGTCATGGGTCCCTTCTGTGGTCTGGGGAGTCCTACGGATCTCTTCTCAGAAAAATGACTTTAAGTGAATGAAATAAAACAAGTAGGATTAAAAAAAAACCCGGTGAAATATACAATAAGACAGGACATGATTCTATATATGACATAATAAGATGTGATATCCAATTTAACATAACAATCTAACAAAATATTACATAAAATAATATAATATATAATATAACAACATTATACATAATGTGATATAATAAATATAGCATAAATATACAGTATAATATAATAAATATAACATAAATATAATATACAATGTGATATAACTATAACCTGATATGACATAATATAATACAGTATAATATAATATAACATAATATAATATATGATATAACATAATGTAATATAATAAATGTATAACATAACATTATATAATACAATATAGTATAATATAATATGATATGATATGTTATAATGTGATATCACATCATATACATAATGGGGCAGCTAGGTAGCACAGTGGATAGAGTACAGAGGATGTGGTCTTCCTGACTCCTCTTCCTGAGTTCAAATATGGCCTTAGACACTTAGTTGTGTCTCAGTTTGTCTCAGTTTCCTCATCTGTAACATGAACTGGAGAAGGGAATGACAAACCACTCTAGTGTCTTTGCCAAGTAAACCCCTCATGGGATCAGGAAGAGTCGGACATGAGTGAAAAATGACTGAATGATAACTGAATCATACACAATATATTTCACTGTTCTTTTTGTATGAATATATTAGACTTAAATGTAATGTATAATTCCATTATAGTTAAATGCAGTCACTGAAATATTTCAGTAAAATAAGTTAATAGCCCCCAAGTGAAGAGCTCCTGAGCTAGACTAACCCCTTTCTTTTTCACATGAGGAAATTGGGCCCCCCAAAGTATTCGCTTGTTATTTTTCTCTTCAACACTGCAGTAGGAGACAGACTTTTCAGTATGGTCATGATGATTTCAAAAAACAGTGTGAGGTCCCTAGTAAACGCAGGTCAGCAGACTGGGAGGGCTTCTGACCTCCTGTCCATTCTGATCTTGAGTGAGACCTGTACCTATCAGTGATTTCCTTTTTTTTAATTACAGACCCCGCCAGTGGCAGCAGCATAGACTGGGCCTATGAAAACGGAATTAAATATGCGTTCACCTTCGAGTTGCGAGACACTGGCCACTATGGCTTCCTTCTGCCGGCTAACCAGATCCTTCCCACTGCCCAGGAGACCTGGCTGGCCCTAGAAGTGATCATGGACTACATTAAGGACCACCTCTACTAGAGAACCCGCTCTGCTACTGAAGGACAGAAGAACACGTGTAGGAAGCTGCCGCTCGGATGGTCTGTGGTCCATTCAGCCAGCTAAGGCATCAAGGCTGACATTATGAGGTTACATGCTGTGACTGGACCCCTGGTTCTCCCAAAATGTTAGGATGGATGCTTCACATGGCCTCCCTCCCAAAGAGCGCCCGACACCAATATTTCGTCTATTAATATGTTCAGTCTCTTTTTGGAGCCTTTTTTATATTTTCAGCCTCTACCTCTTGTAGTGCACTTTCTAAAGTGCCCCTGGGGTTTGTTGGTTTGCTCAGGGAGGGGGATCATTGGTGGGAGGACTTCCTGTGTGGAATTTCTCCCTACTGAGGCAGACACAGGACACAGGGACTAGATATCTGAATGATTTCAGATCGCCTCCTCCTTCTACTTTGCCTCATTGTATCAGCACAGCATCCTCGCCTTCACACGTATCACATACAGTGTGATTTAAGATTATACTATTATATAGATAGATATGATATATATATATAAGTAATATAAGATGTGATATAATAAATATAACATATAACATATAACATTACAAAGCCTTCACACACACAGAATTCTCTGGCCTCCATCATTTGGCCATCTCTGAGCAACCCCTTTCTTTCATCTTTCCTTCTATCTGGGCCTACATGTTCTATGTTCCCTCCTCCTAAATTCTCTCTCTTTCTCTCTTTTTCTCTTCCCCTCCTTTCTTTCTCTTTTTCTCCTCTCCTCCCTCCTTTTTTCTCTCTCCCTCCTTTCCTCTTTCTCTCTCCTTTTTCTCCTTCTCTTCCTTTCCTTTCTCTTCTTTCTTTTTCTCTCCTTTCATCTTCATCTTTTTGGAGGTCTTCTTCCTTTGCCCCCTTTCTCTCTGTCTTTCTCTGTTTCTTTCATTCTCTTTCGTTCTCTCTTCCCCTCCTTTCTTTCTCTCTTTCTCCTCTCCTCCCTCTTTCTATTTTTCTCCCTCCCTCCTTTCCTTTCTTCTTTTCTCCTTCTCCTCCTTTCTTATCTCTTCTTTCTTTTTCTCTCCTTTCATCTTCATCTTTTTTTGGGTCTTTTTCCTTTGCCCCCTTTCTCTCTGCCTTTCTCTGTTTCTTTCACTCTCTTTTGCCCTCCTTTCCTTTCTCTTTTTTTTTTTTTCCTTTTTGCTGAGGCAATTGGGGTTAAGTGACTTGCCCAGGGTCACACAGCTAGGGAATGTTAAGTGTCTGAGACCAGATTTGAACTCAGGTCCTCCTGACTTCAGGGCTGGTGCTCTAACCACTGCGCCACCTAGCTGTCCCTCCTTTCTCTTCTTTCTTTTTCTCTCCTTTCATCTTTCTTCATCTTTTTGGGGGATCTTCTTCCTTTGCCTCCTTTCTCTCTGTTTTCTCTGTTTCTTTCACTCTCTCGTTCTCTCTCTACCTTCTCTGCCTGTGGCCAAGGCTTCCATCTAACAAATTCCAGGATTCACAAGATCACAGGCCAGCCTCCTTGCATCCCTCCCCAGCACAGGCTGCTCGCCACCTTCTGTCCCTCTGCTCCTTCCACCACTGATGCTGAGCTGTCACCTTGCTTGGTTTATGATGTATATAGCAAATGGACTTGACTCAATAAATAGTCATGATTGAGACTCCCCTCGGTTCTCTGTTACTCGAGTTACTTTCTCAAATTGAGATCATGATTTAGGATGTACCTTGTGTCTCTTTGGGTAATGATAAAAAAGTTCAATTAAGGGGCAACTAGGTGGCACAGTGGGTAGAGCACCAGCCCTGAAGTCAGGAGGACCTGACACTTAACATCCCCTAGCTGTGTGACCCTGGGCAAGTCACTTAACCTCAATTACCTCAGCAAAAAAAAAAAAAAAAAAAAAAAGAGGCAGAGCTGGGGAATGGTGGGACACGCCTATAATCCTGGCTCAGTTGGGCCCCCCAGGCAATACAAGCAGGACAGCCCATATTCCTAATGTGGCAGCATCACAAACACTTGTACTTGCTGGCCCACAGAGATACCCAATGGGGGGGGGGGGGCTGCTTTCTCTGCTGGGATGGTCTGTGGGCCCTAACTTAGGGCTTTTACAACTACCTTTATAGCTGCACCTCTCCTCCAGGCTCTCATTATCTCTATGTACAGAAACTCTGAGTGAAGATTAGAAATGTCCTTTTAACTCTCACAATCCCTTCAAATCATATTAGGAAGTTTACTTAGCAAAACTGCAAAGGCTGTGGGGAGAATTTTCCACTCCCATCATGCCCCAGGGCTAATGCAAATTAGCACCGGAGCAAGATTAAAATGAGATTTGGTGGAGCTCCTGAGCTTTACTTTCCATCCAGACTCTCCCTCTCCCACCAATCACCCCATCTCCTTCCAACAACCACTCCCTACGTTTATTTAAATGGAAATAAAACATGTGTGACTGCCTTATGGTGTTATTAAGAGGAAAAGTGCTTTGTGACCCTTAAATCAGCATGCAGATCAAAGTTCTGATTTCAGTGTCCTCTTCAGAAATGAGTTACACATAATAGGAGCTCATTAAACACGTTTTGATTTGATTAATAACAGGACAGGAATTTAAGAACCACGTAAATAACCCTGCGCAGCAAGTTAGAACAGCAAAAGAAGGAAAAAAAAATGATTTCCAGCAGAAACTGTGGGTGGAGTTCATGGAGACACGTGCATGTTGGAGCATACCAGAATTCTCAGGAAGATAGAACAGAGGATTTACTGTCCCAATTAGAGACAGGAAAAACCTGGTTTTTAATTAAATGTTTAGCCATCTCCTCCACTAACAATCTTCTTATTATGGTGAGGGGTGGTGATCCTGTGTCCTTTTAGGCTGGGTCAGTAGTTTCAGCTCTGACATGTCCACCTGAGCTAGGCAGCTTTAAGACAGGTCAGGCAATAACTAAGTCTCTGCCATCCAAGGACCAGCTTAACCAAATTTATATGGAGCTGGTTGGTGCTGTGAACAAGGGTCCTGGCCTTTGAGTTGGGAAAACCTGTGTTCAACAGCTGTCTCAGCTAGCCCTGTGACTCTGGGCAAGGCTGATGACTTTTCTTTTTTTTTCTTTTTTTTTTTTTCCTTTTTGCTGAGGCAATTGGGGTTAAGTGACTAAGTGACTTGCCCAGGGTCACACAGCTAGGAAGTGTTAAGCATTTGAGGTCAAATTTGAACTCAGGTCCTCCTGACTTCAGGGCTGGTGCTCTATCCACTGTGCCACCTAGCTGACCCAAGGCTGATGACTTCTAAGTCTGAGGTGACCACTTAATGCCCCAGATCCTAGTGGGAATGCTACATAGCCAGTAAGTCATTTGCTAATGACATTTGAGCCTCAGTTTCAAAATTGGTAAAATGGGGATAGTAAAAGCACTCAACTCACAGGGTTGTGAGAAAAAAATAAAATGATGTAAAGAACTTTACTATTGTTAGTTATCATCATCATCACAATGAGTTATTAGGTGATTTTTTTTTGTTCACAGAAACTCATGAAGAGCGTCCATTAACTAAAGAAACAGGGAATAGAACAATGGAAAGCATATTGGATTTGAAGTCATGAGAGGGTGGTGTTCAAATTCCACCTGATACTTTTTTAATGTAATATTATCTATTTTTTATTGTGCTTGGTTAAATATTTCCCAATTATGGGATTAGGTGACTTCCCCAAGATCACACAGTGTCTGAAGCTGAATTTGAACTCAGATCCTCCTGACTCCAGAACTGGTACCCTATCTTCTGCACCACTTGGCTCCTCCCTCTGATAGTTTCTGTTTGTGTGACTATAGCCAAATTGCTTAACTATTCTGAGACCTGGTTTTCTTACCTGAATAATGGAGCCCCATTCTACCTTTCCAATATTATCTCACATTATCCCCCTTTCATACCCTCAAAAGTAATACCTATCTTACATCATCATTAAGATCAATTAATAATTAATATTTAAAGAGTACTTTAGGGCATCTAGGTGGCACAGTGGATAGTGTGCCCAGTTTGAAGTCAGGAAGATTCATCCATCTTCCTGAGATTAAATCTGCACTTAGATATTTACTAGTTGTGTGACTCTGGTCAAGTCATTAATTTTGTCTGCCTTAGTTTCCTCATCTGTAAAATGAGCTAGAAAAAAAATGACAAACCACTTCAGTATCTTTGCCAAGAAAAAAAGGTGCATTAAGGTTTTCAAAGACTTTATAGATGTTATTTCATTTGATCCCCACAACACAGGCACTGTTCTGATTCCCATTTTACAGTTGAGAACAGTGAGACATAGAGAGTCACTAAATCTAGTAAGTATCTGAGGCCAGATTTTATCTCAGATCTTCCTGACTTCAGTGTCTAGCTAACTTCTCTAAGTTAAAGTATGTAAAAAAACCCAAAACATTGAAAATTCAAAGCACTATAAAAATGCCAGTTATTATTATTATTATTATTATTATTATTATTATTATTATTACCACTAAGACATGAAGGGCTTGTGATTTGCCTAAATAAGAGATGTAACCATGTTGGTTAGATCCTGGACCCTAGAAATAGAAGTTAAACATATTTCTCTGAAAGGTGGGAAGAGCCAAGGGTTACATTATCCGCCATTTTGGACAATCAACTGAAACTGATTCTTTCACTGCCATATTCTCTGTAACTGGTAAGTAGCACTCCAACTAGGAGCTGGAGAATTAAGTACTCACCAAAACACTCTCTGCTCAGAAGTCATTAGTGTCTCCTTTTACCAGATGAACCAAACCCATATATCCATTAATTCTTTAAACTTGTATTCAATGTTTCACTCTCACACAAATACATCTAATAAAGCTTGGTTAAAAAAAAAAGCAAAAAACAAACAAACAAAAAAATGGGCTTTGGTTTTCTCAGAAGATTTGGGTTTTTTCTTGTGAAGAACTTTGAAGGCTAAATTGAGCTGAAAGTTTAGATTTGATGGCCTTGAGCACTGAATGCCATTCTTGGTTGAAGTGACCCCTTGTTTCTAACTGTAGATATAAAACCTTGCTATTCCAGCAAGAATGTAAACAGTTTTGAAGAACTAAGGGCAGTAATCCCTTTGATGTTTCTTTTATTTTCAAGTTCTTTGGAAGTCTCCTGTGCCTGATTTCTCAGTAATCTGTAAATTGTTTAGTTGCTAATGTTTTCTCTGCTTCCATGAAGATATACAAGATGTGAGTGAAACTTGCTAGATAGGAAGAAAATTTCAGGTCTCAGTCTCTCTTTTTTGCAATTGCTATTAAGGCTTGTATAATTATGTCTTTTTTATTCCTTATTATTTGTAGTTTTCTTGGCCAAGATACTAGAAGAATTTTCCATTTCCCTTCTCCAGTTCATTTTACAGATAAGGAAATTGAGGCAGACAGTGTCTGAGGATGGATTTGAACTCAGGATTCTTGAGTCCAGGCCTGACATGCTATCTCCCCTGTGCCACCTAGCTGCCTATTTGGAGACATAATCCTGTATTATTTACTTGACAAAGACATTAAATGGGTTTGTGATTTCACAAAGGCAATGCAGCTTTATCTCATCCTCTTATTTAACTCTGGGCCCTACTTATTGCTCATTTGTATTGTCTGTCTGGCCCACTGTATGTTGTCCTTCTAATCTGGGCAATGGACATCCTTCATCTTCTTGGGCTTTCCTGTGTGTATGGTCAAGCCACACTCTTTTGAATGACTTCAAAGCTCTTCAGGGATGCAATTAGTGTGATGTTACTTACAAACATTAACATCTGGAGGACCTTACTATTGACAAAAAAATCCCTCTTTAATTTGGACTTTATCCCTCCATCCCTGTGGGGAACACTTTTATTTATTATTATTATTATTATTATTTGCTGAGGCAAGTGGGGTTAAGTGACTTGTTCAGGGTCACACAGACAGGAAGTGTTAGGTGTCTAAGGTCACATTTGAACTCAGGTCCTCCTGACTTCAGGGTCAGTACTCTATCCACTGCACCAATTAATTGTCTTGGAACACTTTTAATGGGCATAGATCTCTCTGTTTCAGGTATCTCTTGATATTTAGGGTCACCAAATGGGATCATTCCTATCATTACTATATCTTTCAAGAATTTTTTTGGAGCACAAAATCTTTCAAAAATGAATGTTGAAAACTATCTTTATGTGTATTTATAAAATACTATTGAGGAAAAAAATAAAGAGAATACAGATCAAAACCCCAACATTTTTTTTTTTATCATTCTAGCCCCTAGCCCAGATAACTTCTTAGCAGTTATTATCAATGTTAATAATAGCTGCTGAGTGAAGAAATTTGTGAGGTGATTTTTAAAGAAAGAAATATCATAAGCTCACTGATTATCATGGATGATATAAAATTGTTATCTTATAAATTTATTGTATAGGTCTTATAGATTTGTTATCATATATATTTATTTTTAAGAAAAATGAATGTATTTGATTGGTTACTTTAAAAAAAGAAACTTTGAATGATTTTGATGTATAGATGAAGCCTTTCTCAATCCCAGCACCTGATTATAATATCTTTCCTCAAATTTCTGTGTTAATTTTGTTTTTATTCTATACACATGCACGTTGTCTTCATGTTGGAATATAAGCTCTTTGAAGACACAGACAATTGTATTTTTTTTTTATTCCCTGACACACAATAAGTACTTACTGAATGTTTGTGGATGGATGACTGATTGTTTGATGGGAAGAAATATACTTTGTAGAAAAAAGCCTATAAGATGGTATTTTGGACTTTATCCCCTCCATCCCAGTGGGGAACACTTTTATTTTTTATTATTTTTAATTTTTTGCTGAGGCAATCAGGGCTAAGTAACTTGACTAAGGTCATTCCTGATTTTTTAAAAAAAATTAAACATAATAAACTAAACAATAAGCACTGTATCTTGTTTCTTTCAGTCAATGAACTAAATAGTAAGCACAGTATCTTGTCTCTTGTATTTAATCATGGCAGGATAAAGATGGGATCCACAGTTAAATGGCAGCATTTATTAAGCATCTGTGTGTCAGGCACTGTACTAGGTGCTGGGGATTCTGAGAAAGGCAAATTTCCCACAATTCAATTCTTCCTTGTTCCCTGATAGTATTCTCATCAAGGATTCCCTTGATTTGTGTAGAGATGATTCTTATAAAGATTGCATATAGAGGGGCTGCTAAATGGCGCAGTGGATAGAGCACCAGCCCTGAAGTCGGGAGGACCTGAGTTCAAATCTGGTCTCAGACACTTAACATTCCCTAGCTGTGTGACCCTGGGCAAGTCACTTAACCCCAATTGCCTCAGGGAAAAAAAAAGATTGCATATAGACAGAGAGAAAACATGCAGGTTGTTAGTCACTGATGTTTCCTGGGGTGTTTTTTTGGAATTACTATAAGGTCTGTCTGAGATTTCTTCATGCCTTCATTAGTGGTCTCTCACCTATGTGTTGCACCCGTTATGGATCTCCTTTACATAGGGTTAGTTCCAGTTGGTTGCCTTTGCATCTTTGTACTTTTTAGTGGGGAGCCACCTCGAATCATCCTGACTTTTGTCTTGCTACCAGACCCTGATGACCCTGGAAGAGAAAATAAGACCAGTGACTTTGTACAGCTCTCCCTCACTTAATTAACTCCAGCTCACACCACCCTCCTGATGTCACTGGTTCTCTTCAAGAACAAAGAACAACAAACTTTTTAGTGACTCATAATTTCCCTACAAGCACATTTGAGTCTATGAGGTTAAGGTCTAAGTGTGATGGTTCCACTGACATTTATGGAGAAGTCAATTTGTCATAATCCTTGAATTATTTAAAGAAATAGATAATTAAGTATGTGAAATTGATAACAGGAATGATATTAACAACTATTATAATAATTTTATAAAGAAATTTAAAAACTATACATTAATTAGCACAATAAGAAGGTTAAGGGAACTTTGAAAACCTCTAAATCAGCAAACATCTGATTTACGTGCTGAATAGAGAGAGAATGACTGGATTAAAATATAAAATGGCTTGTAAAAGCTTATTGATGTGGTTTGAGGTTAATATAGAAAGAATTCTGAGAGATTTTCTCTTAGCCATCAGGAGTTTTATCCACATAAAAGCACACAGACTAGTCATGGGAGAGTTTAGTAGGGTGGGAAAATCTAGCCAATGGGGGAATGTAGTGGGGGTCAAAGAAGTAGCTATTATAATTATAATTTTGGCACTTTCCCAAGGCTTCTGAAATAGAGGAACAGGAAGATAGATGGTACAGGGGACGGGGAAAAGATGTGAGTCTCTGTGACCTCCACCACGAATTCCATGAAGAGGAGGAGGAAGGAATATCAGGAGGAAGGGAATGTCTGCCATCCAGGAGGCAACTTCAAGCATCCTTTGGGCATATAATCCCACTTTTCACAATTTTAGTGTATGTGCAACAGGAAGTATTAGCCAGACACAAACATCTCCAGAGGATGCTAGGAGATAATCTAGAGCTACGTGATTACATTGGTCAGAGGATTAAGAGACTTGTGCAGTTTGATGAGGCTATGGGATGTTTTATTGACAATGCAATTAACAATTGCAGCAAGATCAGATAATAGGGATTCATGGGTCCAATGCCCATACCATAGCATAAGATTTTCAGCCTTCTTTGAAAAATATCATAAAGCATTTCCCCCAAATCTGTGCTTAACATGGGAATAATGTTGAGGATGGATCCTACTCTAGGTACTATTGTAAATACAAATCTGGGGTGTAATAAGGCCAAGCGTGCATTGTACTTTTAAAAGGCTTATACAGTGAGGGGCAGTAAGTGGCTAGAACAACATTGGGGTTGAGTATCATTGGGGATCGGGGAGGACAGCCCACAGAGGAAAATAGTTCCCTGGGGGGGCCACAAAGGGAACCCTGAGTTTGGTTCAGCCGCTGCCATAATCCTGTGGGAAGGAAGTATTACAGAAACCAGGGAGATGATATTGATGATATTGTAAGAGCGCAAGGTGGTATTGATCACTAGGTGATTAATAAGGGGAGTCTGGAGAAGGTGCTTACTCTTGTGCCCTGAGTCACGTTTGTCCAGGTACTGATGATGGAATCTCTGCATTGTCCCCTTCCCAGAAACAAGGGTTCTGGGTTGTCAGGTTCAGAGAAAGAGAAAGCTGCATGGAGAAACAAAACGGGGACAAACAACCAAGTGGCCATTAATTGGTCATGAAGGTTCTCTGCTACTTCTAAGAGAAAATTCAAGTCTTTGATTGGGGGACCCAGTGAGGGTCTGCCTGAAACATGAGAACCAGACACAGACTTTATCTGTAGTACATGTGTCCAGCTGGGGAGACCTTCAAGTTTGACAGCCACAGGGTCATCAGAATGACCTTGTAACAGCCTGACCCAGTCAAATCTGGCTAAGGTTCTCTTCCAAGTGTGATTCACTTTTTCCCCTTTTGCAGATGATTCGGAGTGCCAGGAAATATGATTATGTCTTGAACCATTTGAGATGTAAACATAGGCCCATTTTGCTTTGCAAGAATCAAGGGAGACCAAAACATGTTAAGGAGTGCCTTTGTGATGTTGAGGGGTTTTTCAGAGCAGCATGAAAAGGCTTTTCCACCCAGTTTGTGACTGTATTTTTGGAAACCAAAAGGATGACACATGAGTAAAGCAGACCTGCCGACTGTTTCTGAAAATTCATGGCTTGTAAATGCTGACTGTACTCCAATTATACTAAAAAACTTGGAGGATATTTAAGTACTTAATTCCAGAACAGTACATATCAAATAAGATGTTTTTTTTTTAAAAAAATCTATTACAAGACATGCAGCACAAACAGATGTTATTTCCACACTTGTAATAGACTAGAACACACATGACTTTTCCATTGATGTAAACAAAATAGTCCATAAACTACATAATCTAAGAAAACTGATTACACTAAAATTCTCTTCTCCAAACCACACTAAAGATGTTTCTGATTTAGTTTCAAGAACCAATAAAATAACACCTGGGTCCCACAAACAGCGGTTAGTTAATAGTAGTTAATTATTGTAACATTAAATAGTTAATTATTCTTACATAATTTTGAAATATTTAAAGATCTTTTTCCTTTAGGTATATACATCTAATAACAGGCAGATGAGTGGGTCAAATTATTCATTTGCCTAATGAGTATACATTTTCAGATTGAAAACAGGAAGCTTTTATATGTTTGTATTGTGCTCCATTTTTTTAATGTGTATACATATTTATACAGTTATCTTGCTGTACAAGAAAAATCAGATCTACAAGAAAAAAAATCTGAGAAGGGAAACAATGCCAGCAAACATCAATAGAGAGCATGAAAATGTTATGTTGTCGTCCACATTTCATATCCCTCTCTCTGGGTGTATATGGCTTTCTTCAATGAACAGTTGGAAGTGGTTTGAAACATCTCATTGTTGAAGAGAACCATGTTCATCAGAATTGATCATCATATAGTATTATTGTTGCCGTGTATTATGATCTCCTGGTTCTGCTCATTAGTTTGATAACTTTTTGAGCATAGCTCCAAATTGCTCTCCAGAATGGTTGGATCCGTTCACAGTTCCACCAACAATGTATCAGTGTCCCAGTTTTCCCACATCCCCTCCAACATTCGTCATTACCTTTTCCTGTCATTTTAGCCAATCTGACAGGTGTGTAGTGGTACCTCAGAGCTGTCTTAATTTGCATTTCTCTCATCAATAGTGATTTGGTGTGCCTCCCATTTTCTACTGACTACTTACTCTGATTATAGAAATTTGCTATGAGAGGAAAAAATAGGGACATGATTACAACAGCATCAGACTGGTCCTTCGGGCTTCCACCTAAGGACACATATATGGCAGGATAAAGCATCCTTAGCTCTGAACAGACTTCAGGTAAGAGTCACAGTTGACAATCAAACATGCAGTAACAATTCCGCCTTATAGTCAGACTTAGGAATTATCACGTAGGAAACATTCCTGTTCAAAGGACCACAACACAATGGGGAAACTGAGCCAAAGGATCCTAACATTACTTTAAGTTAAAGATGTTTCCCCAGCTTTTGTCGGGATACAGACCTCCACTAATAGAGTTCAGGATCAGATCCTCTGAGTTAACTTGCAGCGTTTCTCTCCAACGGTGGATTACTGACTTGATGATCCATCAGAAAATCATATTTGATTCAAAACTCAAAAGGATATCAGTTACAATCTCGAGATTTTTCTCAAATAGCAAGTTTCATTGATCACACCATGTAAAAGCAATAAAAATTTAACCACTTAAGAGATTACACTTTTTTTCTCTTCTTCTAAATTTAAACTCATCCTGATGCAAAAACAAATCATTAGAAATCATTTTTATGTTACAAACTTGTAGATTCTTAGTAAACCCATTCTTTTGGGGGAACTATATAATACAAACAAGTTCTTTTCTCAGAGCAGTTGATCTGTCCCACAAGTTGATTTCAAAAATCTTGGCAAGTTTACAAATGAAGGGGAGTCAATAGGGACCTCAGAGAAGGGACTGACTGAGTCTGATGTTCCTGCCTATCCAACCCAACTACTTTTAGAGCTGCTGTGGGCTGTGTTCTTTGACATCTCCCCCCACTTTGTGAAGGAGGTAAGACCCCACTGTGAACTGCTCTAAATAAAGAAAACCAAGCCAGATAAAGTTTTCAGCTCAATCCCTCCTTTCCAAACACAGTAATTACCAGTTTTAAGTTCTAATATTATGACAACTCCAAATAACTTAGTTAACAATCTTACAGCTTTTATAAATGACAGCTAAATTGCCTTAGTTGTATGCAACTTCATAAATTCAAGCAAAGTTGAAATTCTCAATTATTTAACTTGCATTTACAAAACATAAAACAGCAGGGCATATAAAACAACATAACTGGTTTTAAACAAATGTTCTATCTTCTTTTAGTTGTTCAGTTCATACTCTTAAAATATTCAGATTACTGGATGACAAGCTAAATCTCGCTTCTACAATCTCAAAAAGAACCATTACTTATTGATTAGCATTTACCACTCATTAGTGAACTCAACTGGTGGGATTTTCTTTTCCCAAGCTACTGAAGCTCTGGGAGTTTTCAGGAGTGCTTATACTTCCTCTCCTATTCCCTTAAAGAGTTTCCCTTTTGGGAGGAAACAAGGCAGTTCTTAAAATTCAGGTAGAACATCATCTATCACAAAAATGGATAAGAGTCTCATATAATTTATAGTCAAGTTTGTAATTGTAACACACACACACACACACACACACACCACATACCAGTTTAAAGAGTTATTTTAAAATTGACCAAAATTTAACTTTAGTTTGCAAGATTCCCTAACTTCTAATAAGATATTCCAATCAATCCTGATTACTCTTTGGTTGTTTCCTGATTCACACAAACATTTTCTCTTTTTGTGATCTAGGAAAGGGTTAAGTGCCAGTTTTATTTCAAAGTACAAGCCTTCATCTTGAAATTTTTACTGACACAGCCCTAAGACCTGTCTCCTGAATTATGCAAATGCAGGTTGGTTTACAGCTGAAGTTTTAAAAGTGGCAGCAAACTATTTTTCAGTTTCCAAAAGTTCCCAAATTCTCAAATAATCTTAAACAGTCTTCACTGCACTGAGCATATTCTCTCTCTCTCTCTCTCTCTGTCTCTCTGTCTCTCTTCTCGCTATCTCTGTTTCTCTGTCTCTGTCTCTCTGTCCCACTGTTTGTCTCTGTCTCTGTCTATCTCCTTGTCCCTTAGTCTCCATCTCTCTCTCTTTCTCTGTTTCTGTCCCTCTATCTGTCTCTCTGTATCTCTGTGTCTCTCTTTGTCTCTGTCTTTCTGTCTCTGTTTTGTCTCTGTCTTTGTCTCTCTCTGTCTCTGTCTCTTTCTCTCTCCATCTCTCTATCTCTGTCTCTCTGTGACTCTCTCTGTCTCTCTCTGTCTCTCTATCTCACTGTTTGTCTCTGTCTATCTCTCTGTCTCTTAGTCTCAATCTCTATCTCTGTCCCTCTCTCTGTATCTCTGTGTCTCTGTCTCTGTCTTTCTGTGTTTCTGTCTCTGTCTGTGTCTCTCTGTGTCTGTCTTTGTCTCTGTCTGTCTCTGTTTCTGTCTCTGTCTCTTTCTCTCTCCATCTCTCTATCTCTCTCTGTGTCTCTACCTCTCTTTCTGTCTCTGTAGCTCTGTCTCTTTCTCTCTCCATCTCTCTATCTCTCTCTGTGTCTCTATCTCTCTCTTTGTCTCTGTGTCTCTGTCTCTGTTTCTCTCTCTGTCTCTGTCTCTTTTGCTCTCCATCTCTCTATCTCTGTCTCTCTGTGACTCTCTGTCTCTCTGTCCCACTGTTTGTCTCTGTCTCTGTCTATCTCTTTGTCCCTTAGTCTCCATCTCTCTCTCTGTCTCTGTTTCTGTCTCTGTTTCTTTCTCTCTCCATCTCTCTATCTCTCTCTTTGTCTCTGTGTCTCTCTGTGACTGTCTCTGTCTCTCTCTGTCTCTATCTCTTTCTCTCTCCATCTCTCTCTCTCTCTCTGTTCTCTCTGTCTGTCTCTCTTTCTCTCCATCTCTCTTCTCTGTCTCTCTGTCTCTGTCTCTCTCCTCTCTCTTTCCCTTCTTCTCTTCCTCCCTCCCTTGTCTATCCATTCCTACTGCAGTTAGGGAAGGAGATTAATCTGGTCAATTGCTTTTCAAACCTTTTTAAACTTCTATAATATTTAATCCTTATTTTTCCTTAACATAAATCTTACAGGGTGGTACTTCAAAACTTACTAAGATGTATCAGAAGAGGATAAATTACCCCCAAAGTCTTTGGAGCTTTTTTCTGCAATCTTAAAGTGATTAATTGCCAAACACCTTCCTGATTAGTCTCAAACCTCCAGAATCTGCTAAGATGTTTTTAGCAGTTTTACAACTTTATCTAACTTTGTTTCTATAACCCCAACTTGGCCAGTGCTTGGACCACAGGAAAAAAAAGTCAGGCTTTTCCTTTTAAGGTGGGAGTTGGATATGTTAATTAATCTTTCCCTGTGTTCCAACTGCAGTCCTTAGAAGTTTTTCTTTCTGGCTACATATCTTTCAGGATAACAAAATCTTGCTCACAGTACAACCATAATATAGATATTCTGCAAACACGAAAACACAGACAGACAAAGCAACAAGAGAATTGCAAACAAGAAAGCATGAAATTAAGATAAGATAGCAGAGAGCCAATTATAAAGTAAATTTATAGGGATTTGGGAAATATGGAACAAAAAATAGAAAAGGATAAGTGACATCATGGGATTGGGGTTCATGGGATTGGTGGGAAGTTTGGTAATGGGGGCTAGTAGCAACCCTTTTTCTTCTTTCATGAAACTAAGAAGCACTCATTGTCTGGGTTATCTTTAAAGGCTTTTTTCCTGGCCCCTGGAAGGACAGTCTAAATGAGGGGCTGGCAAAAACACAGTTTTTTTTTTTTTATTTGAAAAACATATGTATGGGTAATTCTTCAACATAAACCCTTGCAAAGCTTTCTGTTACAAATTTTTCCTCCCTACTCCCTATCCCTCCCCTAGATGGCAGGAAATCCACTACATGTTAATTATGTTAAAATATTTGACAAATCGAATAAATATGTACATATTTACACACATCATTGTTGTGCAAGAAAAATCGTATCTACAAGAAAGAAAAATAAGATAAAGGAAACACAGTGCAAGCAAATATCAATCGAGAGCATGAAAATGTTATGTTGCAAACACTGAGGAGACCTGGATCTTGCAAGAAGTCCTTGGAGACCTGAACCTATGGGACCTCGATCCATTTTCCTTTCCTTCTCCAGGACAAATCCAGTTAGAAAAAGCGTTGTAGTTGAAACCAGTAAGGGACCACTTTTCCTGATCCTCTAAGTTCTGTTTTGGCCAAATGGTGTTATAAAAAAAATATGAGCTCCTCCTTCCCGAGCTTGTCCCAGTGGCCTAGGAAGCACTCAAGAGGAGAGTGTGGGAAGGGAGAGACCCTCTTCCATGTTATCTCCCAGACACTTGCCCCTACCTCAGCATCCCAAAGAGGGGGAGGAAAAGTGGCTGGTACAGATACAGAGTAAGGATAGGGAAAGGCCGTGGCTCTCTGTGACTTCCAAGATCATCACAATATGGGCTTTATCTGGCAGAGAAATATTCCTTTGGATTCTGTTAGTAACAGCTGAGAACCTATTTCTGGGGCAAAGCTCAAGGTCTTTGTTCAGGAATCCTTCATATAATGAACATATAATGGCTGTTGTGTTTCTTGCCTTCTCCATGAGTGAAGGTGGAAGAGGGAGGGAGAAAATTTGGAACTGAAAATAAAAATAAAATTTAAAAAAAAGTAAACTGAAAACCTTATGAGGAAGGATGATGGATGATTATGAGCAGTAACTTCCCATAGAACAGAGAAGCAGTGAAGGATAAAACTAGTCTAATAATACCTTGGCAAGACATCCAAATAAACAAAGTCATTTCAAAGGCATTTAACGAAGAAAATGAAAGGAGGAAAGCAGGCAGAAAAAAGCAGAATATTATTATTATTATATCTATATTAGGACTTTTGTTGTAGTAGTATCCCAGCTATTCCACAAACAAGACACTAATTTCTTGGCTTTGGGCATTTTCTGGGGCCCATGCCCAAAACTCTCCCCTTTCTCTACTCTACTTACTCGCCTTCTCCCTTTAAATGTGGACATTTTGCAGAAAGCCCTTCCTAACTCTCTTAATTCTAGTGCCTTCCCTTTATTAATTATTTCCTATTTACCTTGTTCGAAGATTGTACCTATTTGTTTGTTGTTTGTCCCATCAAACTGTAAGCTCCCTGAAGGCAGGAAATGCCTGTGGTTTCTTTTTGTACTCCCAGTGCTTAACACAGTGCCTGGCACCTAGTAGGTGATTAATAAATGCTAGTTGGTTATTGAATGATGCTAAGGGAATAGGATATGTATGTAGATTAGGAAATATATGATAATTTGAGAAGAGAGTACTGAACTGCATGAAGGAGTCTTTTAGAAGTATAATATATAATGTAATGTAATATAATAATATAACATAACATGATACAATATGATGTAACATAACATAATATAATATATAAATGTATTATAATGTATATTATATATAATGTATATGTAATATAATATAATGTAGTATAATATAATATAATAGCATAACATAATATAATACATAATATAATGTAATATAACATAGCATAATATATTATAATATGATATGATATATCATACAATACAATATAATACAATATAATACAATACAATATAATATAACATAACATAACATAACATAACATAACATAACATAACATAACATAACATAACATAACATAACATAATATAATATAATATAATATAATATAATATAATATGGCATTCTGGCTCCTATCTGGTGTCCTGTCATAGCTTCATTTGCCCGATTTGCCTCCTAAGATTTGTAGGTCCTGGAGAGACGCAGGTCACTTTTTACAGGTAGCAGAGAAAGGACTCCGTGGCCCCTGCCCCACCCCCATTTTGGACACTGGATTGATGACAGTTGGATTCTGCCACCTGGCCATTGCCCGGCAGCATTTTTCCAGCTTCGTGTTTTAGAGGTGGAGTTTCAGGACTGACAGAACTCCGGGGAAATTGCAGATCAGGGACAGCATTGCTCCTGAAACCCTGGAGTCTCTCTGGCTGTAACACGCAGAGACACCAGAGTTCAGAGGGTGTTTTCTAAATTAGTGCTGAGTTACCTGCACGTATCCAACTCGAGTTGGCCTGGGAGCCATGCTTGATTCCAAATTTTTGGACAGAAGTGTGGAAACAGAAATTATCCTAACAAGATTTTCCATGTTTGGAGATTCAAGTAGGTACAAGAAATGGAAGTGGAAATTTGGGATAGATATGATGGATACTCTGATATTTAAATGCTTATGGTTTGTAAAAATGCTTATGGTTTATTTATTATCATGTTGATGGAATGTATCTGTAATTGGATTATAGACTTAGAGATGGAAAGGGAGAGACACTCACACACAAGTCAGAATTAGGAATATTCCATTTAGGGGTGAGGCTATGCAGTGACTGCTCTGATTTAGCTGATAACAGCATTTTCTGGTGTTGGAGGTTAGTGATTGCGTACAAGCCATTTACAATCCTTGGGTCTTTCAACATGCTTCTGTATGAATTCATTTCAATTCCATTAATACTGATTAGATCCCTTTATAATGTGCTGGGCAGCTAAGTAGCTCAGGTTATGGAATCAGGAAGACCTGAGTTCAAATAGAAATTGTGTGCCTCAGTTTCCTCATTCATTAATCTTACTATTCTTTGATCCCACAGGGGAGAATGTGATTAAATTAAAGGATTAATTCAGACTACTGGCTCTAGGAAAATTTCAGAAGGGAGTAAATAATTCCAGTTTTATTTAATGAATAAAGCTGAGCTGTTTCTTCATCTGCTTTTTGTGTTAGTTTCTCTTTTAAAATTATTTCTTTTAAATTATTTATTATATTATAATATTTATTTTTTCTTTAAAAAATTCTTTAAAAATAATTTAGAAATTCTCTCCCTTCCTCTGGCCCCTTTCCCCACTCATAGATAAGACAAGAGATATTATATCAATTACATGTAGATTGCCTTTTTTTTTTTTAATCCTATAGGATCATTAATTTAGACCTGGAATTGATAATAAACTTCTTGAAATCGGGGACCATCATTTGCCTCTCCTTGTACCCCTGGCATAGTGCCTGATACACAGATTAATTCAGATTACTGGCTCTAGGAAAATTTCAGAAGGGAGTGAATAATTTCGGTTTTATAATAAATAAATTTTATTTTTTAATATAATAATAAATATTAATAATAATGAATATAATTTAATGAATAAAGCTGAGCTGTTTCTTCAGCTGCCTTTTGTGTTAGTGTGTTTTTTATATTTTTAAAAATTATTTTTTCTTTTTGATTATTATGTTATTTATTTAAAAATTTAAGCTCCTAATTCTCTCCTTTCTTCTAGTCCCTCCTTCCACTATAGATAAAGCAAGAGATGTATCGATTATATGTAGATTGCCATGTATTTATGTGTTTGTTTATTCATTTCCCTATCGGATCATAAATTTAGGCCTGGAATTGGCAGCGAGCTTCTTGAGAGCGGGACCATCATTTGCCTTTCTTGGTACCCCTGGCGGTTGGCGCAGTGCCTGACATACAGTAGGCACTTACTACATGCTTAGTGACTGATGAGGAGGCCTTCTAGTCCAGTCCCTTTATTTCGTAGACTAGCAAACGGAGGCTCGGGTTTCCGCAGTAGCAGTCAGGATCACCATCGAGCCAGTCCCTTCTATAACCATACACGTTGTAAACGTCAGCGCTAATTCATTTGTCCTGCAACGCTACGGCTTTCGGAGCCCACGGGGCAAAAACGCGACCTTCCCGTCCGGAAGCGCTTTGTTGATTGACTAACGGACCGCGGAGGGCTCCTCTCCAGGCAGCTGCTCTGCGGCGCCCTCCTAGAGGCTGCGGCTCACGAGCCCAACCTAGGCTGCAGCAGCGCCTCTTCGCCTGTAGGCTCCGACAGGAGCCGGCAGGAAGCAGCAGGAAAAGCTCCCCTCACCCCCACCCCCCATCCAGCGGCCCCTGATCTACTGAGCGGTGAGTAGCTGCATGGAGGGTTCGGGGAAGGGGAAGCAAGGGGAGCAGCAGAACCCCCGGGGGAGCATCAGCCCGCTCTGGAGGCGTTCCTGCCTCCTCCCTGTGACCTTGGGCAGCACAGGGCAGAGGAAGGGAAGGAGCACTTATTACATGCCTACTGTGTGCACTTTGCAAATAGGACCTCATTTTATTCTCCCAGTAGCCTTGGCTATGATTATCCTTAACTTGATTCCCTTCCTTACTGCCTGTGGGAGTTTAGACAAATCAGCCAACTCTCTGGGTCGCCTCTGTATGACCTTGGGCAAGAGAATGGAAAAAGCATTTATTAAGCGCCTACTGTGTGTCAGAGCTGAACGCTCATTTGCAAATATCTCAGCCAATCAAAACAATTCTGGAAGGTAGGTGCTCTTCTCGCCCCCTTTTGGGGTTTTCTTGGCAAAGATACAGGAATGATCTGCCATTTCTTTGTCCAACTCATTTTACAGATGAGCAAACTGAGGCAAATAGGGTCTCCTCGCGGGTAATGAGTAGACACGGAGGCCGAATTTGAACTCAGGAAGATGGATTTTCCTGACTCCAAGTCTGAGCCATCTAGCTCCCTAGAAAACTCTCCAGAATAGGATTCTCTATATTGGAATCATGTAGATAGCCTTTTTTCACCATGACTCTTTTGGAATTGTCTTGGGTGCAATGAAATTGTTTAAACATACAAATAAGGAGCCTAAGAAATAATGGACACTGGTCTAGAGTGTTTTGGCGATATCAGTATTTGAGCCAGAGAAAATAAAGGACTGGGCTAAGAAAATGCAATTTGGATTGTGCTTAGAAGTAGAGAAGAGCAATCTGTCTTCAGCTTTTTGTTCCATTATCTCACATTTATATAATGTTTGCAAAGTTTGCAAAATGCTTTTCTTAAAACCCTGTGATATAGTAGTAGCAGTTGTAATAATGAGAATGATGATAATGGCAGTTAAAAAGCACCTACTATGTCCCGAGCACTGTGCCAAGTACTTTACTTACTTAATTTTTATGTCATTTGATCCTCACAACAACCCTGGAAAATAAGTGCTATTTTCAGGGACTTGACTCCTTTCAACAATGAGGTGATTCAGGACAGTTCTAATAGATTTGTGATGGAGAGAGCCATCTGTACCTGGAGAAAGGTCTGTGGGGACCAAGTGTGGATCACAACATAGCATTTTCACCTTTTTTGTTGTTTGTTTGCTTTTTGTTTTCTTTCTCACTTTGTTCTCCTTTTTGATCTGATTCTTCTTGTGCAGCATGATAAATGTGGAAATATGTATAGAATTGTACATGTTAACATGTACAATTAACAGGGGGTAAGGAGAAGGGAGGGAAAAAATTGGGGACTCAAGGTTTTGTGAGGATGAATGTTAATGAAAACTATCTTTTAACATATGTTGAAAATAAAAAGCTATTATTTTTTAAAAAGAAAAGCAAAACAATGTGAATGCTATATTTTTAGAAAATGCCCCCAAAAAGATACTATTATCATCCCCATTTTACAGATGAGGAAACTGAGGTAGGCAGTGATTAAGTGACCCAGAATCACCCAGAGTGTTTGAGATTATATTTGAACTTGGGTCTTCTCCATTTCAGATCCTGCTATAGGAAGGAAATATAAAGAGTATTACCTAATGAAACTCAGAAAGAGATTCCATCATTTGCCTTTGGTCACACAAGTAATAATAAGAGCTTGCATTTAGACAGAGAAAGCGTTGAATTGTGCAAACCCTTTTTCATTCCTTATCTCACTGGATTCTCACAACAAGCTTGGGAAGTGGGTGCTATTATTATCCCTAATTTACAAAATTAGGAAATAAACTCGAGAGAGATCAAGGGGTTTGTTTCAGGGATGGGCAGCTATTACATGCTCAGCCAGATTCCATCCCCAGAGACTTTCTGGCTCCAAGCCACCACGCCCAGGTCTTCTGGAGAGAACCCCCAAATCTTCCCCCTTGCAAGTCCCCATTCCCTTTGAGGCTGTCTTCCTTTTCTATTCAGGGACCCCTGTGATTATGCCTTTCCTCCCAACCCACTTGTCTTCTAGCCTTCTAAGTATAATTCTATTCTACATTTCCATATTCTATTCTATGATTCTAATATAGCTAACGATAATAATAATAAATAAATAACATTTGCATAGCAGCTAATTATGTACCAGCTACTTTGCTAAGCACTTTACAAATTTTATCTCTTTTTTTTTTTCTCGAAACACCCCTGGGAGGGAGGTGCTATTATAATCTGCATTTTGCAGATGAGGAAACTGAGTTAGGCAAAAGTGTCTAGGGTTACACAGTAAGTGTCCGAGGCTGGATTTGAACTCAGGTTTTCCTGACTCCAGATCTAGTGTTCTCACCATTGTACCACCTGACTGATATAATAATAACTTACATTTATGTATAATAACAGCAATATTTATACAGAACTCTAGGTTTGCATAGTACTTAATTTATATTATCTCATTTGATCTTCACAGAAATCCTGTGAGGTAGTTGCTATTATTCTAATAGGTATTATTCCAATATACATCCCTATTTATTATTCTAATATGTATCTCCATTTTACAGAAAAGTGAGGCTGAAATAAGTTGTCAGTTTCCCAGGGTGCCAGCTAATATCTATTTTTTAATATTCTGTTTTTTAGCTTTTAACATTTACTTTTCTAAGTTTTTGATTTCCATTTTTTTCTCCCTCTTTCTTTCCCTTTACTCCCTCCTCTCTAAAACGGCAAGTAATCTGATACAGGTTTTATATGTTCAATCATATTAAATGTAGTATGTTTTTTAAAATCTCATTTCATTTTTTTTTCAAGGAACAAAAACATATCTTTTGTCTTCCCCACTTCCTCTCCATAAAAGGGGGGAAGGGAACCTTTATTAAAAATATACATAGTCAATGGGGCAGCTAAGTGGCTCAGTGGATAGAGCATCAGCCCTGAAGTCAGAAAGACCTGAGTTCAAATTTGATCTCAGACACTTAACACTTCTTAGCTGTATGACCTTGGCTAAGTCACTTAACCTCAATTGCCTCAGTTGTAAAATATAAAAAATATATATAGTCAAACAAAACAAATTTCCTCATTCTTACAAATACGTGTATATAAATATAAACACATTTTCTCTCTATATTATCTAATATATACATGATTCTAATATATTAGTCCAATAAATAAAGCATATGCATAGATATATCCTTTACATATTGGAATAATTTATTACAATATTATCCTAGTTAGAATAATAATCCTAATATATTCCCATGTACGTTATTTCAATATATTATTCTAATATGTAATATCCAATATACTTCCCATATGTTATTCTAATAGGTATTATTCCAACATACATCCCTATTATTCTAATAGGTATTATT
>JAJPUD010000524.1:461161-486397 GCA_023553655.1 Myrmecobius fasciatus | reverse complement strand
ATTCTAATAGGTATTATTCCAATATGCCTTCCTATTTATTATTCTAGTATGTCATTCTTACATACGATTCCAATACATATCATTTTTGTATCTATCACTCCCATGTGGATCCCTCTCTCTCTTTATATGTGCACATGTGTGTGTATCTCTGCCTTCACTTCACCCAGCTAGTATCTAAGCCAGAAATACGAGCTCAGGGCTTATTTATTGCCAGACCACTGAGGCTGGACATTACTCTTTCAGGATCGGGGGTCACCTGTGGTCCTTTCCAGTTTTTTTTTGTTTTTTTTTTTCCTCGCTAAACTCTGCGTCTTCTGGGACCCAGGGCTGCTGGGACAGCGGGGGGAGCAGAGGGCTCCTGTGAGGGCTCCTGTGAGGGCTCCTGATTCCCCTTCTGAGCGCCCCGGGTTAAGCGGTTGTTCTGGGAAGCGCTGGGACGGGAGTGGGTTTCTGAGAAACGCCTCTGAGAGCGACCTTTTTGTTGAGCGCGGTTACCAGGAATCGCTCACGGGCCCGCTTTCCCCGCGGTGGGACTTTCGGCTCAGCAGCCCGGCAGATCTGTTTTCTGATCCCACTGTGGCCGCAGAATATGGCAGCCTCCACGTTGTGGTCTCCAGTCGCCCCGCTTGGGGAGACCTTGGTGTTGTGGGCCCCGGAAGAGATTCCGCTTTAAGAGATTCCGCCCGTGTGTCAGAACACGAGGAGTGCCGGCACACGGGCCACCAGTACTCATCCCCAAGCTCGAAGGTGGATAAAATGGGATTGCCCTCACTGAATGGCCAGGAGTACAACTTTCTTTTGTTTTAATCATTCAGTGAGCCCCTTAACTGCCCCCCCCCCGTGACTACAGTGCACACCTACTATGTGCCAGGCGCAGTGTTAAGCACTTTACAATTACTATTTTTTTTTCTCACAACCACCCTGGAAGATAAATGCTATTTATTATTTTGCAGATGGGAAAACTGAGGTAGACAGAGATAAGTGACTTGTCTGTGGTCACACAACTAGTAAACGCCTAAGGCTGCATTTGAACTCAGGTCTTCTTTTTTCGGGGGGGGGGTTCTATCCTGTTCTTGCACCACCCATGCAATGGGGTTACTGAAGCTTTGGGGGTTAAACCCCAAGCTGGGCAGACCAAAGGGAAAGTGGGAGAGTGTGTGTGAGGGCGGATCCAGAGAACTAGAAAGTTGTTTTTTTAAAAAAAGTGTTAAATAAATGCCGGTTGTTTTTAAAGCATTGTTATTTCCCAATGACATTCACCTTTTAGGAACGTTCACCTAAAATTATATTTTACATGCCTTGTGGATTTTCCTTTTCGGATTCTCATAAGTATTACATAAAATTGTCTTGGAACAGGGAATGGGGGAATCTCTCCTTTTGGGTAGCTCCCTAAATCAGAATGATCTGGAATTAATCTGAACTTCCATTGTTTAGAACGGTGCTCTATTTCCCCCTTTGGCCGGCACGGAGAGAAAGGCGGTCTTCTCTCTGGTTCCACCTGCCCCGGGGGCTCTGCCTACAGGTGGGGAGGGCGGGGCAGGTGCCCGACCCAGAGCATCCCGCCGCTTCTCAATTCCTCATTTCTGTTCCTCCCAAGATAAGCAGACGCCTAGGAGCAGGGGCCATGAGTAAGAGCCCTTGAACGCTCCACTCGCCCATGGCAGCCGGTGGTCCTGCTCTGCTCCGGCTCACCATGAGGGGGCTCCCCGTCTTGGGCTTCCTCCTGGCAGTAGCCTTCAGCCAGAAGATGTTCAGTGGGTAAGCAGGGGTTCTCTGCCTTGGAGTCTGGAGGGAGGTGGGGGAGGAACCAGAGTTTTCTAGCTGCCTCAGTTTCAGTGCCTGTGAAATGGGTACATTTGCAGTCACGTCCCTTCCCTCTTCCTCCCCTCATTCTTCCTATCAGCATCCTGCTAGGTGCCCCAGGGAGGATCTGGAGCCGCCGAACTGGTCCTGCAGTCACCATCTGTCCCCTTTTCTCCATTAAACAATTTTCTTTCCTCTTTCTCACTTTTTCTCCCTTCCTTTTCTAATTCTTCATGCTTTCTCTTCCCTTTGCTCCTTTCTCTTTTCTCTACAGCTGATCTCCATCCTGTGACCCAGAGGGATTGGGGGCGAGCTAGCCCACGGGCCCCGAAGTTCTGCCACTGGTTCCCAGCCCCCTTGGCTCCCCTCCTTCTGGCTCCTCCCCCTAATGCTTCTCCATGGAAAGAACCCTAGAGACTAACACCTCCCATGGCTCCCACCTACCCCGACTCCCTGCCACCGTCCTGCCCTGGGTTTTTTTGTATCTTCCCAGAGACCAGGTGCTCCGCATCCGGGCCAAGGACGAGAAGCAGCTCCAGTTACTCAGGAATCTAGAGGACTCCGAAGACCTGAAGGTGAGCCTGGCCCGTGGGACTTCCCCTGGTGCTATGGAAAAGCCCCGGGTTCGAATCCCAGCACAGCTACACACCGCCCTGGACTTTGGACAGATCCTCTCACTTGGCTGGTTTCCTCCCCCGTGAAATAAGGGGCTTGGGTCTGGAAGATCCTCCTCTGGCTCCTGGATTTAGACCCGGAGACAGCTACGTCTGACCGAAGGCTGTTTCCCCACGCTCATCCCTGGATTCCCTCGGGGTGTCTCAAATCTCAAGAGTTGCTGTTCATGATTTTAATTTTAATTCACCAGAATTTTTAAAATTCACTTTAATTTTAATTCACTTTAATTTTTAAAAGTGGTTACGTCACGCAGTATTTACAAAAGGGTGGGTGAGGCCCGTGAAATTAATTTAAAAGCGATAGACTCCTCCCAAGAGGAGGTCCCCCCGGCAGGAAGATTGGGGTCCATCTGGGGGCTGCACTTCATTAGCTGGCCCTCGCTATGTTGGAGCCCCATTCCGGGGACACCCCAGCAACTCTGTCAGGCAGGAAGGGATCTGGCCTGGAGCACCCCTTCCCCCTCCATCCCTCCTGTGATCATAATATTCCAGGAAAGCCCCAAGGACCTATGCTGGGAAAGGCGGAGCCCAGACCTCGGTCTCCGCTTGTGAGCTTTCTGTATTTATGCCGCTAAGCAGGATGGTCGATCCAGGAAAATCCTGTGAAACTGGGGATTTAAGCGATAGGCAGGGGGAAGGAGTTAGGTGCAAAATTGTATTCCTCAGTGACCAGGGAACTGAGCGCCAGATAATTTATAGATGGTTTTAGGATGAAAGGGCTCAGGGAAGCTAATGTGTGTGGTTTGGGTCCATCCTAACAGTGCATTCTATCACCTGGATGAAGCAGTGGTTAGAGTGAAGTTCAAATTCAGCCTTGGGTGCTTCCTAGCTGCAAGGCAGGCCTCTGCCTGCCTCAGTTTCCTGAACTGTAAAATGGGGATAATTATAGCATCCATTTCCCAGGAGTATTGTGAGGATTAAATGAGATAATATTTGTAATAAGTGCTTAGCACAGTGACTAAAATATATGAAGCATTATCTAAATGTTATCTATTATTCCTATTATCTGTAAGAATAGCGCCTGCCTCCCAGGGTTGTTCTGAGGATCAAATGAAGTAATAAATCTGTAAAGTTCTTTACAAACTTTAAAGAGTTATTATTCATCTTTTATTTCTTATATTTAATCTCATATTTATATTCTTGCATATTGTAGTTGTATATTATGGTTATAGATTATATATAGTATATATGATATATATTCATGTATTTCTTATATCTTTAATAATAATATCAATATTTTATTTAGGTTGGAAACTTTTCTCTAATGGTCAAAGAAAAAAATAACCATGATACCTAATGCTTATGTGAGGCCCTGTAGTTCCAAAGTGTCCTTACTTACATAATCACATTTGACCCTTACAAGACCATATTTTAAGAAAAGACAGACTTTATTGTCTCCATTTATAGATGAAGAAATGGGTTTAAGAGAGATTAAAGGTTTTTGCTCAAGGTGATAGTCAAGAGTCCTCTGAGTTTAGCAGAATTTCTTTTAATTGTTATAATAAAATATATTTTATTTGGGGGTGGATAGTTGAGGCAACCAGGTATTCCTCCTGAATGTGGTCCCACAGGTGGGGCTGGTGGCTACCTCTGCTCACAATTTTCACTTCTATAAGAGTTTTTCTATTGATCAGTTATCAAAGGATGTTATAAATAACTTTTCCCTTTTTACAGAGAGCCGTGAAGTGACTTTGGGACACACAAAGATGTCCAAGAATAGAATCCAAATTTTTCTTTGGATGATCATGATAAGCATTTATAAAGCATTTTAATGTTTGTCTAGCAATGCATCTATATGCATGTATGTATACATATATATATATAGAATATACATATTCTTATTTTATCCTTCTAACATATATCTTGGGAGGTAGATACTATTATTATCCTCATTTTGCAGAATAGAAAATCAAGGCTGGGTAAGGGTAAGTAACACAGGTAGCCAATTTTGATGAAGGAATCCATATGTTTTATATGCTGAACTTGAAGTTTTCCCATCCATTCCAAGACAGAAGGAAAGGGATGTCATCAGCTGGTCTTTGTTGTTCCTGGGCCAAGGGCCTTTTCCATTATAATTACAGTGACTGGTGATCACTCATCCCCACTTTAGATAAAGTCTCTATTAAGAGGTGCTTGAGGGCCTTTGGGACCCAAAGGTGCTCCATCACCTTATGGAGTTTGACCAAGAAGCCATGCTGGAAGATGGCAGTGGTTTGGGCATCGGGGTGTACAGAAAGGGACAAGAACTTTTTCTCTTTCTACCTCTCTCCCTCCCCATAACTTGGCCATTAGGATAGGGTGCAGACATTAATGTTTCTGAAATGCAGCAGATGAGTGGTCTAACATTAGACCAAACCATCACATCCACCGGAGTGTAAATGTTACAGGATGAAACTCAATCTGTTTCTCTCCTTTGCTCCACTCCCTGCCAAAGGTTGATTTCTGGCACGCTCCAGCCCAGCCCAGCCTCCCTGTGCATATGAGAGTTCCTTTCTCTAACCTGAACACCGTCAAAAACTATCTGAATTCCAGAGGCATCTCCTATACCATCATGATAAAGGATGTCCAGGTAGGACCAAGAATCTCCTATTAATTAATTAATTACTTTAATAATTAGGGTTTAATGTGGGCTTCCCTCTAAGTAGTAGGCAAGAGAGCACAGCTTGTTTGTGACATGAGAGAAATGAACAACTTCTAAGGTCTGAGTCTTTGACTTTAGAATTCTTAGAGCTGTGCTTGGGGGATGGGGGCAGCTAGGTAGCCCAGTGGATAAGCACCAGCCTTGAAGTCAGGAGGATCTGAGTTCAAATTTGACCTCAGACACTTAACACTTCCTGGCTGTGTGACCTTGGGCAAGTCACTTAACCCCAATTGCTTCAGCAAAAAAAAAAATAATAATAATAATAAATAAAAGTGTTCCCCACAGGGATGGAGGGATAAAGTCCAATTAAAGAGGGATTTAAGTGACAGAACCAGACTAGAACCCCAAACTCCTACCCCTTGTGGGAGTGGCAGCCAGCCCAAGCCGATGGCCTTGTATTCCCATCAGTCACCACTTCTCTCTCCCCAGCTGAGGGTAGGCTCACTATCTTACACAAAGAAGTCTTGACCTTGACCTCCTCGTATTGGGGGGGTTTGTATTCCAGGTGCTGTTAGATGAGGAAAAAAAAGGTATGTCATCCTCCCGGAGACTGGAGAGGAGTACTAGTAGCTTCAGGTACAATGCTTACCACACTCTAGAGGAGGTAGGTATACAGTCTAATTAAACGGGCACTTATTAAGCACCTGCTGTATGTAAATGAAAAACTATTTTTATTCTTAGGGAGTTTACATTCTGAGGGTGTGGAATAGCATTTAGAGTAGCAGGGAGAATAACATGTAAGTAGTAAATAAATATAGCATAATTTGAAGATGATAGATTCTAATCAATTGAGAAGATTAGGAAGGGCTCCCCACAGAAATATACCAATATCCCTGAGCTGTTCTCTCTGGGTCAGCCTGCCTGGAAGTAGTACCTTCTGTGGTCCCCAGAAATAATTAGTTTAATGAAGAGAGTAATCCCATTTTACCTTTGACTCCCCTTTTTTGGGTTAAAAGGCCCAGCATGCAAATGAGTATAAATGAATCAGGACAATCTGGCCTAGTTCTGCTACTGGAAAAAACCAACTTAAAGAACACATCCTATTTCATACTCAAAGAACTTTGCTTAATTCTTATTATCATGATTATTACTGCAATTATTACACTTGCATTATTAGCATATCCTAAATATAGATTATACTTTTCCCCCAAAATCTTACTGGCCTATAATCATTATTATTTTTCTTATGTGTTTCTTCTCTCCAAATCCCCTTCTGTCTCTCCATGGCCATTGCCAGTTATCTAAAGTGTCTTTCTTTCAGATCTACACCTGGATGGACAATTTAGTGGCTGAACATTCAGACCTGGTCTCAAAAATTATGATTGGTCAAACCTTTGAAAAACGTCCCATTTTTGTGCTGAAGGTAATGCCTTATCCCATTCATATGCTTTTCTCAATACCCTACACTTTCCCTCTCTTTTTAATTGTTTTTTTTTTCTGGTTATACATGTACATTAATTTTTAAAATACACATTTCTTTATGACTCATGTTGGGAGAGAAAAAACAAAAGGGAAAAACCATGAGAGAAAAAAAAACAGAAGAAAAAGAAAAAAAAAAGTGCACCTAGCATGTATTGATTTACATTCAATCTCTATAATTCTCTCTCTGGATGCAGATGGCATTTTGTATCCAAAATTTATTGGGATTACTTTGGATCACAGAACCAACCGCTGAGAAGAACCAGGTCTTTCATAGTTGATCATCGCCCAATTTTGCTATTATTATGTACAATGTATTCCAGGTTCTGCTTTTTTTCTGCTCAACATTAGTGTAACTCTTTGTAGGCTTTTCTCTAATCAGCTTGTTAATCATTTTTTGTAGAACACTAATATTCTGTTACTTTCATGTACCCATAACTTATTCAGCTGTTCCCCAACTGATGGGCCTCAATGTCCTACTTTCACTCATCTCTTCCCCTTCCAGCAAAGACTTGGGGCCCCATGAAGTAAGGAGTGGGTGATTTGGGACAAACAATTTGGGGGGGATTTTTCCCTGTTCAGTTTTAGGTAGAGGCTACACTCCATCAGTTTGGTTGGTTTGGATTCTGTCCTGAGTGGTGTGAGCTCTGAACCTACGATTTTAGGGTTCAAGGACACGGATAGCCATCACCCCCTTCTCACACAGTGAGATTGTGAACAAGCTCAGTCACACACAGGCACTCAAAAGGTGAATCCTCAGTGGGAGGGTCATTAAGAAATTAAGGCTTCAGATTAGGATTATTCACCCTGAAATGGTTGAGTATGGATGAGTCATTATTTCTCTGGTTGCCCCAGTTTCTCCATTGGTGAACCAGGAATAGGGAGGCTGTTGCCCTTTTCCAAATAAATAGGGGATATGGAAATTTTGGCTTTCCCAAGACCATCTTCAGTCCACCAACTGAAAGTCTATATAAATGACCTTGAATCAACAGGGAGGAATCCCCATCACACACCATTGCCACAGAAATTAAAATCTGGAGTAAAAATGATGTTTGGAGTTTTGTGTCTAGTGTGGATAGAGCTCTGAACCTGAGAGCCGGAGGTCCTACATTCCTATTTTAAGGGAGACATTTAATAACTGTGTGGTTCTGGGCAAGGCACTTAACAGCAGTTAGGCTCCGTTTCTTTGTCTGTAAAATAAAGGGGTTTGTCTTGATGGCCTTCACATGTGTGAAAAGGCCGTGTGGGATCCACACTAAGGAGGCCCAGAAACGGAAGTCCTGAAGGCCCAGGGGCAGTCACCCTGAAAGCTTAGCAGTCTAAGCCTCTGTTTGCCAGGCAGGGGGCAGGCCCTCCTCGGGGTCACCTGGGCCCCACCTCCACTCAAGAGCTTCCTTCTAATGGTAGCCGCGCCCACTCACACATACTTACTCGCACCCCCACCCACCCACATTCGCACTCTCGCACACATATCCTCACATTCACAATTCTCACATTCAAACTGCCAGTCACACTCATTCACATGTGCGCACACATTCAATACACTTACACACATTCACGGTCTTACACACTTGCACTCACATTCATCCTCACGCTCACTCACACGCACTCTCACACTCGCACATTCACACACTCACTCACACACATAAATGCTCTCTCCAAGCCGATGGAGCTCTTGCGCGCGCAATCCCTGGGAGCCCGGGCCCTGCCCGCGCGGCGGGCGCCCCCCTGCGCTCTTTCACCCAGCGCGCGGCTCCTTTCTTGTCTCCCAGTTCAGCACCGGAAACCAGAGCCGGCCTGCTATCTGGATCGACACCGGCATTCACGCCCGGGAATGGATCACCCAAGCAGCCGGAGTGTGGACGGCCATGAAGGTGAGGAGGGGATGAGCGCCCAGGCGGGGGCGCCAGCAGGCAGAGCGGGCAAACGGCCGTCGTCCCTCAGTATGGCGATTGGCGGGCACCTGTCCCCCTGTGAGCGCGCGCGGCGGCCTGCGCGTGTATTAGGGCATAGTTGACAAGGCCAGGGCCCTGTCTGAGACTGGGCACAATCGCAGACACATCGGGCTCGAGGAGCCGATTCTCCGGATCTGGGCCCGCACAAGAGCGGAGAAAGGGCCGTTTGTCGTTTGGGGGCGGGCGCTAGGCTGGGCACATCGAGGCAACATTTTTGTCTCGCGAGCCCTTTGGCAGGCAGACCATAAAATAAAACACAGGGATTACGCGGAGGCAGCTGGGTGGGGCAGGGGTTAGAGCGCCAGGCCTGGAGCCAGGTGAAGTCACCTTTCTGAGGTCAAATCTAACCTTGCATACTTGCTAGTTGTGCGACTCTGGTAGTGGTTTTACCTGTTTGCCTCAGTTTCCTCAGCTATACACTGGAGGTCATACTACCACCTACCTCCCAGGGTTATTGGGACATTTGTTAAAAAGCGTTTCACACGGTGTCTGACATCTATTAGGGGCAGCATAAATGCTAACTATTCTTGTTGCTTTTATTCTTATAAAGGAAACCAATTCTAGTGAAATATTACTACTTTTATTCATTTGTTTATTTTTTTTTTGAGTTCAAACCTCATTTCAGATATTTATTTATTTTGATTAAAGCCTTTTATTTTCAAAACATGCATGGGTAATTTTTCAACATTAACCCTTGCAAACCCTTGTGTTTCCATTTTCTTCCCCCTTCCCCTACTCCCTCCCGAGGATGGCAAGGAGTCCAACATATGTTAAACATGGTAGAAATATATGTTAAATCCAATATATGCATACATATTTGTACATTTATCTTGCTGCACAAGAAAAATCAAATCAAACAGGAAAAATGAGAAAGAAAATAAAATGCAAGCAAACAACAACCAAAAAGCGTATCACTACATTTATTTATTTATTTTTTATTTTTTTGCTGAGGCAATTGGGATTAAGTGACTTGGCCAGGGTCACACAGCTAGGGAATGTTAAGTGTCTGAGAGCAGATTTGAACTCAGGTCCTCCTGATTTCAGGGCTGGTGCTCTATCCACTGCGCCATCTAGCTGCCCCAAGTATGACTCACTTAAAAAATAATTTTTTACAGACTCCCAATTTAAGAATCCACACTCTAGTTTGTTTATAATCTAATTAATTTTGTAGTTAATCCACGCAGAAGCAACATCTAAGGTTCTTAGCACCTTGTTGCCTGCTAGTGAAGCTGTCCTGTCCCAGTTCTCCTCCCCATTCCTCTCCATAATCCCTCATGCCTTCTTTTGGAGGTTCCCACACTAATTCTCCTGCATCTCTGTCCCCTCTTCCTTTCAGATTGTCACAGATTACGGGGAAGAACCGGTGCTGACCAATGTCTTGAACCATATGGACATTTTCATTGAAGTTGTCACCAACCCTGATGGATTTGCCTACACTCACAATATGGTGAGGCTCTGGGGGAGAGAGAAGGGGAGGGGGAGATCAGAGCGTCTGGAGAAAGGGAGGGAAAGAAAGATAGATCTAATCTCCCTATGAAGTGAGGGAAACTTTCCTCTGATAACTCTGCATTGTCTTTTTCTTACATATATGTTGGTTTTTAATAACTTTTAAATTATTTGTTTGCCTTCCATTATAAACTTCACTCTGTGTGTGTGTATGTGTCTTGGTTAGACCATGGGCACCTCCAGCCCATGGTGAGGCATTCTGTCCACAGTCTGACCCATCTCTGACCCAAATCCAGTGCTCCCGCCTGATTTCAGCAGCCTGGGACCCCCTGGGGTAGGGAGCTCACACCTCATCCATCAGTCTGGCTTGCCCTGCTTCTGATCCTTACCTCCCGGTGCCTCCCCTTCTCCCCCGTGGGGCACAGATGGCAGTGACACCCAGTGAGTGACCCAGAGCTCAGGAATGGCCTTTGCTGCATGACCAGTGTGGCTGCATGGGCCCTGGCTCACCTCATCCTGGAGGGAGAATAAGGAGAATCACTCCTCATTTCATAATAGTCCTTGGAATTTGGGGCTAGGAGACCAGATTCTGTTATAGCTCTTACTCTTATGACCTCTGTGACCTTGATTGCCTCCTCATTTTTTAAATCAAAGAGTTGGACTAAGATGACCCAGCATACAGGAGGAGCTTAATAAATGTTTACTATCAATGGCTAGGTCTCTTCTAGCCCTAAGTCTGTGATTCTGAAACAGAGACCCGGAGTCTGTCCCAAATGACACAGCCCATAGGTGGCTGGGCTTAGAAGCCAAGACTTGTGCCATCCTGAGTTCCCAGCCCTTTCCCAACCCTCCGGGAGTGTGAATTTCCCAGGCCCCAAGACCCCATAACCTGTATTTTCCTCCTAGAACCGTCTGTGGCGCAAGAACAGAGCCGTCAATTCAAATTCCACTTGCAAGGGGGTAGATCCCAACAGGAACTGGGATTCTGGCTTTGGAGGTATGACATTATTCCCCCCAAGAGGGCCTCTGCCTCCTTGTGGATTCCCTGCCCTGAGAGGATCTGTGGCCCCATAGTTAAATAAATACCAGGAGTGCTGGCTTGAGGGGCTGAAAGTGTGAATCTTGGAGCAGAGTTCTGGGGAACTTAAAATGTGTAATTAGGGGAAGGTTCCTGGAAGCCCACAGGACATCATCAGTATGAGCACTTTCACCTCAGAAACCAGTTTTTAAAAATACAAACCAGAGCCCAAGTTAATTAATTTTGTTGACTGGCTAGACTTAAGCAAGTGATAGAGAAAAAGAATCTTAATAATGCAGATTCAATTTAAAAGTGTGTTATGTAGAGATCACCTCCCAGAGAGAGAGCCAGGTGTTAAACATTTACCAGCACTCTGCTGTTATAATGATGAAAATATTTGTATAATCTGTATTATATATTTAAGTGTGTGTATTTATATACATGTGTATGTATATATTACACTAGAGAGCGAGACAGAGAAGAGAGAGATGGAGAAAGACAGAGAGAGACAGAGAGACAGAGAGATGGGAAAAAAGAGTCAGAGACAGAGACAGAGAGATCAAATCCACATTAGTGTAATTAATGAATCTCATGAAATGGTTCCATTATTCTCCCTGCATATCCCCATTGGATTGGCACCAGTGACCATATTTTGCATAATTATAATTTTGAATAATATGCAACCACTTAATAGGATTCACCATTTGTGCTTAATCAGCACTTAATTGTACAAATTAGTATAGTATGTGTGGACCTTCTTCAGACTCTGCTCTCCTGAGGTAGCCAGGACTAGACCTTGGGATATGAAGTCAGGGTAAAAGCAGGAGGGAGGAAACACACACACATTAATGTTTTGTGTGTGTGTGTGTGTGTATGCACACATGGTCCACGTACATATTTTAAGGAGTAAGGACCCTTAATAGTAAGAGTTTTGTAGGCTGGCCAGACTTTGCCTTGGCCGACTAATTATGCAATCCTGTGATTGGGAATTGGCCAGTGACCAAGAAGTTCTGTTGTTCATCAATTAGGCCACCCATAAGTCCAGGTGCAGGTCCACTGATACAGTCCAGTTCCATTTAGAGAACATGGGCTATGGCTGTCTGACCAGGCCATTCCTAATTTCTAATACAAATCTCACTCAGGAAGACCTCTGCCCTGATAAACTCAGGATAGCCATGAACTGGGAGTCAGGAGTCCTGGGCCCTCACTAGACCCTTCACCTCTGGATCTCCATTTCCTTGTTGTAAAATTGCATTTGGACATGGTGGTAGAACTACAAGTTGGGGAAATGCCCAAAATTCGATAGTTGCCACTTGGTTAGGAGCTGGCTTGTTTTTTCTCTGATTCACAGAATTTGAGTGTCAGAAGGAACCTTAGTGACTAACTTAACTAAATGGTTCTGAATGTCTCTAGATTATTCTCTGTATTTGGGCAGAGTCCTCCAGGACATCTGCAGGTGGTGAAGGCTCTCTGTGAAACTGGGCAGACGAGTATAATTCCCTGCTCTCAGCCCAATGGAATCAATCCCTATTGGATTTCGCATAACCTTTAGGTCCTACCTGGTCCCCATCTTTGTTTGTCTATTACTTACCTCTCTTCACGAGTGTATACAGGGTTAAGTGACTTGCCCTAGTCTGAGACCGTAGAGATAAATCTCCCTGGTTCTAAGCCCCACGTTCTGTTCCCTGCCCCATCTCACTGGCCATATTGTAAAGAAGGGATGGAAGGTTATCTGGGCTGTGAAATGACCATGTTGTGCACAGATTGTGAGGAAGCGGTGGAATGCTGAGGGAAGGGAAGTTTGTCTTCCCTGCTGCTCCATGAAGCAGGTGCATAGCCTCCAGGTAGACATGTTCAACAGGTTCTCCAGCAGGAGTCTGTAATCCTCCCCTCCCTCATCCTCATCCACCTGTCTTGTAGGCAGATCAGCTCCAGTCTGGAGACTTGTTACCCCAGGTGTGGGCGTGGCAGACCAGGAGAGGAAGTGATTGGGGGTAAGGGATGGGAGGAAGGCTCAATGGCTCACCTGTGGCCAGAAGCCCTTGGGATCTGCTCCCTGACTCAGGCAGCAGGGCTCTGTTGGTGGTTTCAACATAATTTGGTTTAATTGTTCTGATGAGTAACGTGGGATCCACCCAGTATACCCCCACCTTCATCTCAAGCTGGGATTCCTGTGGGATGAGGGGCTGGAGATCACTAGCTGGCAAGGCTCCCGGCTGGAGGCTGGGATGGCCCTGGGGTGAGCCTGCGGGGAACTGCCCTTTGCTGACCTGCAGAAGACCTGTTTTCTGAGGTGGAGGCTGGGCTGGAGGACTAGGATGGCACCCAAGGGACAGGAAGGCCAGAGCTGTGGCCAGAAGCTTTGACAAAAGGACTGCCTTTTAATTTCCCTCTGAGGTCTCCTATTGTTGTCATTCAGTCCAGCTCTTCACGACTCCATTGGGGGTTTCTTGGTTTGCCATTTCCTTCTCCAGATCATTTTTACAGCTGAGCAAACTGAGGCAAACAGAGAAGTTAAGAACAGATGCCAAAGGAAGTAAGCAGAACCAGAAAATAAATAATGTTGTTAGGAAAAACAACTCTGAAAGCCTTAAATGGTCTGATCAACTCAGTGACCAAAGAGCATTCCAGTGGACTAACGATGAAGCATAATATTCATTTCTTGTTAAAGGTGATAGACTCCATGGAAAATGGGATGAGCTAGATACACACACACACACACACATATATGTGTATGTATATACATATATATGTGTACACAATATATCAAATTTATGTGTTTATTAGTGCTGCTTATTAATTTTTAATCAAAACAATTAAAAAATTTAAATAACATGGGGAACATCTTACTGAAGGAAAACATTTAAGAAAACCTTTTGTTTTGTCAAAACAATGCTTTCTTATAGTTTAAAACAAAACAATAAGAATTGTGGGATGTTATATTCTTTAAACCTTTAATCAATTGTAGTTTAGTAAACATGTGATCATCTGTGGATTATCATCTGTGAAAGCCTATTTCCTACTTGTTCCATCATCTATAATGCTTTCAATTTACATGCATATTCTCACTAAATGTATATAAAGGAAAAAATAAAAAGGTCCTTGCTTGGGTCACATAACTAGTAAGTGTTTAGGCCATATTTGAAATCAGATCTTCCTGAATCAGGCCTTGCACTCTATCCACTGTATTACCTAGCTGCCCACATCCAAGGTTTCCCATAGCCAAGTTATAAAAAATACAGGTTACAAGGAAGCAAAAAAAGGATGGATGCTCATGAATTTAATTTCTTCTGTTATTATATATGCTTTCTTGAAATGGAAATTGTCTCCCAGAAGTTCTATATAAGGGAAGAATAAGGAAAGAAGTATACACATACACACACACACATATATATGGAGAGAGAGAGAGAGAGGGAGAGAGAGAGAGTTTGAATTCTTCCTAGTGTTATGCTAGGCTCATGACAATGTTTTATTTTGTTTTTATTTTCCTTTTCTGTCTTTTTTCTATTGTTTTTTTCTTATTTTGTATTTAGTTCAATAAATAAAAAAATTAAAACATTTTTAAAAAGTAAAAAAAATTCAGGTTGCCCAGTTTTTCTAAACAGAGCTTATTCTACATAATTAACATTGCTGGGAGGAGGAAAAGAGTCAGGTGAGATTTCTAGTAGAGTAGTGCTCCTCTGGAGAATTTGGTTATGTAGGGAGCTGTCCCTGTATCTAGGGTCCCTGGTTATATCTGTAGCCCCAGTCTCAGGCTGTGGGTCTGTGTTCTAGTGACTTGAGGTCTTAAGGCATCACCTGCATGGGAGGCCCGAGCAGGGATGACATTGTCATGTTGTCATAGATAACTGTCCTTGATGTTCCTTCTGAGTCTTCCTGTTCCTTTTAGGGTGCCTATGGCCAAAGATCACAGAATCCTGGCTCTATATTCTGACTTTCAACTACCCCTACTCCCCCAACTACCAATGTGAGCTTTGGGGAGATAGAGACAAGTGAGAAAGAGAACAGGAAGAGCAATTCAGAAGGCTAAGTCTGGAACAATTTATCCCCCCTCTTAAAGAGGGAAAATAAAGATAAACAGAGATCTTATTAAGGAAGCCCTTACAAGTTGAGTTGTATAGTGGATGGGAGAGGAAAACAATTTATTAAGTGTCTACTAAGTGTTAAATGCTTCACAAATATCTCACTTCAACATAGTGTGCTGAATGGGGAGTTCAGGCCTAACTGTTGCTTATCAGATATTTGACATTAGGTGAATTAAGACTTCTCTGGGCCTCAGTTTCTTCATTTGTAAAATGGGATAATAATACTTGTCTCACATACCTCATGGGGTTTTGACAGGAAAAACCTTTAGATATGTGAGCTATTATTTGTTCTATTTGTACTCCAAATGATAGTAGATGGACCTATGTTTATCTGTCTTATGTTCTTAAATATTTAGAATTATGGGGTTTTTAAGTTGGAAAGAACTTTAGGGCTTAGTCTAGACTTTTTTCTTCCTTCTTTTATCCCTCTGTTTCTTCCTGCTTTTCTTCCTCCTTTTCTTCCTTACTCTCTTCTTTTCTTTCTTCTTTCCTTCTTTTCTCTCTCTTCCTACCTTCTTTTTTCCCTTTCTTCCTCCTTCCCCCTTCCTTCTCTCTCTTCTTTTCTTCCCCTTTTTCATTCTTCCTTTTCTAATTTATTTTTCCTTTATGTTTTCCTTCCTTCCTTCTTTTTTCTCACAATAAATTATTTAATTTAACATTCACTTTTTAAAATTTTGAGTTCCAAATTCTCTCTCTTCCTCCAGTCACCCTTCCACCTACTGATAAGGCAAGCAATATATCAATTATATGTGTGAAGTCATGTAAAACATATTTCTGTATTGCTCATGTTGCCAAAAAAAAACCAACCCCAAGAAAAACAAAGAAAGTGAAAAAAAAAGTATACTTTAGTTTTCACCCAGTGTTTAACAGTTCTCTCTCTGGATCTAAATAGCATTTTTTTTGCCATTAAGTCCTTTATAATTGTCTTGGAGTGATAAGAGTAGCTAAGTCTTTCACATTTGATTATTACACATTGCTGTTAATGTGTACAATGTTCTCCTGGTTCTGCTCCCTTCACTCTGCATTAGTTCATTTAAGTCTTCTCAGGTTTTCTGATTGTTCCATATAGCATTATAGTGTCTGGGTTCTTTCTACTCTATCCTACTGCTTCTTTGGACTACAACTTTATAATTTGTATTTGGGGGGGTAATTTTAGGTATTGGTTCTAGCAACAATCCCTGCTCGGAGACTTACCATGGCCCCTTCCCCCACTCTGAGCCAGAGGTGGCTTCTATTGCAAACTTCATCCAGAAGCACAAGCATTTCAAGGCCCTGATGTCCATCCACAGCTATTCCCAGATGCTCTTATATCCGTATGGCTACAGGAAGGAGCCTACTCTTGATAATGAGGAGCTGGTAATATTCCTCCCCATCATATGGGTGGGGGTGGGGGTGGGGAGCAACATCCTTCCAGAGCAGAAGGGGAAGACTTTTATTTGACAGGGATCTGTGTTAGACCTTCTGTCAAAAGGGGGAAATGAACGCAAGTACCCTCCACAATTCGTAGGACAAAGGCTCAAATGTCCTACATGGAAATTGTCCTGCCAGCCGTCCTGACTCCTTGTACAATTTCAAGGATCACAGATGTAGAAATGGATATAACCTTAGAGGCCATCTAGTCCAGTCTCCCTTATCTTACTGGGAGGGAGTTGAGGCCTAGGGATATAAAGAAACCTACCCAAATTCACAGAGAAAATAAGTACCTGAGCCTCCTGACTCCACACTGAACTTGCTGCACCATGCACGGTAGGAAAAATGGTTGTGGGAGGGAAGATATTGTTGGAATCACAGGAAAATAGCAGGGCTGATTTATGGGAGGTGGTCCTCAGAGGCATGTGTGAGCAGAAACAGTGATGGACGAGATAGGTAGAGGGAAAGACAAGCAGTAGACAGCCTCCAAGATCCACTGACGTCCACTAGCATCCTTCCACCCAGTCTTCATCCCTGAATGGATGCTGCCTCAATCAAACCGAGACTTAAAAGGGCCTTGATGTAAAAAGGCCACAGTCTCCCACTGCATCCAGGGATGTCTCCAGTCCTCCTGATCTAGATGGCTCTGGAGAAAGGGAGGCAGGTGACCTTGCACAGCCTCCCTCACTTAATCCAACTCACTTGCATGTCATAGCATCCTCTCCCTGATATCATGGTGCTCTTTGAGAAGGAAGGACAAACAGCAAAAACAGTCATGTGAAGAGAGCTTCAGAAAGTTCCCAAGCACTCCCTGACAAAGGTATAGGGAGAAGTCAGCAAGAGTTTCAGGGATCAATCAATCAATCAACATTTGTTGCATCTGTTGTGTGTCAGGCACTATGCTAAGTGCTGGGGATACAAAGAGAGGCAAAAGATAGTTTCTACCTTCAAAGAATTTATAATCCAATGGGTGGGGGGGACTACATGGAAACAACTATATATACAACAAGCTATATACAGGATAAATAAGGGAAAATTAACAGAGGGAAGGCACTGGAGGGGTTAGAGAAGGCTTTTTGTAAGGTGGGATTTTAGTTGTGACTTAAAGGAAGCAAGGGAGGTTGGGAGTCCGAGCAGAAGAGGTAGATGGAGTGCCCAGATCTAAGAGATGAATTATCTTATTTGCAAAATCGTAGACACGCATCAATACTTAGCACAGGACCTGGCACCCAGTAGGGGCTTAATAAATCTTATTGACTGGTTGACACGATGATCAGGCATGTATAGTTGCATTGTTGGCTGGAAGGCCCCCATTGAAGCAATCACAGTTTCCCTGGGCTATTGGAGTGTATGGGGCACTGTGTTAGGTGCCGGGGAGGGTACCAAGAAAATACAGTCCTTTACTTTATGGAGTCACAGGTTAATTTGGGGAGGTGGTGGAGGAGAGGAAAGACATCAAAATGTATCAGACACAAAAACATTACAAGATAAATGGGCTGGAGAATTATAAAATGGAGATCAGAGGCATTATCCATTATGATCCACATGGACATTTTGGCTCTGCCAAGAATAGTGTCATAATGGATAGGATTACTGAGTTCAAATCCACCCTCTGACACTTTCTAGCCATGATACCTTAGGCATGTCATGAAACCTCTCTAGCCCTCAGTTTTCACATCTATAAAATGGGGACTCTGGAAATTTAAAGTCCCTTCCAGTTCCAAAGCTTCTCCACTCTCTGAACAGAACCAACAAGTGGAGAAAAGGTGTAATCTAATCTCACTGATCCACGCATAGCACAGCAGCAAATATATGGTGGTGAAGGATTGGAAAAATAATTTTTTTGATAAGGAAGTACTTAGGCACACGTTATTTGAGCCAGATGCAGCACACTTCGGCCAACAGCTGACCACCGTAGCCTTTGGCAGAGACATTTGCAGATCAGAATTCAAACAGTGTGACTTCTTTGTCACAGTCAAAAACCACTGGGGGGGATCTATCTATGCTCTTGTGCTGATGATTTCACCAAAGACACCGAAGTCTAGCCCAGTCTGAACAACTCCTAGGACACACTCTGAGCAGTCCTCCTCTGTTCACCTTACCAGTAGTTTTGAGGAGTCAAGTGATTGCTCGTGATTTGGGGGGTCCTGTGTGGTCTGGGAGGGTCCAAATAGGTAGAGAACCCTGTTCTTCCTTTTTTTAAATGTGAAGTGCAGGAAAGGAACAGACCTCACCTCCTAGAAGCTCCTGAGCTCCCTGCACGGTACTGGGGCAGTCCCACCTCTGCCTCTTAGGGACTTTCTTCAGAGCCGTTGCCTTCTCCTTAGAAGACCAGAGGAACTAGGATTCAGAGGGAGCTTGACTGGGAGCTAAAGCCAAGGCTGAGGCCCACAGAGCCCCTTCTCTCCAGTAGCTTTGCCAAGAAAACTCCCCTCAAAAGTCACAAAAAATCAGATGTGCCTGAAACAACTACACAAGATGTAGTTGTTTAGATGCATTTCACTGAGTTCAAATCTGGCTCCAGAAATTTACTAGTTGAGTGACCCTGGGCAAGTCACTTAACCCGGTTTGCCTCAGTTTCCTCAGTCTAGACTTCTAGCTCTCCCGAGGGAGAATAATTCCAGTTCCTTCCTGTCTCTTACATTTGTGATGTTTTCTCGGCAGCATAATCTTGCCCGCAAGGCGGTGGAAGCTCTCTCCCAAGTCCATGGAACCGATTACGTCTATGGAAGGGCCATCAGCACCATCTGTGAGTGAGCCGTCCCCAGGGCAGCAGCAGCACCTGTCCATGCTTCTGAAGGCAGTCTCCCTCCGCCAGGTGTTCCTTTCCCATCATGGGTTGGCAGTTAGGCAAGAGGACAGGTGCTTTGGGGTTGGAGATTGCAGGGCTGCCAAAGCCCCTGGCCAAGTCACTTAATTGTGTACGCCTTATGCCCTCCCTCCCCCCAATTAACTAGCAAGGACCAGGTATCTCCTCCAGCTTAACTCTAATTCAGTTAACAATTTTTAGGCAGCTATGATGTGTGCTGGAGTTATAAAGACAAAACATTAAACAGTCCCTGCTCTTTAGGAGATTCTATTTTCTCTCTCCCTCCTCCTTTCTTCCTCCTCCTCCTCTTCCTCCTCCTCCTCCTCCTCCTTCTTCTTCTCTCTCTCTGTCTCTCATCTTTCCTGTGTCTCTCTTTCCAACTCTCTCTGTCTCTTTCCTCTTCTCTTTTTCCTCCTCTCTGTGTCTCTCTGTCTCTGTCTCTTTCCTCCTCTGTCTCTGTTTCTCTCTTTCTCCTCTCTCTCTCATCTTCTTTCTTTGTCTCTTTCCTCCTCTGTTTATATCTCCCTCTCTTTCTCTCTGTCTCACTGTCTCTTTCTTTCTCTCTTCTTTCTGTCTCTTTCTTCCGCTCTCCATCTCCCTGTATCTCTAGCTTTTCCTCCTTTCTCTCTATCTCTATATATTTTAGATATACTATACATGTAATAGAAATTCTACACACACATACAGGGGTATAGACATGCATGTCTATAATAACATAACCACACAAGATATGCATATATATACATGTGCATACAATTTAGATGTGTATGACCACACATATATGTATGAATATATACCCACAAATGTATATATGTTTCTGAGAGATTGTGAATATTCTGGGATATTCCATTTTATTTATATGGTTTACAATCTCCTAATCTTTCACTCCCAACTCTTTGGCATAAGAGGAATGAAAATAACTCCTGGTTTCTTTAGGTGTTTCTACCAGTCTTTCATCCCTTCCTTCTTCGGCTTCTCCCCTACTTAGTAGCCCCATCCATAACGGTCTGCTTTTGGTTCTTGCCTTTATTGTAGACATTTTTCTTTAATCACTCCAGTTGAAGAAACTAAACCAGCCAGCATGGTAAGCACATTTGATGGGGATGCTATGTCTCCCATCCCCAATTTTCTTGGCTTTTTTTTTTTTTTTTTGTAGATGTGGCCAATGGGATTACTATCGACTGGGCCTATGAACATGGCATCAAATATTCCTTTTCCTTTGAGCTGCGGGACACTGGGATTTATGGCTTCTTACTGCCTGCTAGTCAGATCATCCCTACAGCTGAAGAGACATGGCCAGCCATCCTGACCATTATGAAGCATGCCTATAGTAACCCCTACTAACAACTCTATGGGCAGCCACAGTCTGAGGAAGAAGCTTCTTTCTCAATCCAACTTGGATCTATCCCTGGAACCAAAGTTGTTCCTTTCCTTTGTCCCCATATCTATCCAGCCTCCCTTTGTTCTTTCTCCTTCAAATAATAAAAAAAAACAAGTTTTAGCCCCATTTTCTGCCTCTGAAGTTGGGATTCTCTTGTCTGCACCTGGGTACATCCATTGTTCTTCAGGATCAGAATCATTGGCTTAGGAGAGTGGGAGGTAAGGGAGATGCTTTATCTCAAAACTAAAGTATCAAATGACTTCTAAGAAGTAGTAAAATAGAGAGTACAGGTCTATCTAGGCCCCGTGAAAGCCACTGTAGGTTTAAAGCACATTTTCGGTTAGCATGCAAAGCATAAAAGCTCTCACCCATATTTCTTTTGCCCTACTAACCAGAGGAAAAATGAGTGAAAAGCAAAAGACTTCTATTATTAAACAATATATTGAAATAAATGATAATGAAAAGTATCTGCATACACTATTTCATATCATACTACATTGGGAGAGAGAACTTTCATAGAGAATGGAGAGTGGATGGGGCAGCTAGGTTGCGCAGTGGTTAGAGCACCAGCCCTGAAGTCAGGAGGACCTGAGTTCAAATCTGGTCTCAGACACTTCCTAGCTGTGTGACCCTGGGCAAGTCACTTAACCCCAATTGCCTCAGCAAAAAGCAAAAAAAAAAAAAGAATGGAGAGTGGAATGGTAGTATAGTGGATAGAATCCTGGTTGGAGTCAGGATATCTGAATTCCAATTTAACCTCAGAGCCTCAGAGACTTAATAGCTGTATGATCCTGAGTATGTCTAAATGAGATGATAATTGTAAAGTTTTCAGTTATTTCTTACTCTTCATGACCTTTTGGGATCTTCTTTTCAGAGATACTGCAGTGGTTTGCCATTTCCTCTTCTAGTTCATTTTACAGATGAGGAAACTGAGGCAAACCGGGTTAAGTGACTTGCCCAGGGTCACTCAACTAGTAAATTTCTGGAGCCGGATTTGAACTCAGTGAAATGTATCTCCCTGACTTTGGGGCCACCTAGCTGCTCATATCAATGTTAGCTATTATTATTTATAAAGTACTTTGTAAACCTTAAAGCACTGTATAAATAATTTTTGTTGTTGTTTAGTCATTCTTCTTCCATCTTGTATTTGTAAAATTGAGTGGTTAGATCTGCAGTCAGGAAAACCCAAATTTCAAAACCTGCCTAGACATTTACTAGCTACAACACTCTGGGAAAGCTGTTAAAACTCCCTGAGGATCATCTGTAAAATGGGGATAATAGTACCTACTTCCCATGGTTGCTATAACAATTAAATGACATCTACTTTGCAAAGTGACTTACAGCTCTGTACAAATGCTATTCATTTTTAGTAATATTGAAGGCTCAGATATGGGAACATGTGTGACCAGGGTGATATGAGCAGGCTGTTAGGGCATGGGCATGTGTAAGGAACATTGATGCAGGTAACTTGCATTTCTAAGGATGGTGTACTGCCGGAGAAGGATGCTAGAAACCCTTCTTTGCCTCCCAGAGTGCTATTGGCTGGTCCTTCCAAAAACACCTAGCTGTAGTGCAATCTTTGGCCTACCCCGGTGCTACTGTGCTAGGCTTTCTGAGCTCCATATCCACAGCCACTAGACAGCTCTTTGACGCCACCTGATGTTCTTCCGTAGGATTGCTACCTTCATGCAGCGTTTTTCTATTCATCCCAATGGAGGAAGTATTTTTGTTTTGTTTTTCCACACCCCCATTCTCCTAGGTCTTTTAGCCTAGGAGTAATTCTGTTCTGTGATTTGAACCTTAAAACCATGGCTAGTTGAATATTATTTTTTATAATAGCTTTTTATCTTTCTTTTTTATCAAAGTTTTTTATTTTCATAATATATGCATGGATAATTTTTCAACATTAACCCTTGCAAAACCTTTTGTTCCAATTTCTCCCCTTCTCCTAAATGGCAAGTAATTCAATATATGTTAAATATGGTAGAAATATATATTAAATCTAATATATGCATATATTTATACAATTATCTTGCTGCACAAGAAAAACCAAATCAAACAGAAAAAAATGAGAAAGAAAATAAAAAGCATATTATTTTCCAAAATACATGCAAAGATAGTTTAACATTCATCTTTGCAAAACATGTTCCAATTTTTTCTCCCTTTTTCTCAACTGTTCCCTCCCCTAGATAATAGATAAAGTAATCCAATATAGGTTCAATTCTTCTAAACATATTTCCACATTTATTGTTTTGCACAAGAAAAATCAGATCCAGAGAAATGCAAATTAAGACAACTCTGAGGTACCACTACACACCTGTCAAATTAGCTAAAATGATAGGAAAGGATAATGACAGGTGTTGGAGGAGATGTGGGAAGACTGGGACACTGATGCATTGTTGGTGGAACTGTGAATGGATCCAGCCATTCTGGAGAGTAATTTGGAACTGTGCTCAAAAAATTATCAAACTATGCATACCCTTTGACCCAGCAGTGTTTCTACTGGGCTTATATCCCAAAGAGATCTTAGAGGAGGGAAAGGGCCCCACGTGTGCAAGAATGTTTGTGGCAGCCCTTTTTGTAGTGGCTAGAAACTGGAAGCTGAGGGGATGCCCATCAATTGGAGAGTGGCTGAATAAATTATGGTATAGGAATGTTATGGAATAATATTGCTCTGTAAGAAACGACCAGCAGGACGATTTCAGAGAGGCCTGGAGAGACTTGCATGAACTGATGCTGAGTGAAGTGAGCAGAAGCAGGAGATCATTATTCACGGCAACAACAGTACTATATGACAATTAATTCTGATGGAATAACAATGAAATGCTTCAAACCAGTTCCATTTGTTCGGGGAAGAGAGCCATATACACCCAGAGAGAAGGATGTGAAATGTGGACCACAACATAACATTTTCATGCTCTCTATTGATGTTTGCTTGTATTGTATTTCCTTTATCTGATTACTCTTTCTTGCAGATACAATGTCTCCTGCACAGAAATGATGTGTGGAAATAAGTATACATATATTTGATTTGTCAACTATTTTAACATAATTAACATGTAGTGGATATCCTGCCATCTAGAGGAGGGGTGGGGAGTAGGGGGGAAAATTTGTAACAGAAAGCTTTGAAAGGGTCAGTGTTGAAAAATTACCCATACATATGTTTTGCAAATAAAAAGTATTAATAATAATAATAAAAAAAGAAAAATCAGATCAGAATGAGAAAGAAAACAACAACAATAGTGAAAATAATCCACATTCAGTCCCCATAGTCCTCTCTCTCTGGAGCATTTGCTCTCTCTATCACAAGTCTATTGGAATTGGCCTGAATCAGCTAGTTGAATCTTTAGAAGCAATCCTGTTTTAGGTTAAATCTGTCTTTTGAATTCCTTTGATTATGTTTAAACTTCCACTCTGTGAATTCAGTTCCTTATTTAGATTATGTTGAGTTATCCATGTAAAACAATACTCCAGAGTTTCAATTAGCAAGACTTAAAGGATTGAAGAAAACTGCATTCTTTCCAACAACAAAAATCATTGCTCTCCTTGTAATGCTCAGGGAGAAACTGAGGCAGTATCACACATTGGAGATTAGGTAATATTTTATTGATGTTAATTGAGAGTTCAGAATCCATAGGTATGGATTGGAACTGCTGGGACTCTTGTCTCAAAGCACACAGTCCATTGTGAGTTTATTCTGACAGACATGCCAGCCGACTGGATCTCAAACAGGTCCAGCCCAGAGAGTTAGACTGGCAGTCATTGCCAGCCGACTGGATCTCAAGCAGGTCCAGCAAATAGTAAGTTTGGTCATAGCATTCTTATAGGATTTTTGGGAACAAAGGACTCACAAGGCAGAAGGAGCAGCAGGAGCAGAAGGAGGGGTTGAGCACTGGGGGGGGGGGGGAGAGGGGAGGGAGAACTGAGTTCCAGGAAAGACTATCAATTCAATTCTGACAGGTAGGGAGTAAAGGAAGCTTGAGAAGGAACTGGGAGACAGGAAGTCTGAAGCCAAAAAGATAAGGGATACTTTGAAGTAGAACATCTGGAGGTTTTATGACTCCTTTGAATGTGAGTCTAATTATTCCTGATGGTCAGAAGGAAAGAGGTTGCTATTTTTGGGCAGAACAATCAAGGGAAACTGGAACAGAGCAACTGAGGGAAACTAAGACATGGGAACTGTAACATTAAGGGAAACAGAGCAATTGAGGGAAACTGAGACATGGGAACTGTAACATTAAGGGAAACAGAGCAATTGAGGGAAACTGAGACATGGGAACTGTGGCACAACATCCTTGCATTCTTCAACGGTTTAAAAAAATTTGCAGCCCGGGGGGGGGGGGCGGGAAATCACAAGTAGTACACAGGTGCAGGTTCACATAATCAATGGGAAAACACTCATCCTAAAATTTCTAGATGTGTGAAAGTGTTGGGGTTCAAAGGAGACCCTTAAAAGTTTGTGGTGTTTCAAAATAATTTGCAGGCTTAGACCCATTTCCAAGTCAAGGGGCAAAGATTATTATAAAGCCATTTGAAGCTGGCTAAGTTTCAAGGGAATTGAGCAAAGAACCAGAAACAAGAAGACAATTTTTATT
>JAJPUD010000524.1:396897-461151 GCA_023553655.1 Myrmecobius fasciatus | reverse complement strand
CAGACTCACAGATTGTTCTCTGATAGTCAGTATTGTTTGTGGCACTCCCAAGGATAGTTTTAGGGTTTCTCAGAAATTGCTCCATTCTCCCTAGAAGCCCCACTTCATCATTGCCCCCTCAAGCAATCAAAACCCAAATTCATTTGGGGATCAAGGGGATCTCATTTTTTGGAGCTGCTTCAGGCTGACAAAGGGTGTAGAACCAGCCCTGCCTAGTGGGGTTCAGATTGAGATGGGGAGACTTGAAGATGTGGCAGCAGCATCCAGGAAATGCCGAGTCTCAGAATTAGGTAACCGATGATATTCAAGTTGAACAAGTAATTGGAAGTTCATGCCCTGGAGCCTAGAAGAGACAAACATGAAAAGGTAAATACCAGTTGGCATGGAAATATGAGTAACAACACCCTTGCAAATAGAGGTTCTCTACTCCTATGGTAAAAGACTTGGGAGGGTCATTTATAAAATAGTACAAACAGATGTTACTTATCCCATTAAGTTACATCCCTCTAAGAAAATTGATTGCACTAAAATTCTCTTCTCTAAACCATATTGAAGATGTTTCAGATTTTGTTTCAATAATCAATGGAATAATAATTAGGTCCCATAGACAGAGTATCGATTTAGGGACCTAATTTCATACAGGTATATATCTAGTAACAGGCAGATGACTAGGTCAAATAAATACTTATTTAATGCCAATTATTTAGGATATAATGACTACATATTTTCAGACTGAAAATGGCAAGAGCTTACTTTTATAGCACTCATAGCTTCTACAGACTACTTGCTCTGATTATAGAAATTTGCTTTAAGAAGAAAAAGCAGGGACATGATTATAATAACATCAAAATAGGTTCTTCAGGCTTCAGCCAAGAGCACCTATATGACAGTATAAAGCATCCTTAGCTCTGTTTGATAAGCAATGATGCAGTAACAATTCCACCTCATGGCCAGATTCAGGAGTGATCAGGTGGGGAACGAAGAAACAAAATTGGGAAACTGAGTCAGAAGGATCTGACCTTGAGCAGATGCCAAGGTTGTCCTCCCAGCTCTTGTCCAGATAGACACCCACCTGGGACAGTTCAAGATGGCATCCCTCTGAATAACTTAGGGCATTTCTCTTGAATGGTGGGTTACTTAATGATCCATCAGACAATCATACTCAAATTCAAAACTCAAAAGAATATCAGTTACAGTCCCAAGAGATTTTATGTCTAATAGCAAATTCTACCAATCATAGCTTAGGGCTAGATAAATTATTTTTACTCTCATGAAGTTGCAATAAACAAACATAGATTCTTAGTAGACACATTCCTTGTTGGGGAATTATACATCCCAAACAAGCTCATTTCTCAAGGCTGATGACTTGCTTATATTGATGGTTTAAAGAAAACTGCCAAGCTTACAAACAAAGGGGAATTGAAAGAGACCCCAGAGAATGGGCTGAACTTGCTGTTGTCCACCCCAAATAACCACTTCTGTGGGCTGTCTTGTTTGATATCTCCCCCTATCTGTGAAGGGGAAAAAGGCGCTGCACACACTCATACTTGAAGGCAAACTGTTAAGGCTTTCATCTCATCCCTCTTGTTCTACACACAGTAATTACCAATTTTAGATTTAACATGATCACAACTAGAAATAGCTTAATTAACAATCTTAGAATTTTCATAATAGCCAAATAGTCTTAACTGTAATTTCCTAGGAAAGTCAGAAATACCTAAATTCCCTAAATTACATTTATAAACATACTTATGTTTATTACATAAATTTTATTATGTTTACATGATAATAAACTTTCTGCTTTCTTTTAGTTCCATTTTTATTTTGTCCCCAAGCTGTTGCAATTTTGGGAGTTGTCAGGGAAGGTTCCCGCTTCCCTTCCTTTTCCCTTAAATAAGTTTCCCTTTTGTTGTAGGGAGAAAACAAGAGAATTCTTAAAATTGAAAGCAGAATCTATCACAAAAATGAATTAGGAGTCTGATAATTTACAATCAAGTTTCCAATTTTAACATGTACATCACCTTAAAAAGTTATTTTTAAAAATGACTTAACTTTAGTTTATAAGATTCCCTGAATTCTAATTAAATGTTCTACTCAAACTGAATCACTGCCAGAGTTTTTAAAGTAGCAGTGAACGGCTTTTCTGTTTTCCTAAAATTCTCAAATTCTTAAATTTTCTTTTAATACAGTCAGTGCAAATAGATTACAACTTACATATCCCTTTAGTGGGCTTTGATTAAAGCTCATTTAAAACTGCTTTTACTATCATATCTCAAATAAAAAATTTTCATTGAACTGAATATATTTTCTTTCTCACTGTTCCATCCATGTATCCTTGCTGTATTCAAGGAAGGAGAGAAAGGGGAAAGAGACTCTTTCCACAATGCATTGTCCTCCTAGTCCTGGGGAGCCCAGGTGTGGTCACCTTAATTTAGCTGAATTTACTTTCAAGTTAAAAATCATGTCTCCCAATATTGTCACATATTGGTACCCCACATATGGGATAAAAATCCCATACAAAGTTATCAAATATTACATCCAATAAAACAGATGCATTCATATAGCATTTATGCTAAGCACTTTTACAATCATGTGATCTTCAGAACAGCAGATAAAATAATGTGCCATAAATTACACAGCTAATACATTTCTGCAAGTGAAACAGAGAATGGGGGCTCACCAAATGCAGAGGCTGACAGGCTTTCTCAGCTCACTTTGCCGTGCTGGGTGCAGCCAGGGACACCAGATTCTTCCCAGGCAGTTCCTGGACAGCTCCTGCTGCAGGCTGGGGTGGCTGTGCCAGGATCTCCCTGTGATGGTAATTTCAGGTAGTTCAGGTGTAGGGAAGGCTGACCATGGGGCTTGACCCCCCACTGTACCTCCCCCAAGGTGTTTAGGCAAGATGTTGGGGTCCCCACTGCTGTGGCTGCTTCCCCCATTTCTACAGGTGGGGCAGAATTTGAGTTCCTCTCCAGTTATTCAGCATTCTCTTCTTAATCTGACCTGAGAGGTTAACAGAGGGACATGGATTATATCAGTTTAGCAATCCCCACAACTGAGTTACACTCAGGACTCCCAGAAGGGATCAGGATTGTGGAGAGGGTCTCTTAATACCTTCTGGGGTACTAGCTTAGCCTTTGTGTAAAGTGAATCATATTTTCCTTTGCCAATGGAGCAGAAGGGGACTTTGGACAAGATAGGAGTCAAGGAGGGGTTCTCCAAAACCTTGAGAATCTGCTAAAATGCTATTTCAGTGGTTCTATAATTTTAATTAGTAATTTTATCTCTATAGCCCCCAGCTTAGCCAGAATTGGGTCCACAGAAAAAAAGTCAGGTTTTTCCCTTTTTTTAGGTGGGAGACAAGGATGTTAGGAAATCTTTCCCATTCTTGCTGGCTGCATTTTAAATATTTCCAGGCAACAAAATCTAGCTCACAGAACAAACATGATGCCGACATTCTGCAGAGTCACAGACAAGGATGACCCGGAAGAGGACTGTCCCATCTTTGCCAAAAGCCATAAAAGTTCCATTCCTTTAGCACCTCCTCCAGCACCCCAGGAAGAGTGAAAAGATGGCAAAGGTCCTTAGTCAAGGAGGAACTTTGCTGAGAAATGTCGAGAAATTCCAAGTCCAGGAGTCCCTGGCCAAGGAAAGTTTGCAGAGCTTGGAACTCCCGAGGACCCGGACAAGCCTTCCTAGGTGCTTGGGGTGTTCCAGCTATAGGATGGGGGGTTGCCTTGACAAGGAGGGAATAAAGCAGGGGAGACTCCCCTTAAGGGCCACCAAATGTTGGGGTTCAAAGGAGAGCCCCAAAAAAGTTGGAGCTCCGGACCAGGGTCATGAGGTATCTCAAACAAATTTTCAAGCTTGGACCCATCTCCAAGTCAAGGGGCAAAGCTTATTATAATTGTAATGCCAGTCGAAGCGGGCTAAGTTCCAAGGGAATTGAGCAAAGAACCAGAAGCAAGAACATAATTTTATTGAAAAGAGAAACAAAGATCAGGTTGAAGTCACTGATGTGCTGATTTATGGCCTAGAGGTACAATTGAGGAGCACCCGGGTGGGGCTGCACCCATCACTGAATTCTTTGGCGTAAGAGTATGGGACACAGAGGTGGAGCAGCTCCCGCCATTGAATTCCAAGGCTTACTGACCGACCGGTGTTCTCCCACAGCCAGCATTGTCTGTGGCACTCCCAGGGCCCAGCAGCCTCAGAAATCGCTCCGTGCTCCCTAGGAGCTCCACTCACCAAAACTGCGTAGAACATCCAATAACTGAGCAGAATGCAGGCTTCCTGTGGTCCAGGGGAAGGGGGGAGAGAAGTAAGGGCAGTGTCCAGGGAGCAAGGGGAGGAGTTGGGGCAGGGCCAGAGAGGGGTCTGGTTGAGCAATTCTATGAGCAGGCCCACAATGAGTAAGGCTTTTTAGATATGCAAATAAGATACTCCAAACTCTGTGTGTGACAATGGGAACAGAATGGATGGATTAAAGTTACTGATTAATGTTCCTGTTCCACATCATAAACATTTGTTGAATTGAATTTATTGGACTGGAGGAAAGCTGGGGGAGATACAAAACTCTGATGAAATGGGAATGCCTTCCTTTAGTGAATTTGTAATCTATTTGTTGATATAAAAGAAATATATATATATATATACATACATATACATATATATGCATGCACATGTGTATATCATATATGTGTGCATGCATGTTTATGTATATATGTATGTATATACATGTATTATATATATGCATGTGGGTGTTTATATTTACATATATGGACTATAGTAACACAAACAATAAAAATCAGGGACGTCCCATGAACTATTAATGAACAAAGTCAGTCCTAAAGAACTGATTGGAAAATGCATCTTTCCACTCTTAATAAAGACGTGGGGATATGGATTGGAGCACGGCATCCGCTGTCAGATGTGATCACCACATTGCTTGGCTTGGCTTCTTCAAACAGAGCAGCTGAGGAGAAATGTCAATGGCATAAAAAAGGAGCAACCAAAGCTGAAAGCTAGACAAGTCAGAGCGAACTCTGAGAGCTCCATCCACCACTCATGAGCTATGGGACCTTGAGCAAACTAAGCACTCTGAATCCTGATTTCTTCATTTATAGAGAGAGAGCTGGCCCGAGGTGACTTCTCAGATTCTTCACAAAACCACTGAAGCATTAAGTCGAGGGGCAATGGGTTTGCAACGAGGTATCACACCTAGTTCCACCTGAAAGATGCGGAGATTGGGATGAAATGGAACTCCCAGCCTTGGTTCTGTTGACACAGCACTCTAACCCATTTGTCTAATAGCCACAAAACTCGCAGAAATCACTTAAAGGTCTGTAGCATCCTTCCAAGTCATTGGAATTGCTTCAGTCCTAAGTCCATTCTGTTTCAGCATCCTGGAAAGGAAAGAGGGGGCAAAGGATTGCTTTCTTCATTCTGCTATAAATTGTGTGATCTTGAATAAGTCACTTGCATTTCCCTCTCTTTCTGTCTTTTTTCTTTTGCTCTCCTCTCTCCTTCTGAGTCTGTTTCTCTCTCTCTCTCTCTTCTACTCTTTCCTTCTTCCCTGACCATCTCTTTCTCTCTCTCTACTTCTCTCTTCTCACTTTTCTCCTCCTCCACCATCTCTTTCTTTGTGTCTATCTCTCCATTTCTCTATGCCTATCTGTGTTTATCTCTGTTTGTCTCACCCTCCTTCCCTCTGGCCTCTTCCATTTCTTCACCAACATAATGGAGTTAGGAAGATCTGCCTTAGCTTTGAAAACAATGTTTATATTACATAGGTTTTCTTGAAATGGAAATTAATTTTTTAAATTGAATCCTCTCATAGTCTGCTGAGTACTTTTCATTTTTTCCTTTTTTTCCTTTTCATTTATTTGTATTTAAATGTAAAATAAAAGTTTTAAAAAGAAAAAAAAAGAAAAGGCCTGACTTGTTACCTTCAAACCTGGAGCAAATTACTTCTTCTGTAGGCCTCAGTTTTCTCATCCTTATCCTTAGAATGAGGGAATTGGACAAAATGGCCTCTAAGACCTTTTTCATCTCTACATCTGTGATCCTAACTCACTGGGCTATGAGGAAGAAATAAATGAAGTAATGTATGTGGAAAACACTTGGTAAAATATAAAGCACATCCATTAAGCTCTCCTGGGGTCTTTTTCATAAAATTATAGATGTAGAGCTGAAGAGAAGTTTAGAGTTGCATTTATTTATTTACTTATGGAGAAAATTGATGATATGGAACTGGAACTTTAACCAGTCCATTGACAGAACTTTAATCCACCCATCCTGTTCCCATTGTCACACACAAAGGTAAGCCAGCTCCTTAGACTATCTTGTTATTTATATCTAAGACAAACTCAACCAGCTCATTGTGCAACCATTGCAGATACAATGCAGAGTTTGTTCTCCACTAGGACCATCCCTGGCCCCTCCCTAACTCCCAAGACCCTACCCTTATTTCCCTCCCCCTCTTCCCTCGTACTTTAAAGGTCCTGCCGCTGGAGGCATCTGCTGAATCATATATGATTTGAGCTTGAATCATATGTGATTTAGCATGTGAGCTGTTTCACGATTATCAATATTATCCTTAGTGGTAAATGTCTGTGTGAGTTCTTCACATTGTGAACCGCTCTCCAACAGCCTTGTACCTGGGTACTTCAGAAACTTCTTCATAAGGTTCCCAAACCTGGCTCTTACCACACAGGTAATGTAAGGTTGCCCCATTTAATAAGTCCTGCTTCTCCATGAAGCCTAAATATTCCTACAAGGTGCTAATAAGAATCAACTGGATGCTTAAACAATTGGAGGGATGCTTCAGTAGAGATTGGTTGGGGCCCCACTATCTCAGCATGCTGGATAGTGGCTGTCTTGGGATTTGGAACTTTACACTCCCCAAAATGACAAAGGGGAACAAAAGCTGATTTTAGCACCCTTTAAAAGATCAGAAAAATGGCCCATCCCTGGGTTTCTCAATTAAGGATTTAAAATGTGTGCTTTTGTTGATTGTTGACTGTTGTTTTGTGTTTGCAAAATTTCTGTTCTGTTCATGTGATGAGCTAGGCTCAAGTAACTGAAAATGAAGTCAGTAAGAAAAAACTTACTTATTTGTGCTTATCAGATCTATTAGCATTAGTAAAGAAAAGGGAAGCCCTCTGTGGTCACAACCTTGATTATAGAGATAAAATTGAGATAAAGCTGCTAAAGTGGAAAAACCGTTGAAAAGGTCTTCCATTCTGGAGGTTTTGAGATTAATCATTTTGAGATTGCAGGAAAGAACACCTTCCTGAAACACCTGGGTAAGTTTTGGGGTACAGTCCACATTCCCCTGAATAACCTCTCTCCCTTAAGGATGCTTGCAGGCTATACCCTAGCCAAGTCCTTGCTTGATGGTTTGGGGGCTGACTTCTTTGAGAGACTACATGCAATCCACACTGGTACCCCAATATTTTTGGCGTATTCTCAACTTTTCTGGCCCCTCTCCAATTCAAGCTCATTCCCTTAGTGGGGAAAAGTTGTGGGCCCTGCTTAAATGACCCCCCTAATTTGGGGCCTTAGTGTCTGCCCTGATTCTAGACCCCAGTGTCTACCTTTACCCCCACGCCATTTCAAGCTCTCTCTAGACAGAGACTCCCTCATCTCTCTGTGTGGAGATGGGAGTAGCTCAGGGGAGATCCAAGCAGCAGCAATCCTAGCGCCACAACCCACAAGTCTAAATGAGGGGCTTTCCATTTGAGAACCTCATGTTTCCTCTGCTACTCACGGGACTCCATGCGTGGAGCCCGGTGTGACTTAAGGAAGATGCAGGTACCAGCAGCACCAGCTGGTTCTGCCCCGCCACTGCCTGGTAAAGCCCAGTGCCCCTGGCACTGACTCAGGGCAGCATGAGATGGGAGAGCCAGCCAGCCTGTCTTGGGTAAGCCCCTTTTCTCTGTTTTGGTTGAAAATTTTATGAAGAAGGCAGAGAAACCTTTCATAATCTATTAACGGGTTTGGGGAATAGCTAGAACCACACTCTTGTGTTTAAGCCACTGGCTTTCTGGAAGAGGATGATTGAAACCAAAATTAATCGTAGGACTGTTAGAATGCTTTGGCAAAAAGCAAATTCCAGCTTCTTACCTGATTCTTAGCTTTTTAGAGGCGATCAACATGTGTTGTCATTGTTGAGTAAATGCTTTTCTGATCTGGAAGTGCATTCAACTAGATTTATGTCATCTGATTGGAAATTAAGGGGATATTATAAAAGCAGCTTGCTGCCACTTTAAAAACTTGTGGGATTTGGGAGAAAGGTTAAAAATTGCATCAGTGAAAATTTCAGGGTGAAGGCCTGCAGTTTGAAATAAAACTGGCACTTAACCCTTTCCCTGACTCACAAAAAGAGAAAAGGGAAATACAAAAAATGAATCAGAAAATGACTCTAATAATAATAATAATAGGGATTGAATATCTAGTTAGAATTTAAGAAATCTCACAAACTAAAGTTAAATGCTAATTGATTTTAAAATAATTTTTAATTGGTGTGTGTTAAAATTGGGAACTTGACTATCTTTATCTGGATATAAGACTCAAAAGGTAGAGGCAGAGGATCCTAACTCTTTTAGGAAAAGTTTATATAGAGAGTTAGTAACTGTCATCACATGACTTTAAAAATATGTATACATTAACTTAGGGATAATCTTTATAAATGCTAAGAGCACTGGAATGCTACCTCTGGTGATTATAAATCTGAATTTGATTTGATTTTTAAGCCAAAATTTGGGCCTGAAGAAAAGTTCTCTCCTAAATTAATATTATGGTAAATTATATAGCCTAATGGGAAAAGATAATTGGTTATTTGGCATTAAGAAATTAGCTATTTGTTATTTGGCAATAAGATATTTATTAGCAATATGGTCCCAAGAAAGTTCTATTTACTTCAGTTTACTGTTCTATAACAAGATAAAAATAGAATCCACCTCTCAGGGTTCTTGGAATCACATGATTGTAAAATATTTGGCAAAAGGCAAACTGTTTCATCTCTTTTAATAAGATATAATTTATTTAAGGTGTTATATTTCTTTCTAAATTATATATTGCACAATTTGTAAAGATCATATGACCTATGTTTCAAAATGAATGGGTTAGGAAGTTGTTAAAGTCATTCTATCGGTTCTGATGACCAGATACTATATCTGAAGCACTATAATTAAGAATCTATCACTTATGAAAATTATGAGATTAACTATTTTGTGATAGATTATGTTCTATCTGAATTTTAAGAATTGTTTTCTCCCTAAAACAAAGAAAGAAACTTATTTAAGGGAATGAGAGGGAAAGCCCAACCCCTCCCAAGAACTGATAGTTTGGGAAAGGAAAATCCTGTTAATTGTGTCTCTGAGACTCAGTAAATATTGTTAAGTAATGGGTTCTTCCTGATATTTTGCTTGTCATTCAGTAACCTGAATTAGAGTATAAACTAAACAATTAAAAGAAGGTGGGAAATTTGTTTAAAATCATTTCCACTATTTGGGGAACTGTATGCTTTAAGAGGAAGTCACAGTTAAGATAAATTGACTATCACATGAAAATTCTAAAATGGTTAATTGTTATTGGAAGTTATTTTCTAGATGTTAAAAATCCAAAACTGGTGATTATAAAACCTAAAATTGATAATTATTGTGTGTAGGAAGAGATAAAATGAAAACCTTACCCAGATTGGTTTTGTTTTTTAGATAAATTCAACTTGGGTATCAATTCTGAGGGTATGTAGCAATCCTTTTTTCACAAGTTGGGGGATGATGAAAGAAAATAAAATTCCAGTAGCCCCACAGGCTGGAACTTGGACTTAGCCCCTCTCTGGGCCCTCTGTTGAATTCTTTAATTTATAAACTAGCCAGGCTTCTTCAAACCATAAGATGCATCAGCCCTAGGAAAAGAACTTGTTATGGGATGAAATGCCCACACGAGGAATAAGTTTAGTGAGAATCTATAAGTCTGCTTACAAATGAAATCGTGACCTTAAAATTGGTTTGTGAACATGGTTAATCACAGGAACATTTGTTTTTAATATTAAATTTTTATATTTCTACATCTCAGATCTTTGGTTATTTGCTGTTAAGTATCTTAAAGTAGAATCATTTGTATTAAGCTGAACTTAAGATCATCTACTTAGATATCAAAATAAGTTCTGAATCTCCTGTGATGAATCTCTTACTGTTACCAATGTTAGATTATAGCCAATACTTATTATTTAGAATCTGATGTGGCAATTTTGGTTAAGTTTTTTTTAAAATTATCTAAATACTGAACAATCTAGACAAAACTTGAGAGTGGTTTTTGGTGTTAGTTACACAGTAGGCTTTGTTCTGTAAGGGGACACTCATGCCGGGCCTCCTGGATACCATTTCTCTGTTTTTGGCGCTGGGCTTATCCATTGACTGGCTGGGCAACCATCACCTTGGTTGTTTTTTGTCCTTCCTTCTCAAAGAGGACCATGACATGCAAGTGAATTGGATTTAAGTGAGGGAGGCTGGGCAAGGTCTCCTGCCTCACCTTCCCCTCCAGAGCCGTCCGGGTCCAGTGGCCAGATACGGCCCAGGAGGACTGCAGATGTCCAAGGATGCAGGGGAGACTGTGGCCTTTTTAAGCTCAGGTCTTCCACAGGTCTCAGTCTGACTGAGGCTGTGCCCATTCTAGGATGGGTATGATGTCCTATTCCAGAATCTGACAGTTCCCATGGAGGGATCACCAATAGGGAGAAGACCCTTGGTCTTGCTTCCCAGATCTGATGGCTTCCAGGGCTAAGGGGCTGACTCTCAGGCTAAGAAGAGTCTAATAAGGGTATCTTCTCCCAACACAACAGTTCCTCACAGTGGTTAAAGGCTAGGTAAGGAGTCAAGGTTTGTTTTCCCCCTAACTCTCAGTAACATTCTCCAAGTAGATCCTATAACCTGCTATTTGGACACCCAGTGTCTTTCTTCATGCTGGTCCCAGGGCCCCTTTCTCATACCTGTTTTCTCTTCCTGAGCCCTATTTTCTAAATATTTTTCTAATTGTGTTAGCCCTTTCCGATTCCCTTCCATGCTCACCTTGGATCTCTTTCTTCCTGCTGTGGTTTATGAAAAGGAAAATGTTCTTCCCTCTTTGCTGACCTTTCTGGGCCTGATATCCCTTCTTTACTTTTCTTTGTTTCCAGATCTTAACCTTGATTACCAGGGCTTTGAGCTGACCGAGGAAGCACCAGTTTCTGATCCTGGCAGATCTTTCACAATCTGACTCCAACTTTCCAGATTTATCACCTCTCTTCTCTTTGCCTACTCTACTCTCCAAGCAAACCAGACTACCTTCTGTCCCCCGTTTTCATCCTTCATTCCTCTCTCTCTGTGCCCTTCTTCCCACTGTCTCTGATTCTGGAATGGATTCTTCCCCACCTCCCCTTCCTTCACTCCCAGCCTCTGTTCTAGTCTATTGACATGCATCCATTCCTTCAAGGACCAACTGAGATGCTACTTCCTCCAAGAAGCCTTCCCTGATCCTTCCTGATGAAAGGAATCTCTCCCTTTTCCCTTTTCCCTTAAGACAAGACTTGGACCTCTCCTTTGTAATTATCTCCTTCTCTCAAGTTACTAAATGTCTCTCCCCAAATTACCTTGTATTTATTTCACAAAAGTCATACACTGACATATGTTCACACATACAACATACATGCACATATTAATTGTATAGATTACAGATGTGTATATTTTACATGTTTACACACACCTTCTTCCTTGTGGCCATTACCTGAGTTTGCGTCCCCTCCACCCCCAGCAGACTGTAAGCTCCACAAAGACCCACAAAGACCACTTTTTAGCAGCCCCCATCCCCTTGCTTGGTTTGTGGAGCTTTGGAGAACGGGAATTTCATCACTAGGAGTTCTTGAGGGCTCACTAACCAAGCCAAACCTTCCAAGCCCAGCTATGTGTGCTCCATCCTTGTGGAAGACCGCAGAAAAATCATGGAGTAGGGGTCGTCCTGGCCCCAGCTGAGAGCCAAAGGGTTGAACCTCAGCCTATCTCTGCAGCTGGCCCATTCTCAGTGCGTTATCAGGAAGGGCAGAAAGGCCTCAGAGCTTAGGGGCTGGGGGGGACTCCCGTGGGATTGGGAGCAGGTGAGAGGGGTGGGGCCAGCTGGGGTTCCCTGACACGGGTTTAAAAGCCCGGGACCGCTTTCTCTTTATCTCAGACGTTTCCTGAGCACCTTCACCATGAAGGGGCTGCTGATTCTGAGTGCCGTGTTGCTGGCTGTCTTTGCCAAGGAGGACTTTTCTGGGTAGGTGGCTGGATGGGGGGGTACCCTTCAGGTCTTAGGAAAGGAAGGAAAGGAAAGCCTGGGAGACACAGATGGATGCAGGAAGGGAAGAAGTAGGGGAGACAAAGACCAGAGGGGCTGCTGGCCAGTGAGAGCCACTTTCTTAAGGACTGACTCGGCGCCCCAAGAAGACACACAGATTGAGGCCTGAGCCCCACTGGGGGAGGGGGGTTAGAGACCCAAATCTGAGGAGGTTCTCAGGACGCCAAAGGAATTGGAAGAGTAAAGGCTTGGGACGGGCTCCACGCTGCTAAGGATCTCTGAAAGCAATGTGGAATAGTGGACAGATCACTGGACGTGGAGTTAGGAAACCTTGGGTTCTAACGCAGCCTCAAGTGTTAATGTTATTTTACCTTTCTGTGCCTCAGTCGCCTCCTCTGTAAAATAAGGAGATGGGAGTTGATGGCCTCTTGAAATCTCTTTCAGCTCTAATAGTCTAATGCTATGATCCTCAGGTGCTGAGGCAGCCCTTATTCTATGATGCCTTTCCTTTTACCTTCTCTGGCCCCTGGTTCTTACACACACACACACACACACACACACACACACACACACACACACACATACATACACACACACACACACACTCACACACTCACACACTCTCACACTCACTCACACTCACACACACACACACTCACACACACACACTCACACTCACACACACACACACTCACACACACACACACAATATTCCCTTCCACTTCTGAACCTCATCTCCCCTTCCTTTTTTGTTCAGTTATTCCAGCACATCTGACTCTTCATTGGGCTTTTCTTGGCAAAGATACTGGACTGTTTTTTCCCATTTCTTTCTCCAGTTCATTTTACAGATGAGTAACCTGAGGCACACGGGATTCAGTGACTTGCCCAGGGTCACCCGGCTAGTGAGTGTCTGAGGTCTGAGATGACTCTTCCTGACTCCAGGTCCAGCTCTCTCTCCACTGAGCTACCTAGACACCCTTCCCTTTCTTTACCTAAAAGAAAATTTAGGGCTTCCTTGAGTGGTCCTACTTAGCCCCAGGAACACAACCTCAGTGTCCACTGCTCACCAACCAGGGAGAGAGGGGAAGCTCATCTTGTCTCCTGGTGTGAGGCTGATGGCCACAAGAAACTGAGGAGGCAGGAGAAAGATCTGGCTCCTCCAGGCCATGACACTCAACCATCACTCTGCTCCTGCACAGGCACCAAGTGCTCCGAATCTTAGCAGCTGATGAGGCTCAGGTAGAGAAGGTGAAGGAGCTACAAGATCTGGACCATCTTCAGGTAAGAAGACTGGGCCCTGCCAGCGCCATCTTGCTTCTATCTAAGGCTTCAGGCTTCCCTAAGGAAGACCCTGCCCCTCTGAGGAGTCTGGGCCCTTGGGGCTCAATGGTGCCCATGGAATTATTGTAGCTACCTCCCTGGGACAGCAAAGTGTGGACTGATCCCTCTCAGACAAATGAACCTCAGAGACAGTGTGGGGTGGGGACAGTGAAAAGAGCCTGAGCAGGGGTCAGGGGTCTTGGATCTGCCACTTGTTAGCTGTGTGACGCTGACCACTCTGGTACAGTTTCTTCAAGAATGAGATGGTTGGTCTATAATATATAAGCTCCCTTTCTGCACTAGCATACTGTAACATAAATACGCCCTCTCTGCCTTTTGTCATTTACTTAAATGTCAGCCTTCCTTTCTTCGTTAATAGAATTTTACTTTATTGGTCTCTGGACAGTGAATGGCTGGAGCTGCACAAAGCAGGCCTAGAGGCAGGTTTTAGAGATCAGGTAATGGTTTGATTAATCATTTTTAGAGTGATTTGCACACTGGAAGTTCTCTTGGGCAGAAGACCTCCACCTGTTGCAGGAAAAGTAGAGATTTTATGTACAAATCCTATGTGGAAAAGGAAGGGGAAGGAGGATTACAATACAATCATTCCTACGACAAGCCTTGGAACAGAAGATAATATATTATCTTTGGATTGTTTCCTTATCTTGAGTGTTGTGACCATCTTCTTCCTAGGACACAGAACCAGAACCAGGGCACAGAACTAAACTAGAATATTGGGCCAAATCAACAAAGATAAAATTTAATGGGAATAAATGTGTTACATTGATTTTGAAAAGTCAACTTAACAATACAAATTAGGGGTAGAGTTAGCTAGACAGCAGTTTATCTGAAAAAGATTTGTGGATTTTCATAGACCACAAGTTTAGTATGAATTGATCTGTGATGGGAACAGTTTTCTGTGGCTCTCAATTTGCTTCACTTATTGTACACAGGTATAATTTCGCACAAGAATATAGCCATTATCAGAATGGTTAATGATTTTAAACTGTATTGTGACTTTCTGATTCCCAAGGCAGAAAAGGCAGCTCTGAGAAATCTAGTTATCAGTATATTCATTACATGCATCATATTGAATGATATGAAAATCATAATAAATTTCACATCTCCAGTGCTTTTCTAATGGACAAGATGATGTGGATGAGATGACAGTTAAATTTAAATAGATTCAAGACTGAAAGACTGAATCTAGAGAATAATCATTAATTGTCTAAGGACAATATGACAACAATCTCTACCAGAGATTCTCAGCTATGCTTATCTCTGTCTGTGAGGTTTGACATTTTTATCAAACTCTAGATATCTGAGGATAAATTTAAGTTATAAGATATAGCTAATTTTTTGTACAACAGAGTCAGGATCCAAAAAAACTTCTATAAACTAGAACATTGGGCCAAATCCAATAAGATAGAATTTAATAGGATTTAATTTAATAAATGGCAGTTTAATCTGAAAAAGACCTGAGGATCTTTGTAGATGACAAGTTTAGTATGGGTTGATCATATTGCTCATGTTAGTTGATCATGACATAGTACCAAAAGTCATGGCAAGCTTAGAGTGCATTAAGAGAGACATGCTTTCCAGGTCTAGGGAAGTGATAGTTCCCTGGTGAGAACAAAGCTGGTGTATTTGTGTTCAGTTTTGAGAGTCACATTTTAGGAAGAATATTGGCTTTTGCCCTCTGAAGAAGGGTAAGTAGAATCGTTAGGTGCCATGGAGAGATCAGCTGAGGAAGTGGGGATGTTTCACCTGGAGAAAAGTAGCCAGAAGGGAGCCACAAAAGCTCTCTAAGTATTTGAAGGACTGTCATTGACCATGAATAAGATTTTTCGGCTTGGCCCCAGAAGGCAGACAAGGACCAGTAGCTTCCAGTATGTCAAATCAAGTCAACAGACATGTTGCCTGCTATGAGTCCTCAGGTACTGTGCTAAGTGCTCGGCATACAAAAAATTGCCAAGAGCTCACAGCTAATGAGAGACCTAAGTCAACAATTATATACCAATAAGGCAAAGACAGGATAAATTAGGGATATTCTTGGAAGACACTAGCATTGAGGGAGGGATGTGTGTCAGGAAATCCCTCCTATTCATTTTCTGGTTTACTTCCCTGTTCTGTAGAATCTCCTAGTCTCATGTCACCACACAAATCACAGTTGCTCTTTTGGTCTCCTTGTCTGTCTTTTAAACCCCAACAAAGGACATTTTAACTCACACTTTCTTCTTCCTCCCATGGCCACGTACCCCTTCTAGCCAGCCTACCTCAGACCCCTTGGACAGTTACAGTTTTTGTGCTCTACAGCTGGACTTCTGGCTTGGTCCCTCCCTTCCTTCCAACCCCATTGATGTCCGTGTGCCCTTCCCCAGTGTCCAGGCGGTCAAAGCATTCCTGGAGTTAAATGGCATCAATTATTCCATCATGATTGAGGATGTGCAGGTAACTGGGTGCCCATGGATTGTGGAGGGCAGAGGGGGAATCAGAATGGCACTGCCGAGCTAGGACTCTGGTCTCTTTATCAGGGAAGATCTCAATTTCCAATTCCCAATCCCTGGATCTCCAAGCAAGTGGGAAAGGAAGATCATTTTATCTTTGGAATACCTTTGTCCTTCAATTATCCTTAGTCACCTATACTCTATTGCCCTATAATTGTGCATGCCCTTCCATTATCCATTGGCTTGTTCCATTTTCTAACAAGCTGATGGGATCAACTAATCCTTGCCAGGTAAAGGGACCCTTCCCTTCTCTCCAAAATCAGATATGTCCCATTCAGCAAAGGCCTTCTGGAAATACTTGACTTTCTTCACCTTCATATGTTTGGGAATGACTAACAAGAGGATGGGAAGGTGGGACCGCGGCAGGTCAGGGGTGGTAAAGTATTGGGATGGCCAGTGGGCATCAAATTCAACCACACAAGTGACAACCTGCTTCATCTATGTGCTGGGTCAGTCAAGCTCTTTTGTAGAGCCAGAACTACCTAGTCCTGCTTTTAGCATCTGTTTCCAAGGAGATGAGAGAAATGGTGGGGAGGATGGAGAGCAGACTCTTAACAATTGTCCCCTCTCCCAACTTTCCAGCTGCTGCTGCGCAGTGAGCAGGAGCAGATGCTTGCCATCCGGTCAAGGGCGAGCTCCACAGCTACCTTCAGTTATGACACTTACCACACCCTGGAGGAGGTAAGGGCTTGAAGGAGACAGCCTCAGCCCCTGGGAGTGAGCCCTCCCCTGTTACACGAGGCCCGGGAGATGTTCTAGGGTGTGTGTGTGTGTGTGTGTGTGTGTATGTGTGTGTGTGAGATCTAAGGCAGGGCTTCCAACTTTTTCCACTCATGACCCATTTTTTGCCAGAGTCTTTTTATAAGGCCCTGGATATAGAGGCACATAATCAAACATTTACTGATAACAAATCACAATTTCATAATCCCTATGTTCAGTTACAAGACCCTCTATGGGGTTGTGACCCACGTTTAGGAAGCTGGAAGCTAGGGGTCTGAGTTCCCCTGGGTTCTGTGGCTCCCAGAGGTTTGGGGGATGCTACTTCTCTCATCCTTTTTTGGACCCATATCCCCAATTCCTAGAGCAAAGGGAGCAGGCAAGATGAATAACAGCATGAAGGAAGCCAAAATGGTCCTTGGGGTCTAGAGGAAAGAACACTAGACTTAGTGTCAGGAGACTGGAATTCAGAGCCCAGCTCTGCCTTGCTGCCTAGAGGACCTTGAGCATCTTTGAATCCCCTTTCTGTGAAATGAGGATCATAATAAAACTTGTACCCCCTACTGCATGGCAGCGCTGGGAGGACCTCATGAAATACCGTAGCTGAAGTGTCTTATAAATCTCAGAGTTTGCTCACTCTCTTTGCTCTTGTTTACAGATCTACGAATTTATGGATATGCTGGTGGCCGAGAACCCAAACCTCGTCAGTAAGATCCAAATTGGCAACAGTTATGAGGGCCGTCCCCTCAATGTTCTGAAGGTACCAGAAGCCTAGACATTCATGTGCCCTTAGCACCTCCTGCCCCTGCCCCTGCCTCTGCCCCCAGGCACAATCACAACCGCAGACCCGTTCATGCCCAAGAACATTTATGCATTCTTAGTCACACAGACTTAATCATGCATAGGTATAAGTAGCTGCAAAAATGGACACAGTCCCACAGGGGACCCAGATATTTCCAGGCTGATATTTTTCTCATAGGATATCTTGGGTCGGGTGAATTCTGTTGCTTCCATACTTCCCATTTAGAAATTGCACAGAGTCACAACAAGGACAGGGCAGCCGGAGTTTTGTCTGAGGACCAAAAATTTAGAGGGTGCCAAAAAATGATTGTTAATGATAGCATTTTGAAAACACTTGCATTCCTTAATATGTTAAGTCAGGTATTTTGGAAGGGAAGGTCCTAGCAGCTGAAGGGGCATGACAGGCTTGATTAGCCTTCTGAAGGAAGAGAGAAATTCTAGGAGGCAGAGGGACAGAGAAAGTCTATTTCTGGCATGGTGGAGAGCTGGTGCAAAATCAGAGATGGAGACAGAGTAGAATAGAGGAAGCCATTTTGGCAGGATCTAAGAGTGTGGGAGGCAGGGTGATGTCTAATGAGGTGGGAAATACAGTTTGGGCCAGGTTACATAGGTGCTTAAAAGTTAAATGCTGGAGTTTATATGTCATTCTAGAGACAATAGGAAGTCAATGGAGTTGTTGAGTTTAAAGAGTGCAAAAAGAAGCTCACATAGTGAGATTTGCTTTTATTTCTTCAGCAGAATAGCCTGGAACAGGGAAAGACTCAATCACAGTAGGGAGAGCAAGTAGGAGGCTGTTCTAATAATCTAGGGGAAAAGTGATGAGGGCCCGATTTAAGGTGTTGGTCAGAGAAGTCAGATGTGAGAAAGGTTCTGAAGGTAGAAACCTCAAGATCTGCTCTGGGGCAGGCCCAAGGTTCCAATCTAAACCAGCTCCAAGGAGCTCTGAATTGTGAAGTAGATTCCGCATCTTTGGGGGTTGTCTGCAGCAGGGCTGTCCCTCCCACCCCCAAGTTTTAACTCATCTGTCCCTTCAACCTCCATAGTTCCTTATTTCCTATCCTTGTTAATATTTCATGACTCAAACAGAGAAAAGGGTCAGATATCGTGTCAAGACTTCTTGCTAGAGACCACTTGGTCCTTGAGACAATACTGATGCTTCTCTTCCTGCATGAAGAAGAGAGCCAAGTAGAGTGTGTTGGCAGGGATGAGATAGGGTAATAGCTGACTTCAATTGTTTGGAGGGCCATCTTGAGTAACAGAGAGTCTAGAATTATTTTGTTTGGCTCCAGAAGGCAGAACTGGGGGCCTACAGAAATGGCAGAGACATCGATTTAGGCTTGAGGTACAGAAAGACTTCCTAACAATTTAAATGATCAAAGTAAAAATGGGGTATCCAGAGAGGACCCCCCCTCCCTGAAGTTCTTCAGGTGGAGAGTGGATAACAAACTCTTACTACTGATGCTCTAGAGGGCTGGCTTGGTTGATCCTTGAGTGCATTTCTGATTTTGAGATTCTGGGATCACTCCTATAATCCGACATCCATCTGATCCTTGCCTTCACTTCAGAATGCCAGGAAATACGATGGGGGAGAGGGAAGCCTCCCAGCCCTGGTGACTGGCATGGGCTCATTCTGCTGCACATCTAAGAGAATGGGGCAAGGGAGGGAGAGCTGAGCATGGGGAAAAGCATCAGACTTTTCCCTGTAAAGAAAAATGGAAGTTGGAGCTCAGAGTGAAGATCTGCTGAGGAAGGCAATCAATTGGGAGACTAGACTGAACTTTATCCCTCTCTTTCGTCAGTTCAGCACTGGGGGAAACAATCGTCCTGCCATCTGGATCGACACTGGTATCCATTCCCGGGAATGGGTCACCCAGGCCAGTGGAGTTTGGTTTGCTAAGAAGGTAAGATCTGGGCATTGGATTAAGTGGGAAGGGAAATCCCTTCACTATATGGACTGGAAGGAAGGAACACGGCTCTGGGGTATCCTGCAGATTTTATGCTTCAAGAGTGTGCCTTCAGGTCCTTATTCTGCTCACCCAAGACTCTATTCTTGTTGGGCCTTTGGAAGGGCCAAGGAAAATCAGATACCCTTATTAGTCTGAATGACAGGCCAAAGAGGGAAGCTGACTCCTTCCTTTGGAGAGGAAAGTTGAGAGAAGCTAACTTTTCTTCCTAGGACATCACCCTTTTTGTGCTATTCCAGTCATGACACTTATTTTGTCCCTCTTTCACCTAGATCACTGAAGACTATGGCCAAGATGAGCAGCTCACTGCTATCTTGGATTCTATGGACATCTTCCTAGAAATTGTCACCAACCCTGATGGTTTTGCCTATACCCACTCCACGGTATAGTACCCTTCCCTTGCCTGCGGGTTTCTCTCCTATATAGGTTTCATTTCCAAGGTCCCTGGGGAAAGGACTAGGGTCCACCATCCATGGACTGGCATGTCCTTGCCTTATTTGGACACCTTTTACAATTGCTTATCCAATTACCAGAAGGTAACCCTATGCTTTCTTCACTTTCTGCCCATTAGAAATCAGGTTGCTTCTTACTACAATTCCATCTCTTTTAATTAGTGAATTTAGTGAATTAGTAAATTAGTGAATACTGGATTAACCCCTACTCTTAACCCTGATGCACTAAGTGATGGTACTCTCATTTCCTGGAAAAAGCCCAAATTTGTGCTCATTTTCAAATCCTACCTACTCCATAAAGCTTTTCCTAACTACTTTAGCCCAACTTGATCTCCCTCTTTTCTGAAGTACTTATGCATTAATTAAAACTCAGTTCCATATGACCTAACTCTAAATTGTTCTCTAATGGTTTGACCTATGTTAATTCAATCTCCCTAATTGGGTTAAAATGCATCAAGATCAGGGATCATTTCTTCTTAAGTATTACCCAGCTCAGTACTGGGCACCTTATTTATATCTTTGTTGATTGATTGATTTTTCCTTCCTTGTATCAGAACCGCATGTGGCGTAAGACTAGGTCCATTACAGATGGATCCATCTGTGTTGGTGTGGATCCCAACAGGAACTGGGATGCTGCCTTTGGAGGTAGGTTAAGATTAGGTTCCCATCAGGTAGGATGGATAAATCAATAAGAATTTAGTAAGTGTATAGGCCAGGCATGGTAGCAGGCACTGGACATACAAGTACAAAGATAATGAAATAATCCCTAATCAGAGGGAATTTACGTTCTAATGGGGGCAACAAAATCAAATAAAATAAATGCAGCATAAGTATAAAGTTAATAAATACAAATACATTTGCTACATGCAGCCAGGTCCGACTCTTTGTGACCCCTTTTGGGGATTCTTTTAGCAAAGAGACTGGAATGCTCTATCATTTCCTTCTCTAGCTCATTTTACAGTTGAGGAAATAAGATTAATTGACTTGCCCAGGGTCACACAGCTAACAAGTAACTGAGCCTAGATTTGAAGTCAGGTTTTCTTGACTCTAGGACTAGTGTTCTATCCACTGCACCACCTAGTTGCCCCATACAAATACCTCCAAAGCAGATAAATACGAGGTAATTTAGGAAGGAGGGGATGAGGAAAAGCTTAGCACAGCAAATAGTTCTTGAGCTGTATTTGAATTCAGGTCCTCCTGACTTTAGAGCCTGGTGCTTGATCCACTGTGCCATGCTGCCTCTGAGCTGTATCTTAAAGGAAAAGAAGATCTCAATGAGGCAGGGGTAAAGAGCACAGGTTTAGAGCTAGAAGGCACCTTTTCGAAACTATAATAATAGCTTTCTACTTTTCCAAATACATGCAAAGAAAGTTTTCTACATTCACTCTTGTAAAGCCTTATGTTCCCAGTTTTTCTCCCTCCTTCCCCCCACTCTCCTCCCTCAGACCGAAAGTAATCCAATATAAGTTAAACAAGTGCAATTCTAGAAGGGGCCTTAAAAGTCACTGTCTCGGTTAAGTTCTTGGAATCCAAATATGGAAAACATGTATGGTCCCTTCGTTCAAGGAATTTATATCCTAATGGAGGAGGACAATACATAAAGGGGAATGAAAAGGGGTCATCCAGTAGTATGATGTAGAGATGATTAAGAGGTGACATGGGAGTCAGGTTCTGCTCAAAGTAAGGCAAAGGCTCACTTATCAGAGTCCAGAGGCCAATGTTCTAGATCATGTTCTTAGCTCTTTTTTGTGTGACATGAATCCCTTTGGCTCTTAGGTAAAGCCCATGGAACCCTCCTCAGAAAAAAGTTTTTATGTACATAAAATAAAATGTATAGAATAATAAAAATTATATTGAAATAGTTACTGATTTTTTTAAAGTTATTGGAGAGCAACTAAGTGGTAAAGTGGCACTGCCCTGGAGTGAGGAGGACCTGAGTGCAAATGTGACTGTAGACACTTAGCAAGTGACTGGGCAAGTCACTTAACTACAATGGCCTAAAAAAAAGTTCATTGACCCCAGGTTAAGAAGCTCTGTTCTTGTCCAACCCTTCATTTTACCAAAGAGGAAATGGAGACTCAGCTAACTAATTTGCCCAAGGTCATAGAGAGTGACAAAGGAAGGTTAGAAACTCTTAGCTCCAAATCCACTGCTCAGTCTTATGGGATAGAACAAGCCTTGTGCAGTGGGATCAGAATAGCCGCTGAGTGGGGAGGAGTAAAGGGATGTCACCTGAACCTCCTAAAGCCTGGGAGTGCTTCTCAAGGAATGATGTGAGAACTGCAATCTACTTTAGCTGCCCCTTCAGTAAAATAAATCCCAAGAAATAGAGGCTGAATTTAGGGATATTCTAGCTTAATCCTCAGCAAATCCTCCAACCATCTATAGCATTTATATGGCACCTACCATGTGCCAGGCATTGTGCTAAGTAAGCACTTCACAAAGATCATCCTGGAAGGTGAATGCTATTATTATTCTCATTTTACAGATGAAGAAACTGGGCAAATAGAGGTTAAAAAGATTCGCCCAAGTTAGTAAAAATCTGCAGCCAGATTTGAATTCATCTTCCCGATTCCTCTATGTGTGTGTGTGTATGTGTATGTGTGTATGCATCTGTCTCTGGGTAGGTATGTCTCTGTCTCTCTCCCTCTCTGTGTGTTTCTGTCTGCCTCTGTCTCTGTTTCTGCTCCCTCTTTGTCTCTCTTTGCCTCTCTTTCTCTCTGTCTCTCTATATCTCTGCCTCTATCTCTGTCTTTTTCTGTATGTTTCTCTCTGACTCTGCCTCTCTCTGCTCTTTCTGTCTGTCTCCTCTTGCTGTTTGTGTTCCCTTCTTTCTTTTTCTTTTCTGTTATGAATTTTAAAATAGATTTTTGATGATGCTTTTTTCCTATATCTTTCACTTTTCTCTAACCCACTCCCCTAACCTCCCAACCTAGCATTATTATTTTAGGGAGGGATTCATCAATAATCTCTGTGCTCCCTTTCCAACCCAGGCTGTGTTGGACCTGGAATCTAAACATTATAGTCTCTACCCTCTCATTGACTCACATCTGCCACTATGAATCCTCCTTATTTCTGTGGGGATGGTTCCCATCTTATTCCTTTCTACTCTGCCTTGAGCCCCAAACACACACACACACACACACACACACACACACACACACACACGCACAGTGAAAAGACGGACTAAGAGAAGCTACTGAGTCTGGTTTTAAAAATGCTAAACCTTGTCTTGTTTCCGACAGCGCCTGGAGCCAGCAACAACCCCTGTTCGGAGACGTATCATGGCAAGTTTGCCAACTCAGAGGTGGAGATCAAGTCCATTGTAGACTTCGTGAAGAGTCATGGGAATATCAAGGCTTTCATTTCCATCCATAGTTACTCCCAACTTCTTCTCTACCCTTATGGATACACCACCGCCCGGGCTGCCCACCAGCCAGAGCTGGTGCGTTTAACCCACTGCCCAGTCCCCACTCCATCCCTTGCCAACCTGTTCAAAGGAATCACTATTTGTTTTCTTTATTACCTTGACTTTATGTGCTGAAAATAAGGCACATGCAGGCGGTACTTTCCCCTGCTGTCCTATCCATGATTCCTCATCACCCTGGTGCAGTATTTCATTTTCTAATTGGGGAATTAAAGAAGGTGGGTAATGAATTAGGGAATGAAACAAGTTGGTAAAACAAGGGTGGAGGGGACCCTCAAACTCTGGGTGAGAATGCTTCAGACTGCCTTGTTGGTGGGGAGGAGGGAGCCCACCTAACAGAATACTGAGTATCTTCTTAATGCTTATTTGGGGTCTGCCCACCAGTCTTATGGTCTGCCTACAGAGAACTAGAGCAGACAGACAGACAGCAGGAAGTTCTGCCTCCAGGAGGGCATCTGGGGGTCAGGTTCAGTTGCATGCTCAGCCTGAGTGGGGATACCTCCAGCAAGGTCCTTTCCTCATGGGATACTGAGTGGGGGTTTCTCACTCACTTTCTCCCCATAAACCCCTTAGACTCAGAAGGCCTTCAGCTTCTTCCTTATGGCCAGTATATATGTGTGTGTGAGTCGCACTGTTTTATCCTCCAGGATGAGCTGGCCAAGGCTGCAGTGACCAACCTGGCTTCTCTGTACGGGACCAAGTACAAGTATGGCAGCATCATCACCACAATCTGTAAGTGCCCCCAAGAGGCTCCCACCTAGAGAGGGGAGGCCTTTAGCCTGCTTGTCCTCAGAGAGGATGTCAGGGGGAAGGAAATAGCCCAGGCCTGGGCACTGGGCACCGGGCACTGGGCACCGGCAAGGTGAGAAGGGTCCTGAGACTGATGATATTATAATGGGAAGTCCATTAGTTATTCCTGGTCCCTCAACTCATAGGCTGATCATTTAGATCAGAAATCTTTACCCTAGGGTCTGTGAATCCTAAAAAAATTTTCTCTAAGTACATTTCAATATTATTGTCTTTATAATAATCCCATTTCATTTTATGCATTTAAAAACATTATTCAGAGACAGTCCATAAGTCTTGCCAAAGTACCAAGGGAGCCATGACACCAAAAAGCACATAGTCACTGGATCATCCCTTCAGTCACAAGATTGTGGAATGATCTTTCTACAGTCTTTCTTCCCGTCTCTGACCCCATAGATCACCTCTATCTTAGCTTTCTCCCGTTGTGAAGACCACGGCCAAGATTTACAACTGGAGAGATCATAGTCCAATTCCCACATTTATAGATGAGGGAAACTGAGGCTCAGGACTGTAACTTGTCCAAGCCCAGGTCCTTTGGATCAGGACATAGTAGTACTCTTTCCACCTATCACAAGGCTTCTCTCGCGGGAGGGTGGGACTGCTTTACCCCGTGGGTGTGCCCAGCCTTGTGCATGGGGGGTGGCTAGGTGCAAGTGGATGGAGTGCCAGTCCTGGAGTCAGAGACGGATTTTTATGCCTCCGAGTCTGCCCCATACACTCACTAGCTGGGCAAGTCGCTTAATCCTGTTGCCCTCAGTTTCCCCACCTCCGAAGAAGGAAATGGCCAACCACTTCGGGACCTTTGCAAAACAAACCCAAACCCAGATGGGGTTCATAAAGAGCCAGACATGCCTGAACCCCAAGAATTCTTGCGTACAAGGGGACTAGGCGGTGGGTCTGACTTGAGAGACGCGCGGAAGCGTCCCTGAAATCTCCCTCCTGCCGAGTTTATAAGGGGCTGGACATTGATTTCACTGAGATAAAATCCTCCGGTTCCAGGAAGAGCAGTATAAGATTAGCATCTCCCGAAGAACCTTTAAGGGGGATGGGAGGCCGGGAAGGGAGGACCAAAGGGGAAACGGGAGGGGGGAGAGTGGACAAAAACCTCACTTCCTTCCACAATCAAACCTGGTTCAAACAATTAATGAGCCAGCGGTTAGTGAAAGTGCCGGATCCAGGGGCCTCAGGGGAAGAGGAAGGAGCTCGGATCACGGGAAAACCCGAGTTTAAATGCGGCTTTAGACGCCAGCCAGGTCATGTAACCTCTCTTGCCCTCAAGTTTCTCTTTAAAACAAGGATAATAATAGCAGCTACGTCACTGGGATTAATGCGAAGGTGCAGTGAGATGCACTAGTAAAGCCCCGAGATTACCGGTTAGTGTTCCGGCTCAGCCACTGAGGGAGACGCTGGCAAACATAGGCAAAAGCGAACCGGGCGCGCTTACGTCCAGGAGGGAAAACCGCCCTGTCCTCAGGGAGCTTATGTTCTGGAGGGAAAACCGCCCAAGTACGTTCTGAGAAGCTCGGCACATGGTGGATTGAATCATGAGTTTACCTGTGAGTCTCCGGGCCCTTCCAGAGGCCATCGCAGGGCAAAGCACCTTCACCCCAAACCTCAGGTCTCCTTACCTGTAAAATGAAGCATCTCGGCGGCTGATCTCTGCATTTCTAGGCCAAACCATCCCCTTTCAGAGTTAGGTTTTGAGTTAAGGTAAAGCTGGGGGGTGGGGGGGCGGGGCTCCTCTTCTCTCACCTTCTAAAATTCTGAAAAGAGCAGCGGTATCCCTGGCTTATTGCAAAGTCAATAGATTTCTAAAATCCTGTGACCTATTTGCTTACACCACCTAATACATACTTGGGCAGCTGAGAGACACAGAGAGGGAGACAGACAGACAGGCAGAGGGAGAGGGAGAGACAGACACACAGAGAGACAGAGAGACAGAGAGAGAGACTGACAGACAGGCAAAGGAGTGGTGGTGAGGGGTGCTGCAGCTGGCCTGTCTCTAGCTTGGCTTTAGTTGCCTTCTGGTTTTGCCCCATGCTGAACAGAACCTCATGGGGAGTAACCTTGTCTCATGTTCAGCAAAGAGGAAATTCCTCTCAATTTAGTAGTTCTAGCTAAAATGGATAAGAAATACAAATATAGTATTTAAGGAAGCTTTAATGGTGTCAGAAATGGTCTCTCGGTATTAACAAAACCAATATTTGTCAGTTTCCAACATTTTGAATGGGTTGCTTGAGCAGTTACTATCTTCTCTCAGCCAATTAGTTAAGTACTTTTTGAAGCTCCTCCCAACCCTCTTCGTATGTATATATATATATATGTATATATATACATATATGAAGGGACAGAAAGAGACAGAGACAGAGAGACAATGACAGAGACATATACATACACACTGTCATATATATATATACATATATACATATACTGTCATATATATATATATAAAGCATATATATATATTAGTACTGTCCTAAATACTTATGTATTAGGTGGTGTAAGTGAATAGGTGACTGGATTTTAGAAATTGAGAAAACAGATATTTACCAGCTATGTGATCCTGGGCAAATCCCTCAACCTTTATATGTCTCAATTTCTTCTGTAAAATGGGGATAATAACAAAAAACAAGATGGTATATGTTATGCATTGTGTAAACCTCAGAGCATTACATAAATGCTAGCTATTATTGTTTATGAGTTATCTCCACCTGTCTAAACATTTGAATTAAAAAAACAAAAAAACAAAAAACAGACTTTCAACCAGCATAGTTGACTCTTGGATTGACTTTTTGCTCCCATTCCAGACCAAGCCAGCGGTAACACCATTGACTGGACCTACAACTCGGGCATCAGATACTCTTACACCTTTGAGCTCCGAGACACTGGACTCTATGGTTTCCTGTTACCTGCCAAACAGATTATCCCTACAGCCCAGGAAACCTGGCTGGCTCTTATGACCATTATGGATTATACCCTGAAACACCCCTACTGAGTTATTCTTGACTCCTTCCTTATCTGAACCCAAAAGCTCCTCCATTGTGGATCCTACCACGAGAGCCAAATAAAGTGATTCAGAATTGAAAGTGACAAGATGTGTGTGTGTACATCTGTAGTGCTTTGTTCTGCTGCTACTTTTAGAACAGAAAAAAATCTGGTTTGTTCCTACAGGTTTCATGGAGAATTTGTGAATTCATCAACAGAATTCTATATCTTCTGAAGCTAAGGAGCTATCTCATTCCTATTAAAAACACTATAAAGTATAGGGATAAACTGAGTTTTCCTTAAAGTGATCAGTAGAATCTATTTAAAACCATCAGCAAGCATCATATGTAATGGGCAGAAACTAGAACCATTCCCAATAAAATCAGGGGTGAAAAAAGGTTGCCCACTATCACCATTACTATTCAATATGATATTAGAAATGTTAGCATTGGCAATAAGAGAAGAAAAAGAGATTAAAGGAATTAAGAGTAGATAATGAGGAAACAAAATTATGAATCTTTGCAGATGATATGATAGTATACTTAGAGAACCCTAGAGAATCAACTAAAAAACTACTAGAAATGATTCACAATTTAAGCAAAATACAAAATAAATCCACATAAATCATCAGCATGTTTATATATTACTAAAAAAAGTCCAACAGCAAGAGATACAAAGAGAAATTCCATTTAAAATAACTGTCAATAATATAAAACATCTGGGAGTCTATATGCCAAGGCAAAGTCAGGAACTATACAAACACAACTACAAAACACTCTCCACATAAAGTCAGATCTAATCAATTGGAAAAATATCAAGTGCTCATGGGTAGGCTGAGCTAATATAATAAAAGTGACAATACTACCTGAATTAATCTACTTATTCAGTGCCATACATACCAATCAAAAGAAATTGGAGTGCCATACATACAAATCAAAATCTCAAGAAATTGGAAGAACCAAAAGGTCAAGAATTTCAAGGGAATTAATGAAAAAATGCAAATGAAGGTGGTCTAACTGTGTCAAACTTAAAAAGCTATATTATAAAGCAGTGGTCATCAAAAACATTTGGTACTGGCTAAGAAATAGAGTAGTTGATCAGTGGAATAGGTTAGATTCACAGGACAAAACAGTCAATGACTATAATAATCTAGTGTTTGACAAACCCAAAGACCTCAGCTTTTGGGACAAGAACTTGCTATATGACCAAAACTGCTGGGAAAATTGGAAACTAGTGTGGAAGAAATTAGGGCTTGACCCACACCTAACACCACATACCAAGATAAGATCTAAATGGGTTCATGATTTAGACATAAAGAGTGATATTATAAACAAATTAGAGGAACATAGGATAGTTAACCTCTCAGATCTGTGGAGAAGGAATTTGTGTCCAAAGAAGAACTAGAGTTCATTATTGAACACAAAATAGATAGTTTTGATTATATTAAGTTAAAAAGCTTTTGTAAAAACAAAATGTAGACAAAATTAGAAGGGAAATAATAATCTGGGAAAACATTTTTATATTCAAGGGTTGTGATAGAGGACTCATTTACAACATATATAGAGAACTGACTCAGATTTATAAGAATTCATGCCATTCTCCAATTGATAAAAATGGTCAAAAGATATGAACAGACAATTTTCAGATAAAGAAATTGAAACCATTTCTAGTCATATGAAAAGGTTCTCTAAATCACTATTGATCAGAGAAATGCAAATTAAGACCAACTCTGAGACACTACTACACACTTCTCAGATTGGCTAAGATGTCAGGAAAAGAATGATAAATGTTGGAGGGGATGTGGGAAAACTGGGACACTGATACATTGTTGATGGAGTTGTGAAATGATCCAACCATTCTGTAGAGCAATTTGGAACTATCCCCAAGGGATCAAACTGTGCATATCCTTTGACCCAGCAGTGTTTATACTAGGCTTATATTCCAGAGACCTTAAAGGAGGGAAAGGATCCCACATGTGCAAAAAAAAAAAAGGACCTTAGAAGCCTGTGACTACACCCACAATCATATCCTATATGGGAGAATATCTGCCAAGGCAAAGTCAGGAACTATACAAACACAACTACAAAACACTTTCCATATAAAGTCAGATCTAATCAATTGGAAAAATATCAAGTGCTCATGGGTAGGCTGAGCTAATATAATAGCTCTGTATATCTTTCAGTCCCTCCCTTATGGTTTCTAAGAAACCATATATGGAATAGTGCTGATGTGCCCACTTTAGAATCAGGAAGTTGTTCAGTTGTTTCAGTTGTGTCCAACTCTTTGTGATCCTATTTGGGGTTTTCTGAAAAGATTTGGAGTTATTTTCCATTGCTCATCTTACAGGGTTACACAGCCAGTAAGTGATTGAGGCTGGATTTGAACTTAAGAAGATGAGTCTTTCTGACTCACTACCTGGTTGTGAGCCAGGAATTCAAATCTCCAAACAGGCTATATGAGCCTAGGTAAATGATAGAATCTCTGACTCTCTTGAGTATGGATGAAAATATAATATGAGGGACTAACACTTTGCAGAAAAGATGCATTCCATCGAAGCTGATTTTTTTTTTTTTTTTTTTTTGTTTTTGCTTTTTGCTGAGGCAATTGGGGTTAAGTGACTTGCCCAGGGTCACACAGCTAGGGAATGTTAAGTGTCTGAGACCAAATTTGAACTCAGGTCCTTCTGACTTCAGGACTGGCGCTCTATTCACTGCACCACCTAGCTGCCCCCCATCCAAGCTGATTTTAAGACAAATTTACATAAACTGAATTTCATTTTTCCTCACTCTATTATAAAGTGAAAAGGCATTATCATCAGGAGTTAAGATATAAACACACAATCAAGGAAAAAACAGTGGTGATGATGAAATTAGAAATATGAAGTCAGCTCTGTAGAATGCTGGGAAACTGGGATATTTCTGAAGGATTATGGCTTTTACGAGTTACATACCCACATCAAGCTGTTCACTTGGCCTTTGTAGTGGACATCCTAGTACTGCTCAGGCCTCCAGATGGCTGATAACAATCCTTTTGAACTGCTCTGCTTTTTGATTTAAGATTATAGACTTAAGAGCTGGAAGGGACCTCAAAGACTATTGCCTGGCACAAAGTGAGACATAAGCATCTTGCGATATGAAGACTTGCTGCTAGAAGAACCACCGTCTTTTGAATTTTTGAAAGTGTGAGAAGAGCTAGAAAAGAATTCTTTGAGGCTGATATTTTAAAAAGCCATATATAAAAATACATAGTGCCAAAATTTATTCCTTTTCTTTGTGACTGTTATATTCTATAATCAAAGGAGCTTCAGGCTAAGGGAGAATTCTTATTTGCCTAATAATGTCTGAGTTTGGCTAGCAAGGCCTTGAGAAATGGGAATTAATTTCCTTCTAATTTCACATCAGAATAGCTCCATTTTTACATATGATAAATCCTCTCCCTCAGCTTGCAATTTAGGATTTTTTTTTTAAAAGGACTTATTTTTAGATGAGCCAATATTATCTACTTCTGGAGCCTGTGGCATTTGAGAAATTCTGCTATTAGGATATTAAGAACCTTGAGATACAGAACTGCAAGGGACATAGGTAACATCTTCATGGTTAACACAGAGCACAGCATCCAGAGCCTAAGGCCATGGAGAATTCCTATATCCCTAGTCCCAGGAGTCTTTCCTTCCTTCCTTTCTTTTTTTTCTCTTGATTTCTTCCTTCCTTTGCTTTCCTTTCTTTTTTTCTTCTGGCAATTGATGAAATGAATAGAACACTTGGCTTGGAGTCAGGAATTCTTAAGTTCATGTGGCCTTGGATATTTACTAGCTGTGTGACTCTTGGCCAAGTCACTTAACCCTCTGCCTCAGTTTACTCATCTGCAAAATGAGCTGAAGAAGGAAATGACAAAGTGCTCCAGTATCTGAAGTCAGGCATGTCTAAGAGTTGACCAAGTCTTGTGTATGAGCAGACTAAGTAGACCACCACTTTCTTCATCTCCTTAAATTCCTTTTGAGTTTTCCCTGTAGGTCTGTAAGCTCCTTGAGGGCAGGGACTGCCTTTTTGCTTGGATTCCCAGCATTTGGAACAGTCCCTAGCACAGAGTAAGTGTTTAATATAAAGGTTCACTTCTTAAACACATTGGCGAAAAATTTTAAAATGCCATTTCTCATTTAATTTTAATGAAATGCCTTTGTCTTTGGTCACGCCATGTTGAAGTGAAGGCAGGAGTTGGGAGTTTTTATTTTTCTCCTATTTTGCCCTGGGAAGAATTCATTGCCGTATCCTCACTAGGTGGCGCTGTGGGAGTGCCTACTGGCTCTAAAACAGACTTGGAGCAGAATGTCACTCACTGGTTGCCTTTACTTCCTATGTTACATTCTCCAGGCTCTTGCATAATCTAGAGGAATGCATGTCAATCAGGCTCTTGGCTCATGTTCCATCCCATTACTGTGTCCTTCTTGGTGTGCTGTCAATCAACAGCCTGCAAGCAAAGGTCATTATCTTAGTAAGCAATTTAAGTGGATTAAATAAGAGGCTAGTAAAAGTAAAAGCTTGTTCTCCTGTAACCCAAGACTGTCCGTTCCATTTGGTCCCCAGACTCGGCCCCTTCCAAAGGAATAAGCCCCTTTTGACTCTGGTCCATTTCTCCCAAACTGACGCCAAGAGTAAACCTGGAGAGGAGGTTCAGTATCTTATTTTCAATTTGCTGTTTTCTGTAACAGCTTACAGATCAAGTGTTCCCAGGGACTGATTCCCACCTGTCATACATTTAATGCCAACAGCAGTAGAGGAGAGATTCAGCCCTGATTGAAATTGTATCTCTCCAAATTGCCCTCTCACCTCTAAAGCCCAACAGGCAAAAGGATGTGCATCCCAGAGGTCCATCTCTTTGGCTGGCAAAGCTGAGGGAGTATCACCAACTGCCTCTTCTTTTTGCATTTCATTCCAGCTGGGGTGTTTCACCTCATTCCTGGCTACAAGGTGATTTGGAGTCAATTAGTAGGTCTGACTATATAGGACTTGGTAGTCTCTTCTAGTTCTCGGAATCTGTGACAATGAGAACTGGGAGTGGGACAGTCATTGAGGTACCGGTAATGTTTCCAATTTGGAGATGATGGCTCCTAATGTCATCCCTGTCTTCTCCAGGTGCAGTTGGGTTTCACATGAAACCTTTTTTAGGGATTTAATTACCAAATTCATCGACTATTCTGTATGTTTATGTTCATTTTCTATGGTCCGCCCATCATTTTTTAGCTTCTTGTGATGGTTTGGGAGACGGTCCGATATAAACAATCGGCCAGAAAAATCTCTCACCTTTCCCACAGGGGCTACTCAAAGGGCAGAATGATGTTCAGCTGGTGTTTTTCAAAGTCAAGATGTCTGGTTCAAAAGCTCAGTTGCTTACAGGATGTATATATTTACATAACATACATACATATGTGAATACACACATGCATATACATATATAAAAATACACAGTATTATAATTTGTGTGTTGTCTCCCTTCTAGAATATGAACTGTTTGAGGTCAGGATATTTTTGCTTTTGCATCTTAGCACTTAGTACAGTACTCAGAACATAGTAGGAGCTTATATATATATATATTTTAGCACTTATTAGTTGTGTGGCTATAGTCAGTTAACCTTGCCTGGTCTGAGTTCTCTCATATGTATGAAAGGATTAATATTATTTTTGCTACTACCTAACAGGATTGTTATAGGGAAAGCCTTTTGCAAAATGCATCAATAGGAATTATTTGGGTATTTTAATTTTGAAATTCCAAGGGATTTCCTTTTGCCATCTCTCGAGCATCAAGGGTGATTTTAATATAGTTACAGGTGGCATAAATTCGTTTTTATTTTATTCACAGCATCGTATGATGGGTTTGATGATTCTCAAAGCGCAGTTTGTGGGGCACAAAGGGAAGCCATGAAATCCTCCTTGTGGTCTGCAAACTGGTCTTTTTTAGTAGAAGTATTTTACTGATATTTTTTGTCTCCCACATGAATCATTGGGATCTATAACATAAACTTAAAAGAGGAAATGGCAAGCCGTTCCAATTTCTCTCCCAAGGAAACCCTAAAAGGGGCCCTGAAGAGTAGAACATGACTTCAATGACTGAATGACAAAAAACATAAAGCAGACAACAGCGTGTTGGTCAGCTAGCCAAAGGGTGTTTCTTCTAACGTCTGGGGATATCTGTGTGTGGTATTGAGTGGAGAGCACCAGGGGATGCGTATCTGCTGGGACCATAAGCTCTGGGATTTAAAGAAGCAAGAACCACTGTTTTGTAAATGGCTAAACTCCAGCAACAAAAAATGATGAAGAATACTAGCTGGAATTTGTACAGCACTTGAAGGTTTGCCAAGTGCTTTCCCGTTACTTCATTTGACCTTCACAGGACTGGAGCCCCATCTTGAGCTGGGCAAAGGTTAAGCGGTCTTGCTCATGGTCACATGGATGACATTTGGGTCTTCCTGACCATTGCCCCCCCAGAGCTCTCAGGGGACCGAGGGCCTCTTACAAAGCAGCTGTCATAGGGCAGGCAATAGGGCCTTCAAAGCTTTCTAAGGGATTATCCATTTGGCAGCTCGTGCCCAGAGCCTGCCAACAGCAAGTGAAACTAGGAGGCTCAAAGTCTTCCGCACAGCCCCCACGCTCCTAAAGTTCATCACATCATGCTTTTGTGGACTATTAGTGTGTTCACACAGACATGGCTCCAGAGATAAGTTTGTCCCTCTGTCTCATGCCCACGGTCACCCACCATGCAGCACTTTGCTGGCAAGGAGGCCCTTTAAAGTTACCACACCAATCTTATAAAAGAGCAAATACAGATGGAATTGTGATGGTTTAATTTTTTAATTATTTATTTTTTCCTGTTATCTAGTTAAAAGACAGCAATTTTCATTTTTAAATCATACTTTTATTAGGTGACCAATCTTTTCACATCTCAAAAGTACTGGGAGCACCTTTTCCTCTGAGACTCTGGTCAGCATATGCAGTGGGAGAAGTTTTTTCTATTGTACAAACATTTTGGGATAATGTCTGCCTTTCTGTTGGGGTACTGGTATGACAGATGGGCAGGGTTGGAGGCTGCTGGAGAGAATGGGGACTGGACAGACATGAGGAAGGAGCAAGAGTTTGAAGGCAGGCACCAGTTCCGTCGAGGGAGAGTATGATCTCCCTGACCTGGGAATCTTAAGATAAGAAAAACAATTTCCTATCCAGGATGTCTACAGTCTGCTAGGCTCAGGAGTCTTAAGAAAAAACAAACATAAAGAGCGTAACGACATCCAGGGGGATTCTGAAGGTAACCACCAGCTCACCTAGGTTACCTCGCTGCTCAGTAAGTATGGCAGCTCAGGACTACTGGACATGATAAAAGCACGGTCCCATTTGTGTTCACTTGTGACCACTTAATTGGTTGGTCCATTAATAGTCTTTTGTTGTTGTTCAGTTATATGTGTCTCTTTGTGATCCTGTAGATCATATCATGCCGATATTTTCCTTGAGGTTTTCTGGCCAAAGATACCTGAGTGGTTTGTGATTCTCTCCTCCAGTGAATTAAGGCAAACAAGATTAAGTGACATGCCCAGAGTCACACATCTCACAAGTATCTGAGGCTCGATTTGAACTTTGGTCCTTCTGACTCCAGGCCCATCCTGGAGCCTTAGAGGCTCCATCCTCTAAGCCACCAGGCTGCCTAAATTAGCATTTATTAAATGTTTCTGTTTTAAGCAATAAACTCGATTCTCAGTGTAGGGAGGGAAGAGGAGGGCAGCTAATGAGAGGTTCAAAAGATATGGCTCTGTTCATAGTGTTTACTACATATTCTTTTTTTTTTTTTTTTTTTTTTTGCTGGGGCAATTGGGGTTGTGGCCCAGGGTCACACAGCCAGGAAGGATTAAGTGTTTGAGGCCACATTTGAACTCAGGTCCTCCTGTTTTCAGGGCTAGTGCTCTATCCATACTACACTCTTAATTCAGGATATTGTGGTAGATAGTTTGATGTTAGATTGCTATAGTCATAATGATGCCGTACTGTACAACTCACATTTGACATTACAGGTTAAATAAGAGGCACATACGTTTTTGGAATCACACATTGTAAGCTAAAATTGACTAACATACTTTTTTAAGGGCACTGCAATATTTTTCTTGATGTTTACTATAATGCCAGGGCAATGTTACCATTCAAATTCATTTTAGCTTGGTATTTCTGAAGCATGGTGTCCCATTCTATTGCTTTTATATTAAAAACACATCCATTAATTTAAATATTAATTGAATTCTACACAAGCACTCAAAATATCATATACTTAAATCAATAAGTTATAATTGACATGTTTCTGATGTTTCTTCAAAAACAATTTGAGCAGTTACATCCTTGACAGCATTTGGAAGAAAATAAACACATATTAAAACTTTTGGGAACATTTCATTACTTGAAAAGTAAACAACAACTTGAGTCCTCAAAATAGGGCAGAGTTTGCATTTGGAATTTTTCTTCTGGGAGCCTAAAAAGACCTGAAAATTTTAGTTTGGTCTAATATAGCACCATGGAAACAAACCCTGAACACGTAATGAATGACTAGATTTCTTCTCTTTTAATTCTGTTTCACTTCTACTTGAAATATAGCTGGTTAGGTTTGACTTTTTTGGCTAAAAACAAAACAAAACTCCAAGTATGACACTTTTGTTAATGAACAAAATTGAAAGAAGAAAAAAAAACTTGGAATAAAGTACCTTTTTTCTTTCTTTCTTTCTTTTTTTTTTTTTACCAACTCCACTTTAAAATTATTTAACCAGATGGTTGAAATTATGGCTATCACTTTTGCTCAGATGAAGTCATATTCACACTAAGTTTATATTGATAAAACACCTTCCATCCATGGAGTTTCTTGTACTGACAGCTATTAACCACATGGCACCCTGTAATAATTAGCTTAAGGTTGTTCTCAGTGAGTGAGTGAGTGAAAGAACATGTTAAAGAGCCCTGAGTTAAACTTAGTGGCTAGGGCCTTAACACACTGGCTGGCTTAGAATTGAATCTGGACTCACCTGTCTTTTCAAATTAAACAATTCTTCCTCAGATTGCATTTATCTAATAAGGACCAAAAAAAGCTGTGTCTTTAGATTGGACGAGTGAGGTTGTTATGTTACAGGATTATCAGTATCAAACAACAGAATTGCTGTGCATTGTACTTTAATCTGCAAACAATCTTAATCACATAGAGTATCACTGATCAATTGAACAACAGTACAAACATGCCAATAAGCTAATGAGGAAACTATCGAAGGGAAAACATTAAAAAACAGTTGAAACACAAAATGAAAACTTATTAAGATGTCTGATTTAAGGTGCAAAATCAGCACAGATCTTTTGAGGCCCAGTTAATTTAAAAGCCCTACCAATAGGACCAGAGGTCTATTACATCTATGCAAAAATATTTATAAAATACATTCAACTCTGTTAAATACCTCTGAAACTTAAAATATGCAGCAATCCTAAGAGGTTCAATTAACCTACGACAAAAATATGTACAGATAATAAAGTCTCTAATAATCTAGTGTCATGTGGTCATAGGAGCAAATGGAACAAAGAGCAAAACTGTTAGGAGAGTACATTGATTGACTTTCAAAATGGGGGCAGGAAGGTAAATATACTCCTGATTGGCCATTCTCAAATGGCAGAGTTGTGAGTGTTTTGTTCTGCAGCAGAACAGATTTTTTTTTTCCTTACAAATTAAATCCAATGGCTGAAAAATCTTATCAAGCTTGGGATATACTGATTTTTTTAAGAGTACATAGGGCTGGGGGGGGGGGAACCTTTTTCTATCTGTGCCTTAAAGAAGAAATAAACACTGGAGCATTTTGGCATTAGCTGAAAGGCTGACTGAGGGTCTTAGGCAACAAGATTTTTGCAAAAACATCTGCTGAATTTTAATAAGACAATTCTTGAAAATTTTTTTCAAGCATGGCTTGGCCCCTGCTTCTTCACAATGTCTTGGATATATCTGATTCCTACATCCAGGAAAATGCTACATTTAAGAAATGAAAACAAAGAGCTACGTTTTAGCAGACCCTAATTCAGATAAACTGTTTTCTCACAGGACTCTGAAATACTGTCTAACTGTTCATTTGATTCTCTTACCCTCAAGGGCTGTGTCCCTGGGGAACTGACTGTGAAGAGAAAAAAACAGAAAGTCAAGGCAAAGCAAAGCAAGGAAAAGAATCTTTCATTTGGATCTTGAAAAACCACATTGCCATGACAATTATTTTTATTTCAAAACTACAAATTATAGGCCATAAATATTTCAGAACCCCTTACCTTTACCCAAAGTCTTCTTGACAGGCTAAACAGAACTGATTAGTCAGCCAACTAGTAGTTTGGTTAACATTGAATTAAAATTCTAGCCTAAGCCAGAACCAATACTCTCATAACTCCATAGTCAGAGCTCAGTGACAGGAAAGAGGAATAAAGAAGGAACTGGACAGATTATACAACTCAGCTAATACTGTACAACTGGGCTGGAAGCAGGATGCAGGGGTACACAGGACACAAGCAAAGACTAACAGGAGCTGAAGACTTGGACAAAGAAATAGGACTCCCTCTCCCCCCAACCAGAAGCTCCAGTGTGGAAAGTGATGACTTCTAGTCGCCATATTTTCTACTGCACTACCATCAATGAGCCTAGGAGGACACTGCCATTTAAACCTGATAAACCCTTTGGGTTCCCATACAGTAACAATTCCTTTATGCTACGGACGAATAAGCACCATGAACTGTCACCAAAGTGGAGACACAAATCTTCGCAAATCCTAGGGAGTTGTTCCACTACGTCCTCAATGTTTGGACATGTGGACATCCAGCCCCCAGATTCATGGCATGATCTGTACCTGTGCTGCGAAAGCGGCTTGCAAGGACATGGGTCAATACCTGTCGTGGAGACGGTCAGCAGGACAGACTCTAAGAATCACTGGGAGTTCCCAGGACTTCTCAAAAAGTCATCACGAAGGTCTGGTTGAAGATTCCTTCATAAATGGCAAGAGAAGATACTGGGAGACCCCAACTAGAGGACATGAATGGAGTATTTGCCATACAAGGGGGGGATGGGGATACAGGTAAACAGGATGGAGTACACTGCAGACAAGAGACACCCCAGACAGTTCCTTTTCCCATTTGAGCCGATGACTCCAACACTCTGTAAACAGCAGGAGAGAACTAAAGCCTGTCGAGCATCTCTAGCTCGTTCAGCTGTCCTCCCCGAGGAGGTCTCCATTACCCACGTCTGCCTTCTGAAGAAGTTACCAACTTGGGAAGTGCTTAGGGGCTCCCACAAATGGGAGAGAATTTATTTGACAAGGTCTTTACTTCCAGGGTTTGCTCTGAAGGCTGCTGCTGCTAAACGAGCGAGGGTTCAGGCTGCTGGCGGGGTTGCCGGTAGGCAGGCTCTGGCTGCTGCGGACAGCTGTGGCCTTGGCGTCCCTTCCAGAGGAACTGCCACCCGGGACCTTGAGATCCCGGACGGAGGAGTTGCCCCGGCTCAGTCGGCCTGGAAAGGAGAAGGAGAGCACCAGCTGAAAGCCCGCTCCTGTGTACTGTGGTGCTAGACTCAGGCCAGTGAGGGCCCACCCAAGGGTTGGAGCTCCATGACTAAGAGAGGGCAAGGCAGGGATTTGTGCAGAGGGCTCTGGGGGGGGGGGGGAACTGAAATGAAGGCAAAGCCCTCCCCCACAGGGAGTCATCAGGAGGCCATTCACCTCAGGCCTACCTGAAGGCCCCTGCTCCACTTCCAGAGGCACCCGAATTTCTGGGCAGACAGGCGGGGACTATGGCACCTTCCTGAGCCCCATCTCACCCAAATACCACAAGAAGCTACAGGCTCTGTGAGAAACCAGGCTTTTTCATGATGAAGTCACATTCAATCTTGAAGTACCGCACAGAGCAAAATGAAAAGAACCCCAGTAACTCTAGAAAATAACCCATCTGAAGATCAAGTTGAAAATTAAGGGCATGACTAAGATTTGGATTTTTCTTAAAATCACTGCTACCCTGGGGATGTGTGCATGTGGGTATGTATATATCTCTTACCAGGGGTTTCCAGAGGAACTTGCTCTTCTTCCAGATAATATTCTATTTTTTTTAAATCTTCTGGGGTAAATCTCCACTTATTCTCAGCACACAGAGTCTGCACTTTGGCGCCGGATCGCTTTCGGGTAGACCCAGGATTTGGTGTTTGCTGGCAGTTCATTGGCAACGACCCAGTAATCAGTCCCTCAGGGAATTTCTGAGCTAAGACTTTCAGTCCTGGGTATAAATCATTTAAAAAAAGCAATTGGTATCATAAGGCATCATGTCAATCCCTAGAAGAACCTATAGATGTATTACAGAGCAGAGGCTAAGGTGTTAAAGTCTATTGTCTTTCTCAACTATTTCAGTATCAAACCAAACACCACCAGACAATGTAAGTTCTTTTTTGGCAGTTTGAGGAATTCTCATCTCTCCTTCCCAAGGCCCCAGTTCTTTTGTTTACTGGGTTTTAAAGCCAAAGCAATAAGACTTGTAAGAAAATGTAATTCTCAGGGCTAGAGGAAAAGGAAATATGGAGGCTTTCATGGAGGTGTGTACAGATATTGTTTTCAGGCCCAATAAGAACAAAACAAAACAAGGAAACAAAGCTAATATTAGTCTTTGTAGATGATATGATGGTATGTTTAAACAATCCTAGAGAATCAACTTAAAAACTACTAGAAACAAAGAACAACTTCAGCAAAGTTGCAGGATATTGAAAAAAGAACAAAACAAAATAGCATTCTATTCACCTCCAGAGAGCATGAAGAGGTTTTCAAATCCTCGTTCGCACATGGTGGTAGCTGCTTGGCTGGCCAGCCTCTCATCATCATCATAGAGTATGATAATCTTGCCGTGGGCATTTTTCTAAGAGTCAGGTTAGTTAAGGTTTTTACAGCCTTTACTAAGTACCTTTTTAATTTTAAGTGGAAATCAACTAAACTCACTCCCCCAAAACCAGAGAGGATGACTCATCAACTGAAGGAATGTTTAATATTTGGACATTGTAAACAAGATAGATAAAAATTTATCTAGAAAACCTATTCAAGGACTTGTTCAGAAAAACCTGTTTCCTTTGAAGACACATTTACTATAGTTATTTGATTTACTGAGTCCTGGCAATCATTCAGGGGAAGGAGACAAGTAAAGACCATGGTTGCTACTCTATTTCTGTCATCCGAAGTCTACAGGGCAAGATACATCCTGAGCAAGTGCTGGCCCAGGAACTAAGGACTCAATCCTTTCCTGAAATGCTGCCTAGCTATTTCTCAAATGAATTAAGTTTCCCACCTTAGCATGGAGTTTAATCTTCACTTAATGTCCGGGACTTAATTTTGACTCTGGGAAGACCTTATCTCAGTTTTATAATTTTTCTTATCAAGTAATCAATCAACAATTATTACTGAACATCTGCTAAGTGCTAGGTACTATGTTAGGCCTTGGCAATGTAAGCATGAAGAATAAAACAATCCCTCCTCATAACAAGCTGACATTTTAAGAGTAGTGTGTCTATGAAGTAGAGAAAAAATGTTTTTGAAGAAAAGAACAGGTTGTAAAGGTCAGTCTCTGTCAACACAGCAGTTGGTTTCATCCTTCAAAACATTTGTTTCTGCCTTATTGAAGGAAATTGTTGAGAAAAGCATTCTGGGTTGGCTGCCAATAAAGAAGATAGTTCCACCTGCTTTTGCCCTGAACACAATCTAGAAAGGGGAAAAAATAATTCTGTCTGGTACAGTAAAATCTGAAAGTATCTTGAAGACCAAGTAATGTCAAAAGCAGCAGATAAGTCCTGAAATTCTTACATCAATACCAATAGTAACCCTGCTGAGCTCCCATAGTAAGTGCTGAATGTTAACAATTACTTCTTATAATACTTGATGCACCACCTGAATTTTTAAAGAGGTTTGAAAGGATACATACTCAAGAATATCATTTGAATAAGGGTTCATGGTTCTAGACAAGGTGGCAATTGGATAACTGTAAGCTGTAATAAAAAGGAGAAAAGTTTTATGAAATTAGTATTTATGTGACCATAGATTGGACCCAGTTGTCTTACTAGTCAATTTAAAATTAAAATGAAAAACAGAAAAAAATGTTACTCAAAATTGGTAAGTAATGGACCCAAAAACAGTTTAGAAAAAGTGTTTTGATAAGCAAATTTTGAAACTTTCCCAGTTGTGCCCTAATCTTAAAAAAAAAAAAAAAAAAAAAAAAAAAAAGTGGTCCCTGCCCATGAGCTCCTTTTAGGACCATGTGGAAAAATGAATCATAAATTCCCTTATGTGTAATTTCCCACATTGTAATTTTCTTAGGTGCCGAGTCAGGGACATTTCAAGGTTTAACAACTAACATTAACAAGGAGATCCATCCCCTGGACCATGTCACTGTGAGACTTTCTCTTTCCTACCTCCAACAATATGGCACTGATTGTAAGAATCTCTATCTCGGACATCTAGCAGCAGGAAGGGACAATCAGGATAAGGTTTATCTTTAGAACTGGGCTCTGTTTTCTTCAGCGATTCTTTGTCTAGGTCCAGTTCTCCAACACCACTGATGACGCTGAGAAGAAAAAAAACAGGCCGGTGATCATCAGGGAGTTGTCAGCTAAAGTCTCAAAGGCACTCCTTTAGCAGAGAGACCCAAATGCTAAATGCCTCAGGTGAGGGAAAAGGACCCGGCGGCAGAAGATCTGGATTCCCATCCTCTCACCACCACAAAGAATGGGCATCTATGTGGCAGCACTTACCTTCAAAGAATGTATGGTCTGCGACCAGCATGGGAGGGAACAGACCCTGAAGGGCACATGCTACCACCAGCAACAAGGGCAGCATTCAGAGAAAGAAAGGGGAACAGTTAATCCAATGGAACTCTGAAGAGGGTCAGGAAAAAAAGGAGCAAACAGGGAATGAATGAGGGAAGTTGGAAGGAAAGGAAAAGATTTTTTTTTTTTAAATAAAAACAGGAAAGTTTTTATATTTTAGTTTGATTTGACATCTTCTTCAACTAAGGTCTTGCCACGAAGCCTCTCAGGGTACAAAGGTGACCATCAGTTCTGGAAGGCTTAGCCAGGGGACCCCGAGAGCTCTGGTGGTTCCTGCTAAGCTGGAAAGGAGCTGAATGCAAAAGAGTGTGTTCTGTGCTTGTCATTCTTATGGGAAGAGCAGCCTTGATCTATCATATCATAGAAGGTTGGTCACCAGAGCAACTGATAAAATCTCATTTAAAAAGGCACACGGATTAAAATCTATAGGAGGGCTAGGAATACTCATCTTCACAAACCACATGAAAAGCACAGTTTTAAAGTACTGTGAATAGTAAAAACAACAATCACCACCATAGTTTACTTAAATTTTTAAGTGGCGGTACCTATATATTTATGTGTGTGTCTAGCTAAGTCTTAAATACTTGATGTCTTTTTTTTTTTTTAAGAGGTAACAAGATGGCTCAGTGGGTGGATCACAAGACCTAATCTTAAATTGTTCAGGGAAACCAAATTCCAATTTTGGTTTGGATAGTAGCTGTGTGATCCTGGGCAAGTCTCTTAACCTCTGTCTGCCTCAAATTTCCTCAAATATAAAACGAAGATCATAAAACTGAACTTATTTTGTAAGTTGTTGTGAGGATCAAATGAGGTAATATTTGCAAAATATTACCTTAACACTGTTCCTAGCACATAGTACATGCTTAATAAATACTTGCTTTCTTTCCTTTTTCACCATATGAGTAAAGAAATAATAGCTAGCATTTACACAGTATGTTAAGAATTACAAAGAGTTTTACAAATATTCATTTAAACTGAAATCCCCAAATGAAAGTTCCTTATGAATCCCAGAAGAGCCAGGATGAGAATTCAAGATGTCTCCATTTGGTCTAAGTTACAAAGTCACTTCGTCACAGGAAGAAAATCTCCCTCAATGGTCTTTGAATCAATCCTGCAGCATAGATCAATGCTCACAGCAGCACTAGATTCACTGGTGGCCTCTAATAACTAGATGCTCCAACCAAGGATTATTTCCTGATTCACTTCTTTTGGAACAAAAGATAAGGATTATAATTTCCTTGATGAAGTCAGAGGGGTATTGTGGTTAGGGAGCTGGACTCAGAATTAGGAAGAACTAGATTCCATTCCTGGCCCAGATGCTAACTAGCTATTCAGGAATTAGCGGGGGAAGTTATTCACGACTCTATATGCCTCAGTTTCTTCATCTATAAAGAGCTCTGGTGTATACTAGAAACCCTTTTCAAATTCTAAATCTATTTTTCTATGATCTTAGGCAAACTAATAAGATCAATGTACCAGACCATAAAAATACCACTGTTATCTCTCTCCTCTTGTTCTATTGAACCAAAATTCCTACTAAAATTCAGTGAACTGAATCCAGATTATGCCTTCAAATAAAATATATGGTACATGTTTTATTGAGCCAGAAGAGAACAGAAATTCATATTGCCACTAGAAGATTGAGGGCAAATGGTTTCTTCAAGTCAATATCATTATTTGTCATGGCAGCAGCAGCAACACCAGGTACAATAACACCTGCCCAGTCTTCATGGTCCTTTCACATGTTATCTTATGTGCTTTTTGCAGTGACCCTGTGAGATTGGCAGACAGGGAAGGAAGTTCTGATTCAAATTGTTTAGAAGAAAAACATCAAATTTGGAAAGGTTCAAGGTCACACAGCTAGGAAGGGATGACGCCAGAATCAGACCTGAGGTCTTTGGGCTCTCAAGTCCAGGGTTCCTTCCTACTACACTAGAACATCTCAGATGAAAATGAGGACTAACATTAAACAAGATCACAAGATAATATAACGAATGCAGTTGTGGGGACCTGCATTTTTGTTGTTTGTCTAAAAAGGGGAGAATTTGCATCGTTCCACTGATAGAGGCGTTTGTGACCAATATCAAACACAAGGTGGCTGGACATAAGGTTGCCATGTCACAGGAAGAAGGAAAAACGCATGTATTAAGCACCTACTGTGCCAGGCACTGTACACAGTGCTTTAAAAACATCATCTCGTTTGATCCTGTGAAGCAAATGCTGTTTCTACTCTATCCATTTTGTAGCTGAGAAAACCCAGGCTGGCAGGGGTAGATGACTTGCTCAGGCTCACAGAGGGGGTCTCTGAGGCAGAACTGAGATTCGAGTCTTCCTAGCTTCAGAGCCCAGCAAGCATCAAGCCAAGAAGATGCTGGAATGAAAGGCACACACAAGTCTTGGACCCGAGTCTTCCTCTATGTGCAGTGAATATGGTGCCCAAGATGCCAGCTCTGAAGAGTTTATGGGCTAAAAGCTGCTGGTTGCCCCTGACTCCCATTCTGATCAGGGGTCTGCTGGGGGCCCAGGCTGCAGGAGGCTGAAAGCTTTGGCCAAAGGGAGCAGAGGGGGGGGCTGGGGGAGGGGGTGGGTACCTCTGCAGCGTCGATCGGTTTGATTCCCCGGCCCCAGCATTGCCGACGAACTCGATGGGGGTGGGAGGCTTCTCTGTGGGACTGCCTTTCCCATTGGTCTTGTCTTCAGCATTGGGAATGGCAAGGGCAGAATTTTGATCTATGGAGAAGAATGAAGGTGAGTCAATGCAGCCGGATGTGCCCTGCGGGGGCATCTCCAGAATTAGTCAGTGTTTCTGAAACACCAAACACCACTCACATACCATGGTACCCTGCTTCCTAACTTCCAGGCAAGTTTTTCACAAAAAACCTTTACTTCCTAAAACAGAGGTGCCTGCATGCTCTTATGCTATAATTTAGAACCAAAGTTGGGCTTGCTGACATAACCAGAGGTAGAACTGGCAGTTACCCACATGAGGAGACTAGACTTCAATTAGAGAGCAGTCTTTGGAGAGAGGGAGACCCTCCCTTCTTCAGAATCTCATTAGCCTTTCCCAGGGAAATTACAGAGCTGCACAAACCGGTGCTCTATTAGCTCCCTGGGCAACTTGTCTTGTAATCCATAGTCAAGTTTCTGGCCTGTACCAGTCTTTAACAACTAAACACTCCCCCAATAAAAAAGCTGTTTGAAGGAAAGCTGCTTCAGGACACAAAGCAGAACTTTTAATTCTCTGAGGTCACTTTTATAAGTGTACAAATGATGGATTTTATTTTTTACTCTTCATTGAGAGAAAACATCTATAATGTATCTAATTATTCTAAGGTTAAAAAAATCTATCTTCTTAAATCAGAAGAAAGCAATGAAATAACATCTAAATATTCTAAGATTAAAATCTCAAAAAAGTGCAAAATTATAGAGATTTTTAAAAGGCATTTAAAAAGAGTTGTTAAATTACCATTCAGCAAGTTTTTAAGGGCAAGAGGAGCTCCCATTATAAACAAGCATGTCCTGGCTCAGAATCCCTAACGGAATTATTACAACAGGGGTCACTAGATAGACGTTTGTCAGCCAAATGTTGCCCTAATAAGCCAATACCATTGTTTTTGTTTTCGGGTTTTTTTTTTGTTTTTTTTTTTTTACCTTCTAGCCTTTGAATCTCTTCTGCTGTCACTTCTAATGTTTGATTAGACAAGGAAGCAACTTGGATAACCTAGTAGAAAAAAAAGAATGAAACTTTTAAGTCCATCTTGTTTAGACAGAGTTAAATTCAGTTTCTGGAGGAGATGGGAAAAGGCACTGACATTGAAGTACCCTCTCCTTGCTTAAAAAAAAAAAAATTCTCAATATCCTCAGGTTGAGACTAAACCCTAAGTCCCTATCTCAGTGTTTGTTGCTTGAGATGGTTCTGGATGGTTATTATAGTCAAATAGTTAACCTAGAATGAATCCTAAAGGACAGATCTGGCCATACCATTATCCTGATCAATAAGCTCTGATGGCTTTTTATTGCCTAAAGATTTAAATACAAACTTCTCAGTTTTGAATTTAAAGCACTTTACAACTTGGATCCAAACTACTTTTTCTAGATTAATTATATACACACACATCACTTCCCTTTACATATTTTATGATCCAGTCGAGTTAGATTTTTCTCACCCAACCTTCTCTAGCTACAAACCTTTTCCCAGGCTTCTCTCCACCATCCACTCCCCATGCCTGAATGTACTTCCTTCCCCATCTTTACCCTCTTAAGCTATATCTTGACCCTATTTCAAGACTTTGCCTGGCACTTCATGAAAGACCCATTGGGGTAACTCAAACATTCCACAATAAATTTGAGACCCTGAGGGAAGGTATTCTGTGGAAGCAGCACAAAAGCAACTTTGAAACTGTCAACTTGTGCATTTTGACTCTAATATAATATTATTTGCAACGGCATTACAGGATTGCACTTAGTAAATATAATTGTTACAATATTATTCTTATATTTAGCTTTCATTCTCACAACATTTTGGGGTTCTTAGGACAATGGATACATGACTCCTATTTTCTGATTCAGGAGGCTGATTCATCCCCATTTTGCAGGCTGAAGAGTTGGGGCATAAAGAGTGTGACTTATTCAACATGGCATATCTTATTAATGTAGCATTAAGAACAAAAAAATGGTCACAAAATCAAGGGCAACAAAGAAAAGGGCCTTTAGAGATCTTACTTCAGCAAGACAAATGTTTCAAAGCAGCATGATCCAAACTGGATTAGAATGTAATTGGGAATTATTTGACAAAATAAATGAAGACACACTAAAACATAGATAACAACACATTTTGCAAACTAATTCACCATGCAACAATAACAACAACAACAGGGATCTATGTGTATAGATCAGTGGTCCCTGTTCCTACATGTTTGACATCACTGTTTTAATTCTGGCTGATCTGGAGACCTGAATTTTAACTATTAACTCTAATGTACAAGAAAAATGAAAAACTCAAAATCTGGAATAAGGCCATTTTCCAGGTAGAAAAGCACGACATTACAAGATACCAAACAGAAAGATAAAATTTCATGCATATTATGAAAAAATAAAGCAATCCTAGTCATGGAATAAGAATAATGGAAGAAAACAGCTATCAAGCATTAGATTCCAAATATAAAAGTTCATTTCATGACACTGTACAAAACAAGTGGTTTTAAAATCCAAGAGACTAACTCACCAATTGAGCAAATGTTGTAACTTTCAGCCTTTTGAAAAGCTCGTCTTTTTTGTATCTATAATCTGGAAAAACAAGAATGAACAAGTGTTATTTTTATTTTGTCTGGCTAAGTCTATTCTTTGCATCCATCAAGATATACAGAGTATTGTTTCCCAATCTTTAATAAACAAAGAAGAGCATCTGAAGGGATAATTAAATAACCAAGCTCTTAAGAGTGTAAACTCTGCCCATGAGACAGGATATTATTAATAAGCAGGCATTATTTATAAAGCAGCAATTGATGCCACGTTAGTATTGGTTTCTCCTCTCTCTAATTCCCCTTAAGAACCATAAATGAGGCACCAATACAAATTCGGAGGTCTCTTGACAATTTGAGCTCAGCAAGTTTTAACTCAAAGGCTTATGTGCTTGTAATTTCATCAAACCAAATCAACTGTTCCTAGATCCCAAACTTTATCACAGGAAATCTAGCATGCTTCACTCAAATTTAGTTTGGCAGGACACAGAGTCCTGATCATGGCCATCCCTGCAAGTTAATGTTAAATTCTTCTCCATTCTTGAATTTTTCACTGGTCATTATGACTCCTTAGACAAGATTGGAGAATTACTTAAAGTCAACTGAACAATCGCTCTTTTGAACTGGCTCACAAGTAGTGCATCAACTCAATGTATCTAGTGGTAAAGAAGGATTAAATCTATTTAAGGTTTACTTATACTTATACTTTATACTTTACTTATACTAAAGTTTACTGGAATTACTAATGCTTCCCAGGAAGGGGTCTAAAAACCTAGCCCAGATGGTACTACTATTATGCTGAAAGTAAGCTTTGGATTAACAATATACAAAACAGAATAATTACCTTAGATAGAAAATAAGGTCAACAGTCAAAAACTGATATTATTATTCAGATTTCTACTAAAATTTCAAGGTTATTTTTCATTAGAAACTAGAGTTCCCTGGCATTCAAACACTCTAATGAAGCAATTGCTTCTGCAACTTAGTTTCCCAAATAATAGGCTAAAAAATTAAGGCGTAGCCTCTTTTCTGATGCAGCAATCTGACTAAAAACAAACTGACTTCTTGCCAGAACATAGATCCAGAAGAATGGGCCTTAAAAAAAAATCTAATTTAACAAACACACTGCATTATATTTATCCATCCCCACAGACTCTGAAAATCATTGAGGTAAGTCTTAGTATCAATATACAGAGAAAGTCAAAGTCACCAGAGCTTTAAATTAGGTTGCACTGTGGCAATAGTGATGCTCTTTTGGAATGGTAAATAGTTTTGAAATGTTTCCTCTACTCTCCTTCACATCCTAAATCCAAAGGACAAAAACCTGAAATTGTTTTAAGTAAAATAGTTATTGTTGTCATCAAGAAAACAGATTCTGCAATCCATTCCTCAATGTTTGGCATAAGTCTCAGAAAAAGAGAGAATTTAAAAAAAAATTTCACTCTTCTATTCAAAAGTACTGAAAAAAAATCACACTTATTGCATCCTGACCACATACCTGGTTCTGGTTTAGAAGGACACCCGCCATTTGGACTTTCTGACATTATTACTCAGCTATAAGATCAAGCTCAAATATTTACAGCAAATTTAAAATTAAAAAAAAATTATAACTTGGAAAGCCCTGACAATCCGTCCTTCCAAGAGCGTACACAGCTTTAAAAATGGACCTGCTACTAATGTGGCTTCTTTCAAAACTCTGTGTTGAAGACAGATAATCCCACTTTTAGATAACATATCAAGTTTTGATTTTCCAGTAAGTTTGCATTCTAAATCTTCTACTCTCAAGTTACTGGCAGCACAGGGAATTGATTGTCTGGGGGTTTCATGCAGTATCCAACTAGTGTCATCTATCCATGAGAAATCAAGGCTAGGCTTTATACATAGCCAATAGACACAAAGTCTTTATTTTGCCCAGGTACAGTTGAAAATATTCAGATGACAAAGTGTTTTCTGTGCTTGGAGTGTTCATTTTGAGTTGGCTATTAGGAAAGGGAAATTAGACTCACAGTGGAAGGCTGAAATCAAAGGAAGCAACAGAACAAGGTTTGTGGTTGAGATAGTAACAGAAAGACATGGCATTTCAAATAATCTGAGTCAAACAATTAGTTCACAAAGTTGTGAAACCGGATAATATTCTCCTCCCTTTCTACTCAAAAGAAAACCTCCAACTCTAACAGGGGAAAGTGAAGGAAACATCTTCCTAGACTTAGTTCCAAAAACAGATTTTAAAGTAATTCTAGTCAAGTAATCGGCACGAAGCGGTGTGGAACAAGTTGATATTTACCTCCTGTCTTGCTAAAAGGAAACCTCATAACTCTAAAGAGGAAAAGCGAAGGCAGTATCTTCAAGTACTTAGTTCCAAAGGTATTTCTTTGGGGATATGATTTCCCTTTAAAATTTTGTTACAAAAGACACAATGCTGTCACAACACTTTCAAATGAAACGTTATTTTCATAGGGATTTAAGCAATCTAGACAGAAGTAAAAATTCCTGTGAAGATAAGATTTTGATATGGAATTGAGTATCTTTTCCACAAAGTCTACAGTGAAGTATTTCTGATGGAGCAAAGGATCAGGGACTACAAGCCACAGAGACATTGTTTGACCTGCTTTAAATCCCACCAGCCGAACCAGGAACGAGCAAAAGAAAACAAGGGTGAGTAAGAGATTTGGAAAAGCTGAATCATTTGAGATGTTCTTAGTAAGAGCATTCTTTTAAATGCTGGTTTTAACCATAATCCCTAAAGAAAAAGCTGAATGAACAAAACTATTAAAAATGACTGCATCTAGGTGTGTATCTATGCAAGGTAACAAAAAATTTTTCTTGAGAGAAAAATACACCCTGACATGTTTCTTGAGATACAATTCTATTTTTCTATCAAGGATAAACATGGATCTAGCCAGGTCATCAATGAGAGAGTGAGGCTTTTCTTTCAAGGCATTTCTCTGCTTTGTTTAGCTGACTATTCTTCTACATTATAAACACTTCAGTGTTTCTACCTGGCTATGACTAATTTGGGAAGCAAAAAGCTGCCACCTGCCCCTCAACTTCTGTGTTAACTGTGATCTTGGTGTGTCAGACTGTTTAAGAATACCCAGTATGAAAATTATAATCCTGTTTAATGTACTAAGCAGTATCTTGCTTTTTGCATAATAATAATAAAAACAGGAGGTGGACATGTTCTCAGAGGAAAACTAGACCCAGAATTAAAAGCAGATAATACCTTAAAGGATTTCAAAGCACTTCAGCTGTATTTCATAGTTTGCCATTATTTTTTAAAAAATCACATAAAGGATTATCATCCTTCTTTGAAATATGGAGAAACAGAAGAGTTAATTTCCTCTAAGCTGCTAAGGCAGTTTTAGGCAGTTCTGTTAACAGTCTTGCTCCCCATGTTAGACCTCATTCCATCAGTGCATAACATACTTCTCAACATGAACTTCCCCCTAAAGAATTTTTAAAAAGAGCAGTGGGCCTTGAGCTGGAAGGCCCCAATTTTATAGGCTGACATTTTATTCAAGATAATCAGAGAGGTGTGGCTTGATCATTAAGCAGTGACTGTGATACAGGCAGAAGACAAAGTCTCCAAGCTCCCTTTGGACCTTTCCATGGCTGGGGCCCTTGCCAAGCACCCCCAAGCACATGCCACGATTCCCAGTCTGTTTCTCATTTCTTTCTCTTTTCTCATCTCATCTTTCTCCCTACTTTTCTATCTCTTTCCCATTTTCCCCCTGATCTTGCCACCCCTTCCTTTTCTCTTTGATTCTGTTTGTCTCTCTGGGTTTCTGTAAATTTAGTTTGTCTACCTGTTTTTCTCTTTCAGTCTCTATCTCTATCCCTATAGATCTATTAAGATTTTTTCTCTTTCTGTAAATTTAGTTTGTCTATTTCTATATCTCTTTCAGTCTCTCTCTATATATATATATCTTACACTCATTTGTCTGTCTCTCTATCACACCCCCCCCCACATACCTACACACCCACATCCACCTCCCCCACCTCCATCCCCTTCTGTCTCTCATCTCTAGACCTCAAACCTGACAATAAGCCTTGGTAAGTGAATATTCATGATTGTAAGGATGAAAAAGTAAATGGCAATTATAAAACTTCAATTTCCTCAAATTTTCAGCGTTACTTACTTTTTTTAATCTCTTCTAGTTTCTCGGTATATTTGGTCATACTGCTACCTATAAAAAGAGAAGAAACATTTTTGGATGATTTTTTAATGGAAGAAAAAGATATAATGGAATAAGAGAGGGAGAAACAAAACTATTCTATCACTGGACTTCTGGACGGTAGACAATAGATAAATTTGCTCAGCTAGGCAAACATTTTTTTTTTTTTTTCCCCCTTGTGAACTATGCCGTTCATTAAAAGGCAGGGAAATGTTTTGGGAAAATATAGTTTAGGCCACAGGTATACAACCAGTGAATATTTTAGAGCTCCCAGAATTATCTCCCTACAGTATATTAAAGCCAAATTTTATCTACTTTCTCTCCCCCCTCCCCCAATTGTTTTTTGTTTTGTTTTGTTTTGACCAGAGGGAGACATGTTATATTGAATAAAGTATGGACCTTGGGATATCCCTCCCCTGAGGTAGTCATTTAAAAGCCTCTCAGTGTTTCAGATGACTAAAACTAAGTTGAAAGGAAGGTACCCACTGCTTAGGCAGTAGTACTCCTTACTTAGTACTCCTCACCTGGGAATACTCCATACTAGCAAAGTCCAAGTTGCCTATTCCATTACAATCATTATCTGGGGAAATATGTACCAAGAACAACAACAAGACATTATCACCCTTTGAAGCCTAGGGTATTATCTGCATGGCTATCCAATCAGCATTGGATATTTTGCCTATTTTCTCTTCTTTTCTCTAGAAGTCAGGCTGATGCGGTGATCTGAGCCACACATAGCTTTGTCAAGTCATGGAAGACTGGATTTTCTTGGAAATAACAAGGTTTTCCACTGCAGTGGATCACATCCAGTTCCCTGTAAAGAGTCTTGGGTCTACAGTATGAGGGGAATTCTAGCCAAGGTAGTTTGGAAAGTTTTCAAATATTAAAAGTAGGTCAGCCAGGATTGTGCTGGTAAATGGATGAAATCTTTGCTCTTAATCAGATGTCATTTTTTACTGGATCTGTTTCAAGTCAATTCAGCCACATCGGGCTACATAGAAAGGGGAAAAAGCTTTTGATTTTTGCCTTTTTATAAAGTTTACCTGAGGACAGTTTAATATACTCATACCTTTGGAAGACTAGGACAAATTCAGAAAAAATAAATGTGTCTGAGATGGCAGTAACTAGAGACAGTTGAAGAATCCCTTTAAATTAGTCTTTAGGTTTGGGCCAAAGACACAGACAATCCTTGTTCTGAAATTCAGGAGATTTATTAGACACATACATAAAATAGACTTCTATTTCAGTTACCATTGATATTTCATATTGTTATTTCACAAAATCCAACCTAAAATCAAGTTTTACTACCTGTGTTACACTAAGCCCTACTAGTCCTGGTGGTCAGGACAGGATGTCTATGCCAGGGACATTATAGAGGAGGAATTAGTTTTAGTTGAGAGCAACCTTGGAAAATCTGGTCTGGATCCAAGTCATTTCTACTCCAAAGGTCCTTAGAGACACTGTTGGTTCTAGTGGTGCCCTGGAATTTCCAGTCTATTTAGAAGTCCAGCCTAGAATAGGTCTAAACCTCCCACAAAACAGTCCTAGAATTAACTTTGGTGTTCTCTGGGTCTTTCACACTAAGAACATACTAAAAAATACTCCAAAGGAATTCAAAGCTGTTCCCCAGACATACTTCTTTCTTGCTTCACTGTGGGGAAGATCATAAACTTAGGACCTCAGAGGTCCAATTTTCTGACTCCCACTTCACAAATGAACTGAGGTCCCGAAAGATTACTGGACTTCCCCAAAGTCACAAGGTTGGTCGCTTAAGAGGCAGGGCCAGGTTTTGAAATCAAGTCTTCTGACTTCATATCTAGGGCTGTTTGAACAGCACTGCACATTGGGATTTTTTGCCATTTGTAATTATGTAACCTATATTATTCTGTCATGAGGAGAAATGTTACAGTTTTATGTTTCTTTTATTAAGGAAATTATTAATGGGGAAACTGAGGCACCAGGAGAGGGAGGGATTAAGCAACTTGCTGAGGTTCACATGATGAAAAGTAGCAGGACCAGGATGAGAACTCAGAGCCTGAGTTTCTAATCTGGATCATTAAATTCTCTCCCTAATTGAACATAATCTTTGTAAAATATTTCAGTATCTTACATATACAAATTTGAAAATATGCCCAGTCTGGTTGTGAAGTAGCTGTAGGCAAGTATCAATACCTCATGAGCAGTGGCACTTAGTGCTCTAAGCTCCCAGGACACAAAACAGAAAGAAAACAACGTGAATAAGATCACATATAGTTTTTATTATTGAAAATAAGGCTTTCCACAACATGACTAATAAAGCATTCTCCATTTACATAGTGTTTTACACCCATTGCTGTATTGTCTTATGTTTATTAATTTTATTATATCATTGTTAAACAGTTACACAGTGCATTTACACAATACTTCAAATTTCACAAAATATCTTTAAAATCCTTTGTGGCAGCCTCATAACAACCCTGTGAGTTGGGTTAGTGTTCTGTTATTTAACACAAGGGGGAAACCAGAAATGGAGTCTGTCAAGACTCATTGAAAACACACACACACACACACACACACACACACACACACACACACACACAGGCACAAGCAAAAGCAAATTCAAGGACAAATGGCCAAAAACTGGTATTCTCTCAAGGATACAGAATGTCAGGGACAGCTAGGTGGCGCAGTGGATAGAGCACCAGCCCTGAAGTCAGCAGGACCTGGGTTCAAATCTGGTCTCAGACACTTAACATTCCCTAGCTGTGTGACCCTGGGCAAGTCACTTAACCTCAATTGCCTCAGCCAAAAAAAAAAAAAGGATACAGAATGTCAGAAACAGCACTGAAGTAAGAGACAAAATGGGAAGGTAGTACATGGATGTGATGTTTCAATTGAAGGACTACAAGAAGGAATCTGGTTTTATCTTCTTTCATAAGAGTAATGACAATAATAACTGAAGTTTACATTAGTGAAAGTTTTACAAAATGCTTTATCTCACTTGATCTCTGTGAGTTAAGTATTATATTCTTATTTTACAAATACGGAAAACTGAAGCTCAGTGAGGTTAAACAGTTAAGTACTTATGTCAACAGGATCTCAAAGTATGACTGGTCCCAGCCTGCTGTTCTCCAGCTCTGAAGATCGATTTGGGTCCGGCTGACCATACCAGCTTACAGTTTCCTTAAAAGCTTTGTGGTTAGTACATTCTATTAATGAAACTGGCACAAAGATATGTTTGATAATAGTTATATGCCTTGTTTTGTGAGAAGCATTCCTAAAAGATTGTCTCTAAACTAAGTTTTTGTCAAATGACATATTTTAGTACTTCTGCCCTTCTGACCTCATGCCCCAACCAGTATGTTATCTACTCCTAACTGGTTTCCTGGTTTCTTGGGCTCCCTTTGCACTTAGCTATTCTTCACAATGTCATTAGATTAATTTTCCTGAAATAACTCTTTGCTTCTATTCCTACTCCAAAGTACTGCCCACTGGAGAAAGCCCAAACGTGTCCAGCTTGACATTCAAGGCTTCCACGATTTAGCTCCTCCATATCTTTCCAATTAATCTCCTATTGCCCCTCTATACAAATGCTTCCCTCTAACGACTTTTGTTCACCACCCCTATAACAGAGAGCACTTTCTAAATCTCCTTGGAAGGAAATGACCACTTCCTTTCCAGAACATCTACAGCAATTTCTGTCTATATATAATAGGTAGATCACCTCTCTTATTAGAAAGAAATGACCACTTCTTTTCCAGAACATCTACAGCAATTTTTGCCTATATAACAGGTAGATCACCTCTCTTACTACAGTAAGTACTAACTCTACTACTGGAGAGAAGAGACATGTTTCATCTTTGATGTGCCTACATAGTGCCTACAACAGCATTTTGCTCATAATAGGTAGCAGGTTTCCCTACCCTTTAACGCTGGTGTTCCCTAAGGTTCTGTCCTCATCTCTCTTCTCTTTCAACAACAGTCTTTCTTCTGGCAATCTCATTCCCTCTCAAAGCTTCTACTATTGATTTTTTTACACAGGTGACTTCCAATCTCTGTCTCTAGGCTGGATTTCTCTTCAAAGTTTTAGGTTTTCATTTCCAAATGCCTAAAGAATATCTGACCTGGATGTAAGTCAATAAGTCTCAAAACAAAGTTTCTTCTGTCATTATTATTTGTCAGAGATAGGACTAGTTACAAAGTTTCACTCATTTAAAACTTTTAAAGGTGTTTACTGTGCTTCCTATTTCTTGCCTCTACAATTAAGTCTTGCATATTCTGGCTATTCTGATTTCAAATATGTACCACCTGCCCATCATTCCCACTGCTATCACCCTAGTACAGTACTACCACTCAGACTTGGACTCTCATAATAAACAGCCTTCTGACTGATCTTCCTGCTTTCTGTTATGTTGTCCCTCACTTTCTCCCTTTAAAAGAAAAAAACAAACACACACACACATAACATCAATGCCTGATTAATCTTCCTTCTGCATAGATGAGTCACAGTATTCCCTTCCTCAAAACTTTGTGAAGGTTTCCTATTGCCTCCTTGAGAAGCTCCTTGGCTTGGCAAAGATCTCCATAATATAGTTTCCCTCTATATTTCCAATCTTATCTCACACTAACACTCTCTTCCAAAGGCACTATCTTCCTGGCAAACTGACTCTTACCTCAACTTATACACTTTGACATTTTCCTATGAATAAAATGGCTTCCCTGTTTTCACTCCATGTTTTGGAATTTTATCCATCTTTCAGTCTCTAGCTAAAACGACTTTTCCTCTTTGAGGATTTCAATCCTTCCCAGAACTTTCCCTATTCAAACCTTACATGATACTGTATATTCTTTCTTTTCTTTTTTGTTGTTTAAATTTAATTTAAATTTTTATTTATTTTTAACACACATTGCTTTGTGAATTATGTTGGAAGAAAAAAAATCTGAGCAAAAGAGGAAAACCATGGGATTAAAAAAAAAAACAGAAAAAAGAAGTGAACTTAGTATGTGTTCCTCTGTATTTTTTTATGGACTTTCTCATAGTCCATAATGTATCTGTCATATCTTCTCTATTAGACTTTAAGGTCCATGACAATATGTCTTACCTAATTCTTACACAGTGCTCATTGTATAAACACATAACTGAATATTTGATGATATACTATTTGTTCAATGAATGAAATTTAATACAGAGACAATATGTTTTAATTCAAAGAGAACATGTAATCAGGAGAATTAGATTCAAGTTCTGGGTCTCAAACTAGCTGGGTGATTGTGGGCAAAGTCAACCTCCCATGAGTTAATGTCCTCATCTGTGAAATGATAAATAAGATTACTTTTACTACCTATATCTCATAGGATTATAATCATTACCGCACTTTAGAAATGTAAATTACTATTGTTAAAACCAATAATTCCTTTCATAATTCAAGAAAACAAACAAAAAAACCAAGGTAATCTTTTTTTTTTTTTTAAAGCAGAGTATCCATTTATAGCATTTTTTAATATGCTAAATTCTGTACATGGTTCTAAAATGGCCCAGGAACATATAACACAGAATAAGATTATCAAAGTATTTTAGAGGTGAAAGGGACTTTACAGACCATGTAACTTAACTTCAGTTTGCAGAAAAGGAAATTCAGACGCTTCTCACAAAGAGTGAGTTACTGCAATGTCAAGACTAACAGGTATCCTGACGTCCAGTCCAACGGCCAGTCTGGTGCCCATCATTTAAGAAATTTACAATGTAAGAGAAAAGGGCAAATGGAAAAATTTTAAAATTAAAATCAATAGAAAAATTTGTCACCTCTCCATTGAGTCAGCCAATTTATTTGATGTATCTAGTTAACAAAACTTATTTAATTAGATTTTTTACTAAAAATAGTTACAGAATTCCTATAACACAAATCTCATTTGCATTTTGCTAGTAAAATAAGGAAATATACTAGGCAAGATATAACTAGCATAATGCTAGTTACTGAGACATATCTACATTGCTCTATTTCCTTCTCTGAAAAGAAGTCCACATGGACTTTTGGAAGGGTAGAAATCATGAAAAAGAAAGCAGTTCTCCTTCATCAATTCCACTTAGCAGATATTTAGGCAAAGAAGTCAGTGTGGAGATCAAGAAAGTATAGTGCTGACTAAGAAAGACAATAGAAAACAGAAGACAAAAAATTTGAGTAATCTGGAAAGTCAAAAAAATTCTAAATTAGAAAATGATAAAAGTAGTGAATAAAGACTATATGAGAGAGTGAAAAATGAGGCTGCTGTTCTGATCAGAGTAAGAACCCGTGAAAAATAATTAAAAGAAAACATAAGAACATTGGAAGGATAATTGGATAACACACATAAACTTCACTGGGGACTAATTGAGTCCAATTAGTGATGCTCTGACAACATCTTGTAAAGTCAATGACACGTGCCTTAGGCTTATGAAATACATAAGAAAAAAAAAACTGGAGATTCAAAATAAATCTGAGATTTCTGGTCTTATTTATGAATCAGCATTTAAGTTTCAGTAAATTGTAGACTCAAAAATACAGAGGGGAAAAAAGAAATCTTTACCCAGGAGGAAGACTGAGGTCTTTGAAGATTTCGGGAGTAGATAATTTTGTTGAAGACAGGAGGTAACATCATGGAATTCATAACCTCTTGAGTTTAACTCTGAATCGCCCACTGTTTCTAAGAAAAAATTGAAGACCCATCTATTTAGCGTGGGATTTTGAAATGCTCATTAAGCTTTGTGCTTATTTCTACTGCTCTGACTGCAGAGTCCTCAAACTCTAGAGATTAAATCTATTTACACCTGGAGTACCAGGTCATTCTAGTGTACTCAATATCCACATTTCAGTGTGGAACAAAATTCAAATTAATATAAAAACTCAAACTAAAGATATTCCAATTTATTTGACTTTAAAGAAAAAACAACAAAAGCAAACTTGAGTTTTAAGTAAATGATTACATCTATTTCTCCCAACTCATAATTAAGCTAGTGAAAAGATAGCTTATTAGAAAAACCATCATGTGGAAGGATGTAGGCATTTAAGGTGTACTGAGTTATCTTTTTTACCAAAAAAATGAAGAATTTCACATTGTCATGGAGTTAAACTTTTGCTTTGAGCTGAGGAAAGAGAAGAAAATTTTGCCCCCTAGAAATCATAATTCTAAGATGTTTTTCCAGGAAAAAGAAAAACTGAAAATATATGAAATATATTGAAATATAAGAAAAAAATACATCCATCTAAAATTAATTTCAACCTTTAAAATTTTGGATGCACAGATCTTCATTATGTTGTCGTATCTCAGAGTAAATGAAATGTTTTTAATTTGGGTGCATACATTACAAAAAAGTTTATCCCAGAAGTGCAGCTTAGTCATAGTTCATAGGAAGACAGATGGAGACAGAGGAGCTGACAGTATTGGGTGACAGAAATCTGGGTAAGGAGAAAACAACCAAGGGAGCCAAGCCTAGAAGCTAGTATACTAGACTTGAAGTCAGGATTCTAGGGTGATAGGATTCCTCTGTCTCTGAAATTCCTGTCTTAACTCCTTTTCCTAATATTCCTTATGGGCCATCAACTCTCTGAGTCTCAATTTTCCAGTTCTTTACAAGTAGGGATATTGTTCATCTCTCCATCAATCAGGGATTTTGTAAGGATGAATATTTACAAAGCACTGAATTCCTTGGTTAAAAGCAGAAGCTGTGTGTGTTGCAGTGGTATATCTCATTTAAAACATGTCCATTTAAACAATGAACCATGCACATAATTGAGCATTGAGGAAAACCAGACAAAAAGATTTAAATGAATACCTGTGTTCCATGAGACTGTTCTTCCTTAGTCACAGAAAAAGATGGCTGCTGGGAGAGAATCCTAGGCAACCCATCAGAAAAACCATCTGGATGGGTAGGATATTAATGCCATGGAATGCTTTCAAGCAGCAGAAACTCAATGATTGAAAAATAAATACATATATATATTATATATCATAGTGTTTCCAATTTAAGGAAATAAATGTTAAATATGCAGCAGAAAAGTTAATGAGGTCCTTGGATTGTACTTCAGTTCTTCAACTAAATGAGCACACTATAAAACTTGGTGCCTCAGTTTCTCCATTCCTGAAAACAACAATATAAATACTATCCCTATGTCCACTTTATGGGAAGAATAAAGTGGTTATAACTTTTGAAAATAAGGAAATCCCTACCCCACAGACCATATATCCTGGGTCAGAAAGTTCTAATTGTGACTCATACCAGTTATAGTTTGCTAACTCCTGCCAATAATTAGCTGCTCAGATAACTATCTGCCATTAAACAAATTTACTAATTCAACTGTGACTTTTCCAAAGTTCTAATCCTTACTCACCAGTGTCAAGTCTAGTCTTGACATGCTGATACTTTGGGTTCTGTGGAATCCTTTTGGTCAGAAACTGGAAGAAAAGAAAAGCCACATTAATTAGGCTCATGGAAAAATGATTGTGGCAGGAAAGAGGAGGATGAAAATGTTGAGAAAATAGCACCTAAGATTTTGAGTAGTCAAGGTAGAAGATGATAAAGAGAAAGACTATGGGACAGTTTTACAGGACAACTACTAAGTGATAAGTGAATATGACTTTCTTTTGTAATCCTATGTCTTACTAATTCAAAAACAGCATTTTGAGAATGGGTCCAAAAGTTCCCCAGAATGCTTAAGGAGCCCAAGATGAAAAAAAAAGATTAATAAAAGATCAAAAATAAATAAATAAAAAGATTAATAACACTAAGAGGCTAAATGATTTGCCAAGGGTCATCCAGTAAATAAGTGTCAAAGGCAGAACTTGAAAATTCAGGTCTACCCAGACTCTAGGAGTCAGCTCTCTTAATTTTTTTAAAATCACATTATCTTTCTTAATCTTGATCAACCATAATTTAAAAACTACTTGTATCTTTAATAGGAAGTAGTCATCTTTGCATATCTCTTCACATATTTTATGTATCCTCCAATTGCTTGGTACAAATACCACTTTCATTGAAGTCTTCTCTAGATTAAGCCTAACCAAAGCTCCTTCTTTGAAATTCATAATACTGCCAAGAAGATTTTTCTTATGCACAGATCTGGTCATGTTATTTCTCTGCTGAAAAATCTTTAGTGGCCCTGATTGCATACTAAATAAAATTAAAATTCCTTTGCCTTGTTTGAATTCAAGAACTACAAAACAACCTGAAACTACTCTAAGATACTCATCTTACTTTATATTATTCTCCTCTACACATTCTATCCTATAGCTGTGGCTCCACTTTCTCTGCCCCCTAAGTGTGCTACTATCCTCTGAATTTATTTTTTATTACTATTATTATTGTTATTCCTCTTCCTGGAATACTCCTTCCCACCCCAGATTTCATCTATTGAATTCCCACCTATCAACCTATCCTTTAAAATCTAACTCAATTACTACCTCTTCTCCTTCATGAAACCCTCCCTCCTCATCCTGGTTTTTAACAATCCATTACTCTTGGGACTTCAAATAGTAATTTGCTTTGTGCCTCCTCTCTTTAATATACTTAATCACAAGATTCAGAGGCAATAGAATTCACTTTTAGCTAGGATGATCAAAGAAACTTCATAGATAAAGATGAATGGCATCCGTGCTCATTTTATAGGATGGAGTTTCATTTGGGAGAAAGGAGAGGGAGATGTACTATATATCAATGGTAGCCATATTCTGACTAGAGGAGGCCAACTATAGAAGGGAGAATTTTGCAATTCATATCTGGAGGCTTAAGACAGTTTGGCTGAAACAAAAAATTGGTATGGGAGGAAATAAGTGACTGAAAATGGATGAAGTTGTGGAAGATCCTAAATGTCAGGCTAAGGGGTTTGGATTTTATTTCGTTGGAATTAGTTGGAGGTTTCTGAATCAGGGAGTGGAAAATCAGAGTAGTGTCTTAAGAAGATATGACTGATTTGCTTTAAAGGATGGGCTGGTAAAGGGAGATCAATAAAGCCACTTCAATAGTTCAGGGCCTGTGGTAACAAGACTTAATTTAAGATGGTTAAAAGTAGGAATATGAAAAATGAATCAAATATAAAAAGAGCATTTGGTAACCATTTGCATAACTCTTAGAACAGGACCAAAAGGATTTGCTCACTTTCATATGGTAGGCATCCAATGAAACAGATTTACATTTCCACAAATTTTAACCACATCTTCCTCTTTGTCCACTATTTCTCACCTAGCCTTCTAGCCTTTTTCAGACAAAATCCACTAAGGAAAATGATTTGAACCAATTTAAAATTGGATCCATTTAAAGCTATAATACCTTAAAAAGGATTTCAGGTAGATCATCTTAAAATATGAAGTTAAAAGCAGCCTGCTCCAAATTTTAAGTCATTAGCATACCATCCTCAAACAGGAAAGAGCTCAAGCACTGATACGAATGGGACAGACTGGGAGTACTTTGTTTTCTGGACAGGACTGTCATCATTTTCAATGTCTAGGATGCTGCTCTTTGGTGACATCTCCCCTACTCCACCTGGAGGACCCCTAAACACAAATCTCAACGCCGCTAGTCCCCTTGATAATCTATTTACCCACGAAGCTCCCAAACGGATCGCCTCCAAGCACAGGCCCACGACACTCCTCTCTTGGGTCAACTCCACGGGTTCCTCATCACCTTCCCTAAGCTCCAGGCTGTGCTCCCGGCACCCACTTCTTTCAAGGCCGCGGCTATTCCCAAGCTGGGCTTCTCTGCTGCTCCTGGTACCCAGCCCCTCCAGCTACAAACCGCACCAGCTCTGCCTGGGGACATCCTGGCCCCTCCAGCCGGCAAGTGCATCCAGCAATTCGATTTCTTTTCTTTCTTCCCCCCCCTCCCCCATCCGCTTTCTCCGGTCAGTGTATATCTCGCCCTGCCTCCCCACCTGGTAGAGCACAAGCTCCTGGAGGGCAGGGTCTGGTTCAGTTTTCTTTGTCTCCTAACCAGAGCTCTCGGAATTGAACTGAGTTGCCTCCTTCCCCTCAAGTCTCCACACTTCGATTTCCTTTCCCTCTCTTTCTCCTCCCCCCACTCCCCACCCGCTCCCCGGGGTTCGGGGTTCCGCCGCATCGTCCTGGCTCTCTGGGAGCCCCCAACCTGTCCAGCGGCGGAAGTCCCGGGAAGCCCACGTGGAACCTGCTCCCGGCCCGCGGGCCCCAGGCCCTTCCTCTCACCATCTGGACTTCCCCTTTACCTCAGGATCCCCAATGTGTCCTCGGGAAGACATCTTCCAACGGACAGACTCCCGGTGTTCCAGCGGCTACCAACTCCTCCCCCTTTGCCGCCTCTACTTTCCTCTTCCTACCTCCAACCTCCCCTACCGGCCTTCCAATGACCTTTCTTCTGATTGGTCCGGATCCTCCCGCGGACCAACAGTGGCGCCGCTTACTCCAGCTCACGCCTGCAATCAGCTCAGCCCCAGACGCCTCTCAATGGTTGCTAGGGGCAACGCGAGACGCCGCCCCGCAGAGCACAGTGCTGACCTCGGCTTTGTGTGCTAGGGCCCGCGTAGCTGCCACGCACACAAGTGCTCGCTCTCATACGCTCGGGAAGAGGGTTGGAGAAAGAAAAGGGGGGTTTGTGTTTTTGGCTGAGAAGGATAAGCTCAGAACAACTAGTCCTCCTTCCTTAAACAAGGCGCCTAGAACACACCAGCCGCAGGGAGATTTTTTTCTCTTTTTTATAATCAGCTTCTTCCGATTAAAGGATTAATATATTAAGTGGATATACAAATTAATAGCTCTGAGCTTTTGGGGGATGCTTAGAATTGCAGCATCGTCACTGCTGCCAGCAACCATTTTCTCTCTCAAATCCAAAAATTATGCCCTTTCGCAGGTTAGAGATCTCTAGCGCTCTTCTCACTACAACTCTGGAAAGTGGGTAGTGCAAATATTAATGTTACTCATTTTCCGAAGAGGAACTCGGCTCGGAAAGATGAGGGGATTGGCCAAAGATCAGCCTCTGCAGGAAGTCAAATTCAGATCCTACCTAATTCTAAGTCGGATTCCAAGTTTGTTCTTTGCAAACAACCTGATACTATATATAGTATATATTATATTCTATCCACCTTCCATTTATTTATTCATTGTATACACACACACACATATATACAAACACACACATACATCCATACACGTCTGGATCGAACGTCAGCTCTTTGAAAGCAGGGACTTTTAATTTTTCTCTTTGCAGCACTGGTACATAATTCTGGTTGACCTGATTTATTTCTTCTACACCAAACCACTTTAGCTTTAAATTTAATGCACACCATAGTTATGACATTTAGCTAGATCTTAATTTAAACTGTGGATATTATGCTTCTTTGCTATACCTACAATTTGATGGTGGAAACCGATAACCTTCATTGTAGAAAATAGGATCCAGAATAGTGTTATCTGGGGTGGGAATGGGGGGAGCCCAGATCATGTGTGTATATATATATATATGGTCATTCCCCCACTTTCTAGTATAATGTAGTAAGCTACTACAAACCACCTAATTCAAAGTTTTCTCTACTTGTTAAAATAATCGAACCTTTTAGCAAGCCTTAGTTAGGAGACAGAATGCCCTGGAGGAGCTTATGTTCCACATCAGAAGAATTCTTCCTTCCTTCCTTCCTTCCTTCCTTCCTTCCTTCCTTCCTTCCTTCCTTCCTTCCTTCCTTCC
>JAJPUD010000524.1:350289-390721 GCA_023553655.1 Myrmecobius fasciatus | reverse complement strand
CTCAAACTCCTAGCATAGTGCCTGGCACATAATAGATGTTTACTAAATGCTTGTTGATTGATTGGAATGTGATAGGGCAGTGGTTTTCAAAGTGCAATCATCAGACACTGGTACACTTAGAACTCTCCATGGTTGTCGTTGTAATTGTTTTCATAGAAGTTCTAAAACATTATTTGTCTATTAAAATACTCTTTCAATAACTACATATCTGTAGGAGGCCAGATTTTCTTCAAGTACTTCATCTGAAACCACAATTTGCAACAGATTGAAGACAGAAACAGTTATCAGAATCCAGCTATGTTCTTGTTAAGCCAGACTTTCAAGAGATTTGCAAAAATATGAAAGACAATGCCATTCTTCTAATTTTTTAAATTTGGGAAAATATAGTTGTTTTTAGTAAAAATAAAATTTTTAGGTTTACTTGTAATGGGTTTGATATCTTAAAATGAATTAATAAATAGTCTCAAATGTATGTTTTAATTTTGAATATGGTAAATATTGATAGTTGTAGCCACATTAAAGGTCTTTGGGGATCAAAAATGTAAAAGGGTCCCAAGACTGAAAGATCTGAGAATGTCTGGCATAAGACCTGAATATATTAATGTGTGTAGGCCATGGAACTCTCATTTTAAAATCATTCAACCTGTTTTTATCTTCTTCCTTTTAGTAAATATATTACCTGTTAATGGGGGATATGAGGGAATGGAAGGAGAGATTTATGAATTTATAAAGTAAACTGAAGGAGAAAGGATACTTTTTCCTCCTTGGAAGACTTGGTCAAATGCAATTGAGGAGGTTCAAAAAATGATTCCATTCAGTCCTTTTACTTTAAGCAAATAGGTTCTTCTCACTTGGGAGCTTGACACTGGAGAAAGAGGTTCTAGGGTCATTTGGTCTAAGTTTAAATTTCCTATCTCTGTGACCTTGCACAAGTCATTTGGCCTCTGCTTCCTTTGCCTCAGTTTCCTCAATTTGTAAAATGAAGTAGACCAGGTGACCGGCTCTGAAACTGTGTGGTTCTAAGGCTGGTTTATGGTTTGTTTGGTTTTTTAAAATCAGGCTTTCAGAGGCAGCCACAAATAGCTCACTAAGGCAGATCTTTGTCTCATCTCAGCATAGAGGAGGCAAAGAAAAGTATGTGTAAAAATACCTGCCACAGGTTTCAGAGCTGTTCCTTGCCTGGGTCTGTGGTCAGCCTTCTCCCAGCCTTCTTAGGGAGGTGTGCTGTAGGTGGTCACCTGGGTTCGGGGCTCACCTCGGGTCTCGGGTTTCCCCCCAGGATGAAGGAGTGGTGGATCCAGGTGGGCCTCCTGGGCATCCCCCTTCTTGCTGTCTACCTGCACATCCCTCCCCCCCAGCTCTCTCCAGAACTTCACTCCTGGAAGGCTTCTGGCAGGTTCTTTACATACAAGGACAGGAGCATCTTCTATCAAGGTAAGGCTTGGGATGGGAACTGCTTAGATGGGATGCTTATGACAAATGGATGCAGCTGCAGGGCTCTCAGCAGAGAGCTGTTGAGGAGTTCCTTGTACTGTCAACATCCTCCAAGGATGAATTTCTTTACATTTTTTTGCTTTTATTGAGACCTGTGGTTTCATTAACATAGGAAGAGAACTCTCAATGAGAAGAAATAATTAGGTGTTTAATAAGCATTTAAGTGAATTTTCAGGGTTTTGGTTTTTTTTTTTTTAATAAGACCTGTAGGAACTTATATAATGACATTCTCTCTCCCAAAACAGCATCTGCTTATAGTCTGAGTGAATATATAATGGATTTTATTATTATTTTTGAATGAATATATAAGAATTTTGAAAATGTATCATCTTTAATTTCAGTTTGCCCAGAGTCACACATCTGTGTGTACCTTGGACTTGCTGGCTCTGAGGCATTTACCCAGGGGCTTTGGAAAGGCAGGAACTGGTTTTGAATCTCAGCTCTGCTGCTCCTTAGACACCAATGGAAGGAATTACAATAGATGACCTCTAAGGTTCTTTCCAGCTCAGAGTCCTGTGATTGTGACTCGGAACATTGTTGGCTTCCTTTCATAATTCGTTCCAGGTCTGTCATCCATTAATTTATCCCAATACTCTTGGAACCGCTTCATATTTTCAGGCCGTGTTTCTTTTGGGGATGAGAAGTCCCTTAAGTTTACTGTGAGAAGGAGTACCTAACTTTAATTTTTTTAAACTTAGCCTTTTAGGTTTAAAGGGGTCCTCATGGGGTATGCTGCAGTTTAAGTAAAGAAGTCCAACATTCTCCATAGTCATGACTGTCATGCCATTATAGACTTAAAATTCTAGGCTTTAATTACTTGGCCATGATATTATCCCCCTCTGCCTCTTCACTGTGTATGTGTGTGTGTGTGTGTGTGTGTGTGTGTGTGTGTGTGAATATTATTCTTCAAGACTAGCAGTCATTTATCATCCACCAAACATTAAGTACCTGCCATATGCTAGGCCCTGAGGCAGCAAATAGGCAGTACCTATCCTGGAGTAGCTTACATTTTACTGGGAGGAATTAATATGTATACAAGGAAATGATATATACATATATTTATATATATGACCTATCTGTCTAGCTCTCCTGCTAGTGCAATATGGATGGAACATGAGACCTGTAGTCAGGAAAACGAGTTCAATTTCAGCAGCAGACAGTAGCTGTGTGACTCTGGCCAAGTCACTTAATCATTGCCTGCCTCAGTTTCTTCATCTGTAAAATGTGGACAGTACCTCCCAGGGTTGTTTTGAGGATAAAATGAAATAGTTTTTATAAGTACTAGTTCACTCTCTTCGTCCTCTTCACCCATCTCTCATCCCCTCATTTTCTCTCCTCCCTTTCTCTCCTTTTCTCACCTCTTTCTCTCTCTTCTGCTTCCTTTTCCTGCCTCTCTCTCCTTCCCTGTCTCCCCCTCTCCTCCTCTCCTTTTTTCTCTTTCCCTTCCCCCTTTCTCCTTCCTTTTTCTCCTTTTCTCTTTGTTTTTCCTTTTCTCTCCCTTTTCCTCTTTTACTCTCACCCTCTCCCCTCCCCCCGTCTTTCTCTCTGTCTCTCTGTCTCTGTCTCTTTCTCCCTCTCTCTCCCTTCTTCCCCTCCCCTAATACATATGCATATGTGTATACATGTGGTAATACAAGTTGAGCCTTGAAGGAAGCTAGGGATTCTCAGGGAGATGAAAAAAGAGCACCTTTCAGGCTCAGAGAAGCGGGCTGTACCAAGCCATGGGAATGGGAAATGAGAGAGTAAAGGTTAGGTCCATGGGGCTGGCCCTCACTGTGTGAAGAGGAGCATTTATCAGAGCCTGGAAAGATGAGCTAGAGCCTGGTGAGAAAAGCCCATGGTGACAAATGGAGGATTTTAAACCTGGGGCTCTTGGGAAACCCTGGACTTCCCTGGCCTTGGTCTGGTTGTCATCGTGTAGTCTTCCCAGGGCAGGGAGCTCTTGTCCACTTGGGCACGTTCTCCCCCCTTTCTCATCTGCTTTGTCTTCCAGTTTTCTTTGGTTCTCAGCTTCTTGGGGGGTAGGGGAAGTCCCTAGGGTTCCTCTGTGGCACCCGGCATAGTGCCTTGGGGTCAGAGTGTCTCCCAAGAATGTAGCTTCCTTGAGAGTAGGGATCATTCCATTCTGTACTTGAGTAAATAATGGAAAATTTATGGGATGTCAGATCAATGAATTTCTCATCCCGTGATGTCCATGAAATATCCTAAGGCCAAGAAGGACCCTTTAAAGAAGACTTTTTACCAAAGGCCATATTGCTAAAAACTTTTTTAGAGAGTCACCATGGGATTATGAATTAAATTCTGTAACTGGAGTCAGGAAGACCTGCATCTGACACTAGGTAGGGGACCGTGAGCCAATCACTTAACTTTTCTACTTCTGTCTCCTCATCAGGAATATGGAGATAATAATGTCTGTGGTACCTATCTCATCAGGGTGCCCGTGCAATTCAAATTAGACCTTTAAAAGTCTGTATTTGTGTCAGCTATTGATCCTTAGGCAGGTTACAGAGAAACTTTGTAGCATAGATTAGTCCCTGCTGTGTGTTTTGTGTGTGTGTGTGTGTGTGTATGTGTGTATGTATATAAGTATGTGTTTAAATCTCTGTGTATGTGTATATATATGTATATCTATATTTAAAAATTTATATTATATATACATTTTGTTCAGTTGTGTTTTTCAGTCGTGTCTGATTCTTTATGACTCCATTTGGGTTTTTTTTTTTGGTGGCAAAGTGGTTTGCCATTTCTTCCTCCAGCTTATTTTACAAATGAGGAAACTGAAGCAAACAAGGTGAAGCGACTTGCTTGGGGTCACATAGCTAGTTAAGTGTCTGAGGCTGGAAGGAATCTTCCTGTGGCCAGTTCCTGTACTGTATGCCCTGTGGCACTACCCAGCTGCCCTATAGTGTGCATATATGTATAGATTTGAATGAATGGAGAAAAATTAAGTGATTACTATGTGTAAAACAGTAGACCAAACACATACTAGGGATACACATAGAAATACAAAAATAAGCCAGTCTCTGCCTTCAGGGAGTCCTGCTCTAATGGAAGAGATGACCTATGTGGAATTTTTTGACTATTAAGTCAGATGGAAAGGGCCCATGGTCCTTAGGATTGAACAGCTAAGCAGATATTAATGGATCTTTTTATGATTATTTCCATTTATAAAAATCACATCAGTTTCTGATGTAAGCTCTTTGACAGTGGCCAGGAATTTAGGGGCAAGAACTTTATTTTCTGGGTCTTCAGTAGTTGTGGCTAACTTCCTAGGGTGATGGTTAAAGGCAATGGGCAGGAAAGGTAAGGAAGGGAGAAGGGAGCAAGAGCAATGCACATATAATGTGTATATTAAAATGCTTACTATCCTATATACATATGCATACATATATAAATATACACATTTATATAACCTTTAAGGTTTGCAAACCATTTTAGAGGTATTTCATTTTGTCCTCACAACAATCATGGGAGGCAATGCTGTTATTTTCTCCATTTTACAGATGAAGAGACTGAGGCAGCTGAGGCTAGTAAGTATCTGATAGGTCATATTTGAATTTGAGTCTTCCCGACTTCAGCCTGGCATTCTTTTCAGTGTAGACAGTAGTGAGGTATGTATCTTTCACCTCCTCTCCCCTCGTCTTTCTCTCTTGTTCTCTTCCCACATCATTCTCTCTGGTTCCTTTCCCTTTCCTCACTTATCACCTTCTCTGTTTCTCTCTTTTGCCATCTAACTCATGTTCCCTTCTCCCTCCCCCATTTTCCCCTCTTATCTCTCATTGTAGAAATACAAAAGCCTTAGTAACTCAGTGTTTTCTTTGAATGTGAAGTCCCCAGTGAAATCCCTGTCCCATGGCCCAGAATACTCATCATTGTGTATGCCTTCTGGTAATAAATGCATTTTTTCCTCTTTTTCACCTGTCACCTACTGACAAATGTTTCCATAGAAGCCTGGGGTGACCCCAGGACAGGCTTTTCTTGTGCTAGGGCTGTGTATTAGCTAGCTGATTGTGTGTTCAGTCAGTTCCTTCTACAGTTCACCCGAGGTTATGTTACATAATTATCTATGAGGCTTAGGAAAGTCAGAACCAAGAAAGGTATTTTTTAAAGAAGTTCTTTATAGTAAAACTGCAAAAAAAAAAAAAAAAAATGGAAGCAGTTTGTCCTGAACTCTCTCATCTTTCCTACTCTAACCTACAAATCCTGCTCTATCAGGATTCTTAACCTTTTTGAGGGGTTATGGATCCCTTGAAGTCTGGTAAATCCTGTAGACCTCTTCTCTGAATAACATTTTTTAAGTGCACAAAATAAAATACATAGAATTATAAAGAAAGCCAGCTATATTGAAATATAATTATCAAAATATTTCTAAATGGTCACAGACCCAAGGTTAAAAGTCCTTGATCTACATCTTTGGCCCTTTCCTCTGCTGTTTGTTCTCCATCATCATCAGCTATTCTCCATCACAAGGCTAGACCAGTTACCAGTACTGTTGATCTGATCCCTTCCTGTCTCCTCCCATCAATACCTCTCCCACCTCTCAGCCATCTCTCTCTGCCTCTCACCTAATCTCAGCTTACCTATGGACTTCCTCCCTGATGCCTGATATTGGGCCCCCTTTTCCCACAGAGCTTGTCCCTTCACCTTGCCCCATGTGCAATGTCTCAAAGACCTAGAGGTCCATTCCTGTGCCCTTCTTGACCCCTGGCTTGCCTCCTGACCTCCACTCCACTGGAGCTTTCCTTCCTGAGGTTACCAGGGATCTCCCAAAAGCTAAATCTGATGGCCTTTTCCAGACCTTCTCCTTTCACTCACTCTGTAACCCTAGACACTGTCAGCTCCTTCCTTTTGAATGTGGGTTCCTCTTTTGCCTTTCCTTTTCTCTTTTCTCTCGCTGCCCCAGTTTGTTTTGTTTTCTTCTCCATCTCATTTAGAAGATCAAAGTCGGTCTGCTGCCTCCTCATTGTGCTCATCTAAGCCTGTCTTGGCCCTCCCTCTGTCCTCTCTATCTTCTTGTGAACTTCCGAAGGCTTCATCGTTCACACACAGAAATCTCCCTCTTGTTCTTCCATGTTTTTTCTCCTTTCTCCCTTCCTCTCCTCTTATGCCTCCTTCTCCCTGTATCCTTTGCCCCTCTCCTCCCTTTCCCCCTCTCTTTTTCTATATTTTCTCCTTTTTCTCCCTCTGTTCCCTCTCCTACCCCTTTTCATGCACCCTTTTTTTCCTTCCTCCCTTTTTTCCTTTTTCCCTCCCTCCTCCTCCTCTTTCTTCCTCCCTACCTTTTTTTCCTCTCTCTCCCTCTCCTCCCCTTCCTTCCTCTCCATTCTCTCTCCTTCTTCCCCTCACTCCTTATCTTTGTCTCTCTCTCCCTCCCTCCTCCCCTCTCTCCACACAAACTCCCATCCATCCCCTGTCTCTTCCTTTACTTGGTCTGTGATCTTCACGCAGATGGTTCTCCCATGGATGGTCTCCCCACCTTTCCCCTCACCCTCTCTGGGCCTGCCACCTCAGGGCTGTGCTGGATCCCTCCCTTGCCCGTTGCTGCCTCTGGGCCCTGCTTTCCCTTCCCGTCTGCTGCTGCTGACCGCTGGGACGGTCTGTCATCCCCTCTTGTCTGGCCCACCACCGGCGCCTTCTAATTAGCGTCTCTCTCAAGTGTCAGTATGACAGCCTGTTCTCCCTTGGCTGTCAGGTTAAGCTCTGACCATGTCAGCCCCTCTTCCCAATCACTTGTGGCTCCCTGTCACCTCCTGGATCAAATCAAACCCTGCTGGGTTTCCTGCTTTCCCGGTCTGTCCCAGCGCTCCCTTCCCACACGGCTAGCATTGTGGCCCTGTCCTTTTGGCGGTTCCGACCGTGTGCTTTTACTGTGACTCCCCCCCCCCCGGGCTGCGGGGGGTCCCCTGGCCCCTCCAAGGGCTCAGCTGCCCCTCACCCTCATGCGGCCTTTCTGGGTGCTTCCTCCTGCTTGTCTCTTCCCTTGTGGAGACTCCCTCTGGCCACCCCATGTCTTAGGTGGACATAGTTGTTCACAGCCTCTGACCTTAGGCCCAGGGCCTGCTGGGGGTGAGCAGACACTGGAGGAGGGGACCCCCTCTGATGGCGGAGCCTGAGGCCTCTCAGGAAGATCCCTGCTACGACCTGAGCTTTGCATCTTGAGCAGTTCTTTTGGCCCCGAAGCTCAGCATTTCTGTGGATTCTGAGACCCCGACGGGGGCAGCCGCCAGCGATTGGGTCCCCCAAGGTTAGATGGGATTGGCGAGCATGGCTGGCTCCCCGGCCTTATGCTGAGCTCGCTTGTGAAGCGCACCCAGAAGAGAGCCTGGCTTCTCAGGCTGGTGAATGTTGGTCTTGGTCTTGGAATCGGAGGACCCGAGTTCAGAAGTGCCTTCAGACCCTTATCAGCTGTGTAACCTGGATTAGATAAGTCACTTAACTTCTGGCTCCGCTTCCTCATTTGTAAAATGGAGATAACAGTAGTATCCCCCTTTCAGCGACTGGGCATCCAGTGAGATGCCCCGTAAAGGACATTGCAAACCCTAAAAAGCTTCACAAATGTGGGTCAGTCATTTCTGTCCTGCCCAGCTCCCCAGGACCCCATTTGGGGTTTTCTTGGCAGAGATACTGCAGCGGTTTGCCATTTCCTTTCCTGGCTCATTCTACAGATAAAGAAACTGAGGCAGACAGGGTCACGCAGCTTGTGGGTGTCTGAGCCCCTAGTCTTTATTTCAGGCCCAGCACTCTATCCACTGTGCCTTTCAGCTGCCCCATACAAATATGTCGTTATCGTCATGATTATCATGTGTTTGGCTCCCGGTGTTTGAGTCTCCAGATGATCTCTGGCTTCCTGAGGCTCAGGATTTCAGGAAGACAAGCAGACTCTTGTCAGAGCAATTTCATAACCCATTTCTAGCCCTCATTTGCATACATGGCAGGCCAATTCCAAATTAGTTTAGTCTGTTCATTAATGGAGGAAGAGGACAGCCACTCCCTGAATGCTGTCCTGAACTTGCCAGTAACAAACCTGCATTTGTTTCTAAATATTCTAACATTTAGACTCTTTGTTGGTTCTGAGAGAACCCCTGCATCCTCACCTTGTTTTAAATTAGGGAGATTGCATCAGGTTCATGGTTGCTTTGTGGGGTTTCTACCTGACCCTTTCCTCTCCTCTCTCTTTCTCCTCAGACTCATGGGGTGCAGTTGGGAGCTCAGAAATAGTGGTGCTTTTACACGGCTTTCCAACCTCTAGCTACGACTGGTGCAAGGTGAGATGAAAGAGACCCAGGGCCAAGAAGGCCAACTCCTGAGCCTGCATGCTAAGGTGGTCAAAGCAACAAAAACCAAACCAAATGCAAGGATGCCCAGGAGTCTATTTGGACACTTTGTAGACAATGGTTGAAAAAGATTCATTTTTCACAGTGTAGTTCTGTGATCTTTTCATCAGCAACCATTAATCACAAATCTGTCTCATACAAAACTCTGTATTGAGCAGTTAATCAACAAGCATTAATTGAGCATCTACTGTGTGCCAGATGCTATGTATGCTCATCGGCTGAGGATGCAAAGTAAAAAATGAAAGCTCTAAAAGAGATTCCATTCTAGCTGGAAAACAAGCATACCAGTTATCAAATATGAAATAAATTCTGAATAATTTTGTGGGGTAGAGGGTGGCGCTTGAGTTTAGCATGGAGGGTGGGAGGCAGGGTTTAGAGGGGCAGGAGGAGATGGAGAGTTGTTCTTATCAGGCTTCCATTCTGATGATGGTAGCAGTGGGGGTAGTAAAAAAACTGCTGGGTTCATAACTTTGAGCCTATTCTCAGGCCCCTTCCTCATAAGGAAAAAGGATCTGACTTGTTTTTGGATTAGCCTCAGAAGGATGGGGGGTCATTTTAAGCCTTTGCTAAATAGCAATAATAAAATAGCTAGCACTTACATAGTGCTTACTGTGTGTTAGGCACTGTGCTAAGAGCTTAATAAGGATCTTAATTTGATCCTCACCACAGCTCTTGGAGGTGGGTGCTAGTATGATCCCCATTTTTCAGATGAGGAAATTAAGGCAGGGGTTAAATGACTCGCACAGGGTCATAGAGCTACTAAGTGTCTGAGTCTGCATTTGAACTGAGCTCTTCCTGAACCAGGGTTGCCCCTCTATCCATTGCTAAGAAGTAGTGGGGAGTGGGGACAGTGAATTTGCATGTCTGGATTAAGTTTCTTTTACTCATTCATTTCTTTAGCTCTGTGGTTCAACAGAAGACTAGAAAACTCAGAGATCTTGAGTTTTAAGCCCAGCTCTGCCATCAGCTCCTTGTAAAACTCTGGGCAAGCTGTTTTTCCCTTCTATGGAATGGTTATAAGAGAAGTGTTGATAGGCCTGTCATTCAAATAGTCCTAAAAGGTACTGCTGCAAACCGAACAGGAGGAATGGGGATTACAAAGTTAATGTAAGAAGGGGGTAACTCTTTGCAAACTCCGAAAAAGTTTTGTCCTGAAATTAGGCAAGTCTTTTTGAAGGAGAGGAAAATAAATGGTGGACTCTTCCTCTTACAGAGGGCAACCTTTGGGATCAAGCTGCTCCCAGGAAGGGTGTCTGCTTGGTCACTGAGTTATGGAAAGACTGGTAGGTCTGTAAGATAGAGATATTGCCTTTGGGCTGCTCATGCCTCTGTCTCTCTCACAGATCTGGGAAGGCCTGACCCAGAGGTTTCACCGGGTGATTGCCCTTGATTTCCTAGGTTTTGGCTTCAGTGACAAACCAGTAAGTGGGATCTGGGGAGCACCTTTAGCAGGTATGGTTCCCAGCGGAGACTCACACTCATGCTTTTTTCCCCCCTCTTGGCAGAGGCCCCATAATTACTCCATCTTTGAGCAGGCCAGCATTGTGGAGGGGCTGCTGGGACATCTGGGACTTCAGAAGCAGAGAATTAACCTTCTCTCTCATGACTATGGGGACACTGTGGCTCAGGAGCTGCTTTACAGGTCAGTGATCAGCCTCCTCACCCTGTCCTTTCTGTGTGCTTTCAGAGAAAAGTCAAACCCTACACACTACTGGTCATCTTCCCTCAGCTGCTTTACTGACCTGAGCCTTCTGCTCCCAGCTTGCTCATTCATTTACTCATTCATTCATTCAGCAACTACTTACTAGGTACAGTGGATAGGGTGTCAGATCTGCGGTGAGGAAGCTTCACCTTCTGGAGTTCATATCTCACCACAGACCCTGTGGGATCCTGGACAAATCACTTAACTGTTTGCCTCAGTTTCCTCATCTGTAAAATGAGCTGGAGAAAGAAATGACCAACCACTTTAGTATCTCTGCCAAGAAAACCCCAAAAGGAGCTGGACATGACTGAAGAGACTGAACAAAGAAGCACAATGCACTTGTGCTTGGAGGGGAGAGAGAGAAAGAGAGAGAGAGGGGGAAGGGGGGCAGAATCCCTGCCTCCACAGTCTAGCACATGGAGCATCTAATTTCTTCTCTTTTATAGCTAATCGTTTCTCCTTTGTATCATGGTTATTGGTTCATGTGCTATGTCCTCTTATTATAGTAAGCACTCAAGGCTGGGACCAGTGCCTTATTTGTTTTGTACACTGCTCCCTGGGTACCTAGCACAGTCTTGTGCACATAGTAGACACTTACAAAGTGCTTGTGGAAGGAATGGAATTGAATGGTTTCCCCTTTCCCTGTCCCTAGGTACAAGCATAATCGGACTGGTCGGGTTCTCATCAACAGCCTTTGTCTGTCAAATGGAGGTAACTGCCTGGAGTTGGCAAAGATGAAAAGTGGGGGATGGCCTAGCTTGGCCAGGTTGTGGCCTAGAAGGCTGGATGTCCCAGGATGCGAAGATGCAAGCACTTAGATCTTCCTTAGGTGAAATCAAACTCAGTTTCATGATTGAAAGTTCAATGTTCCCAGAATACCCTCTACCAGACATATTCAGTCCAATTTAATAACCATTAAGTAGTCAACGATATGTGCAAGACACATAGAAGGAGCAGTGGAAGGGACAGTAATATCCCTGCTTGATGCATCCTTTTGACCAGGCAATGATCATTGAGATTTGCAGGGAAAGGAGTTCCATTGACTTGAGAATTCATTTTTGCTTCTTTAGGAGCAAAGTACTTGTTACTTACTTAGGGACATCAGAGGGAACAATTTGTTTTAAAATTTATTGTTTATTTTTCATATTAAAAATGTTTTTTGAGTTCCAAATTCTTTCCCTCCCCTTACCTCACCAAGGAGGCAAGCAATCTATCAGTTAGAGAACAATTTTCAGTATCTTTCAACATGTGCAGTGTGATGGAAATGCAAAGATGTAAAAGGGCATTGTTCTTGTCCCGGATCTCACAGTATGGTGTGGATAAGATGTCCAGGTTACTTTGTGGTTGGAATCGGGGGAACCATTTGGGGCGGAGGGATGGACTTCTTCAGAAGGTAGCACCTTGGGCTCCTGATTTGGATCTTGAGGGGAGATCTTGGGGGATGGGATCCTCTGACCCAGCCAGCCCTTTGAGTGAGTTCATAGATGAGAAAGTTGAGACCTACAACACCAAAGGATTTGCCCAGGGCCACCCACCTGATGAGTCAGAGCCGAGATTCACACCTGTAGCCTCCCTTCCAGGCTGGGGTCTTTTCCTTATGCTACCTGGCCTTTGACAAGTAGTTGTTGGTAGAGTTGGGAGGCCCTTCTGATGCCTTTGTTTTATAGCTGAGGCCACAAAGACGGCAGGTACCAGAACTGGGATATGTGGGGGATGGCTTTTGCACCGGTGTTTGGTGTCTAGGGACAGCAGGTTCCTTCATCATCTCTAGGAGAAACAGGGAAATAGAAAACACTTCTTCCTCCTAGATTTTATATATACTACAAAATCACCCCCTCATCAACATGTTTTGCAACAGAAATGATGACGGTTGGTAATAATGTTTCCATCCTGCCTATTTTGTACCAGGTACTGTACTAAAGTACTATTTTACTCCCACAACAACTCTGGGATGCTGCTAATATCCCCATTTTACAGATGGGGAAACTGAAGCCAACAAAGATTAAATCACTCAGGTCTTCCTGACTAAAGGCCCAGTGCTCTTAATCTTACGGATGTGGTGGGAGATGGGCGTCCACTTGGAGAGGGCACAACAGTCACTAGAGTAGAGTGGTGCATGGAGTGCAGCGCTGGCCTCCCTCCAGGCAGCCAGGGAGCCTTCAGTGAACTCCTTTTTGCTGCCTGGGAGTCTCTTCATCCAAAACAGAGGAAAGTAACCTGCTCTCTGTCTTTGTGCTCAAAAAACCAGAGGAAGCCAAAATGTCATCTTTAATGAGTGACATATAATTCATTGTAAAACAGGAGATCTCTGAAGGCAACACTAGTTTTTATTTGTTTTTTAAAATTTTGTTTCTCAGTGAAATGCCCTAAGGGGAGGAATCGGGAAAATGGGTGTGAGTTATAAAGAGAAGCACGGACTTTCATTTGGGCTGTTGTTGGTGAGTGACTAAGAGAAAGTTTTCTACTTCTCTTGCAGGTATCTTTCCTGAGACTCACCATCCCACCTTACTCCAGAAGGTTGGCCAGTCTATTGGGTGAATCTTTAATCTGAGACTCTGTACAGAGTGGAGTCTTGTCAGGTCCTTTGTAAAAGCCTGTGGCCTCTCTCATGACAGACGATGTTAGTGAGATTGCTTCCTTGAGCAGGAAGGGCAGCTTCCGTGATGCTCATCTTTTACCTTAGGCAGGCACTTTTGGACAAAACACTGCATTCCATTTCCTTTCCTCTTTTTCTACTGGAAAGGAGTTCAGGGAATGGCCCCACATAAGACCTGAATGGATTCTGCTTTAAACATAAACATTTTATTTTAACATCTCTGGGCCATATTCCTATATTTGGGCAAGAACATTGGAAATTTTAAAAGACAAACAAAATGCAAAACGAAGATGAGATTGTAAATAGTTGCATGTATCAAGTTTCTCCTATTTATTCCTGACTTATAGTTAAAAGGAACTAATACTGACAAAAGTGTCCTATATTTTTGTAATCTCTCTTAGGCCTTTTCTGTCTCTCTAGCATGGATGTTTTGCTGTTAGTTTTTAAAAGATTCTTAGCCTGAGGTTCAGGCTTCATTTGTTAATCTTGCTATGCATTTAAAAACATGATTCTGAAAGTGAATCCATAGGCTTCATCAGACTGTCAAAGGAATCTATGACCCTCCAAAAGCTTGAGAACTCCTGTTTTAACTACATGATGTGTATTTTGTTCGTTGGAGTTCACTTTCTTCTCTAGACCTTCATATAGGTCTTTTTGTATTTCTTTAAGTTATTCGTAATTGCTTCTTATGATGAAACATTGCAGATTATATGCTATTAAGCTATACAGATTTCCTGTAGGAGAAAACAGACTCTTTAAAAATCCCCACGATCTGCCATTTTGCTCATAGATGCATCATTCCACTCAGAGAGTTTATGCCCCAAGTGAGCATGAGATGAGAGAGAGGAATCAGCTGGTCCCTCACAAGCAGTCTCAGGCCCTGGGCACCTCTCAGAATGGGAGCCAGCTTCCAAGTGAGACCCTACAGTTCCCTGCTTCATCACCAGGCTTTCCTTAGGGTGACACAGAATAATATCATTCTGCTTAGGCTGGTAGAGTGATGAAAGAGAGAGCCTTAATTGTCCTTCCTGGTCATCTAGGAAGTCCCCTGCTAATTGCCTCAGGGACTCTAGCTTCCTGATAAATTGTTTGAGAAGAAACAGTTATGGGGGGATGGGATAGGATCATCTTCTAAAATCATCACATTTAGGTGTCAGGCTCCTTTAAGAATATATTTTCCCTAATAGTTTTTCTGCCAACTAAATCTTTATCAATTCTCTCCTCATCCCCTATTTGATAAGTTCTGGCCCCAGTTTCTTTACTGATCAGTAGCTTAGTTGGGAGGGGGCAGAGTGTAGTGAAAAGTAAAATATATATTCTGTTGTTTCCATGACAACCACTTCAGATCCAATTGTTCCCTGAGACTGCCTTCTTCAAAGAACTCTTCTGTTCAGCTACACCTATTTAAAGATACTGTAGTAATAATAGCTATCATTTACATAGCATCTGAAGGTTTGCAAAGCACTTTTATGTATGTGATCTCATTGATCCTCCTAACAACCCTGGGAGGTAGGTGCTATTTATATCTCTATTTTACAGATGAAAAAATTGAGGCACATGGATGATTCTCCCAAAGTTATATATCTATTATGTGTTCGAGGAAGACTTTGAACTCAGGTCTCTCAAATTCAGGACTCTATCTACTGTGACACTTACCTATAGGCTACTTTAAGAGGGATTTTAAGGGTAACTTCTGCCAAGTTCCACTTTCACCTCTCTTTAGTCTTAACTCTCTTATAAGAGGGCATTATTCTATCACAGCCATATACTGTAATTAGTTCAGCCCTTCTTCAGTTGTTAGGCACTTTAGATCATTTCTAGTTTTTTTTTTTTTTTTTGATCTTACAAATAATGCTGCTGTGAATATTTTTGTATACACATATGTACCTTTATCTTCTTCTTTTCAAGAATGTCTGTTGATTATAGACAACTTGGCCGAAGAGAGTATGCCCATTTTTGTAATTATCTTTATAATTTCATATTGATCTCCAAAGAAGTTGGACCAATTTGCAACTGCAGCATCGAGTGACTGTGCCTGTGGCTTAGGGTTTTTTGTTTTTTTTTTACACTAGTGATGCTAATGTGATTTGGTCTTCTTATTGTCTTTGCCAATTTGATAGGTGTCAAGTAGAACCTCAGAATGGTTTTAATGTCTCAGTTTTTGAACATTTTTTCATGTGGGTGGGTTATTCATTTATCTTTATCCTGATAAAATATCCTTTGTTTGAGAGTGATAGATTTTTTTGGGGAGATGAATATGTAGATGAATGTCTGTGGCTTATGTAAGAAAGCTCTGTACTTGAGCCCAATGGACTCCTCATCCAAGTTCAGGTTCAAGTTGGGATTTGAGTATCCAAGAGCCAAGTTTGAGAGCAAGGGTTCCGGAACTGGGATCCATGGATAGATTTCAGTGAGGCTGTGAACTTGAATGGAGAAGAAAAATTATATCTTTATTTCAATGTAATAGATTTCCTTTGTAATCCTGTATATTTTCTGCATTTAACAAACATGATTCTGTGAAGGAGTCTGTAGGCTTTATCAGACCGCCATGAACCTCCCAAAAGTGAAAGATCCCTGCCTTAGAGAGAGTTAGAAATAGGCTATCCTTTCTCCAAGGAAGTAAAGAAATGCCATTTTTCAGATATAGAGAGGCTTAGCTCAATTCCCTTTTGTCCCAGGCAAAGAGGCTGAGGCTCCCAGTGCCCTGGTAAAAAATCCCCTTCTCCTGGTGTTTCATTTCATATTATTCTCTCTTTTAAACCTACAGCTGCTCAAAGATGGAGGCCTGATATCTCCCATTCTCACTCGCCTGATGAATTTCTTCTTCTTTGCTCGGGGGTGAGTCACTCAGTACCTGAGCTCTGAGGCTGCTTTTTGGGAAGCATTGAATCAAAAATGCTGCCAGTCTCAATCTTGGCCCTAACAGTGGGGCTGGGAAGTTCATACTCTGGGGGGAAGGAGGTGGGGTATAAATGGCTAGTCTAGTTCCTTCTTCCCTCACCTCAGCAGCTGCTTCTGAGGGTCCTAACTCATCTGCTGCTTTGAGGAGGGAAAAGAGCTGAGGGACTTGTGGGGAGGCTGCTTTGGAGTGGTTTGCATTTTCAGGAGAATAAAAATGCTCCCAAATCTCTCCTCCCCAATGCAAGGAGTGACCCAAAATGGTAACTAGATAATGTGTGCTTACAAAACACCTACTCTACCTGTGCCAGGGTCTTGAAACTAATACTGGAAGTCCTACTCATACCTACTTACCCATTGTCTCAATTCTGGGGGATCTTTCAGCCTTGCAGTGGTCTTTGGACCATACACACGGCCCTCAGAAGCTGAGATGTGGGACATGTGGGCTGGGATTCGAACCAATGATGGCAATCTGGTCATTGACAGGTAAAAGATGCACTTTCACTTTTAGTATCAGATGTTTTACTAAAGGGAAAATGGTTTCTCCTCCTCCACCTTCACCCTGTTCTCTCATGGCCTATACCCTGTCACAAAAGGAATACCAGAATTAGTGATTTGATTTTATATTCATTTGAGAAGCTGCTAGAAAAGAAGAGAAAATGGGAACAGAGGGACTCTTGATCTGGAGGCCTCCGTGGCCAAAGACAGTTAAAGCAGTTGCCAATTCTCATCTCAGTTTGGTTGGTAACTTTCCACCTAACTTTTAGCAAAGCCTTGTTCCTCTCTATGTTGTTGCTAATATTAACCACTTACCGGTCTTTTATATCCTTGAGAACTTGCTATCTCCACTCAAGCATTATCACGTAATTTCTTCAGCCACAGGGGCTGAGGATATTGCCACAGGTAGCCTATGGGGATCTATCCAGATTCTATGTCTGGATACAGGTCAGAGTTTGGCAGTTTTCAGAAAGGGTGTTGAAAATCTGGATGTTCCAGAGACAAAGCTTCCTTTTCTACCAGTGAGGTCAATGTGGCTTCTATTTTGTCTTGTTATCTCCAAGTTCTAATTGATGTCTTTTGGAAATTAGAAGGAACGGGTTATTTTCCACTTGGGATCTATAAGTTTGAAGGTTGTTTTTTAACATGATAGTAAAATTTTTTTCTTAGTGGGAAAGAGATAGTAAGTATTTATACTAAGAATTGATGATCCATGTTCACTCATATGCCATCTTGGAGCTGAGGAAAAGGGATCCACACTAGAAATTTTACTGGAAAGGTTTCTTTTCCCTGTTTTTTAGATATGAGTTGAGTCACACAGAGTTGTGCTCATAATAAAATGGAAGAAGGAGGTTACGGGTATCTGGGACCATAGAGTTCCCTTCAAATAGTACCTTGTTGCCTTAAAAGTCTTTAAATGGTCATGGGTATAAATGATCATCTTCTGAGTGCCTGTATTGATTCAACTGAAAAAAAAAGGAAAGGATGTTTTCCAAAGAGCATGGGATGAGACAGTCTGCTTTTCATTGCATCCCTGATGAATAACAGTTGTCACTTTTCATATTTATTATGTTGAGTTCATTCAGATCTTTGCCTTGATTTCTTTCTGGAGCTACTGAATTTTGACATCAGTAAATGGTTCTGGAATTTTACAGGAATGAATGTGACAGTGGGGGCAAATTCCAATTTTCCCTATGATCTAATAATCTTAAATGCCTTGTCTGTGTCAGGCCTTGTGGTCTCACTAGAGTGTGGCTTTCCTTGGCTCACACACCAACTCTTACTAATCTGTCCCTGAAGTCTCTTAGAGTACATCAACCAGAGGAAGAAGCATCGAGACCGCTGGGTAGGAGCTCTTGCTTCCATGACTGTTCCTCGTAAGTGTTCCCTCATTGTCTCTGTTAAATTTTAGATCTCTCTTAAGGTGAGGCATCCTACCTGCAGAAAAATCAAACAGGTCCTTAGAGTCAAAATGAGTTGGTAACCCAAAACCAGTGGACAAATATACTATTCTATAAACTGAAACTAAGAAGATACCACAACAGCAAAGTATTGTTACATATGGGAATTAAGAAACCAAAAAGTAGATGAGTCTCTCCACTGCTGATCACTGATAATTAGGGTCATTAGAGTATGTCTGGACTTGGCTATCCTCCTGTCACTAGATCTTCATATATGAAGATTCTCTAATTTGACTCTTCTAATTTGAGTATGAGTTTCTTTAGAGCAGGGACAATTTCAAGTTTCCTATTCGTATTCCTAAGATTTAGCACAGTTCTTGGCACAAATATGTGCTTAATAAATGCTGTTTTATTTATTCACTCATTAGATTTACTATAATAGGTAATTATTTTAAGTGGTAGCCATAGGAGACACTTAGCTGGGGCAAGGATTAGTCTCTTCAGACATATATATATATATATATATATGTATATGTATATACACACATACATGTATATACATATACATATATATATATACACACACATACATATGTAAAAATTAAAGCAAGCAAACCCAGCCTCTCTAGTGTTGCCTTATTTAGTACATAGTAGGCATTCAACAATGATTTACATATCAAAGAAAGATCAAATCCAGCTATTCTAGTGATATATTAAAATATTAATGTTGAATTTTTGAAAAGAAAAAGAGCTCTACAAAAAGGAGATATTCAGACAGAATAGAACACTGGAGGGGAGAAAGATTATGAATGAGCCACATGGGTTAGCTGCCTCATTGCTAGAAGCTTCTATGTAATAAAAGATAGTGAATTACCTTCCTTTCCTGGAGGGCAAGAAGAATAGACCAAGAACATACTGTACTGGGGACATCTTTTGTTCTGGTTTGGGATTTTGAAATGGTCAAGAGAATGCCTTTAACCCTTTACCTGTTCCTTTCCAGTTCATTTCATCTATGGGCCATTAGATCCAGTGAACCCTCATCCAGAATTTATGAATCTGTATAGGTAAGTAGCTCTTGGGAATAGCTGTGCGCTAGCCAGGTTCGGGTGCAGAGAGAACAAAGCTGATCTTTCATCAGATGTGTCTTAGATTCCCTGGTTGGTTCATGAAGGAGGTAAAGTTAAAAGTTAGGGTTTTGGATAGAGATACTCCTCTCATTAAACCCAACAGTACTTGGAAAAAAAAAATAGAATTCCCTTGGCTGATAATGTGTGTCTGTCCACGAACACATCTTGCTTAACTAGGAAAGCTATTGTGGGGTAGCTGTGGAATGCTGACAGGTAGAGTTGACATTTGTTTGTAGTCAGAGTGAAACACGCTAGGAACTTGAGCCTATTGGGCTGCAAGGGGAAACCAAGGATAATTTTCCTCTGATTAATGTTCTTCTTCTCCAACTCATTTGGAGTGGGTGGGACTGTTTTGTGACTCGGGTCAGTCCAGTTATAAGAAACAATGCATTTGTGATCAGATCAAGTTTTAAACTTTAAAACAATTAATTCTTTTACCTGTTACTCCTGCTATATAGCCCAGGAAATAAATAACTGATTCTTTCCTTACCTCATCCCTGGCTTAAAGCTATCCTACTTTGAAGAAATGGGTTTTATTCCTATCTGGAAATTTGTTGCAGGTTTTAATTTTTTAAGCTCTTGCTTATTGGAACATCCAAGCTCAGCTTGAACACTTCACCTCTACGTTCTTTTTCAATAGGAAAATGTTACCCCAGTCCACAGTGTCCATTCTGGATGACCACATTAGCCACTATCCACAGCTTGAGGATCCTATGGGTTTTCTGAATGCATATTTGAACTTCATCAATTCTTTCTGAGGAAGTTGTTTTCCTTGCTCTATTTCTTTTTTAGTCAGAGTTTCAAATTAGGAACTGATGCCTCAAAGAGGGATCATGACTATATCCCGTCACTAAACAGCACCCTGAGGTAACACCATGAGCTTCAATAGGTTTTGTCTCAAGTATCAAATCCACTTCCTGTTCAGGCTGTCAGTCAAATGTATGGACTTGGTAATGGCTTCATGTGTTAGAAATTCTAATCGACCATCCCAAATCTTTCAAGCAAAAAGCCAGCAACATTTTTTTTTTTTTTTTTTTTTTTTTTTTACAAAAGGTTTCAAAGTTATGGACTCTTTAGAATTTGAAGATGCCATTTCAATTCCAACTACATAATCATGCAATATACAAAGTCTCCCAACTTCTTGTAAAATATGTACTTGCATGTTCTACAACCAACACGTAGCATTACAGCAAGCCAGATTCTTGGTTTTGGTTATGCTTTTGGATTTCTTTTACCATCTTGTTAAAGAATAACTTATAGTTGAAGTACATCTTACAACTGAGTTATATTTTACCTACAAATATAAGTATTTTTTTATAAAGACACTATACCAGATGTTCTGTGGCTGAGTAGTGAATCTAATTAATTATTAAATACGATGAATTTTTGTATGTCAAATTAAATCCTGTTTTCAGAGTTACCTAAAATTTCGAGGCATGAAGGATCAATAATATCTGTGAAGAGAACTACTTCTATTGGTTGATATGTAGGCAAGATTCTCAGCTAACCACAGTCTATTTATACCTCAGTGTTTAGAAGGATATCTCAAAAGGTATGTCCTTATCCTGCAAGGGTAAGGACCCCCAAGCCAATTTGCTCTGTTGAATTCCTTGTTCAAGTGGCCTTCCCTTTTAGCCTGGTTTTCCCTGTTTTAACAGAAAGCATTTGTGAATGAAAGTTCTGAAAGGCCTTTAAAGCAAATGGTGCTGAATCCTGTTTTGTTAGCTACTGTTGCAGTGTCTCAGTGAAGCAGGAACATTTGTTATTTTAAAGTCTTTTTTATTAGCAACTTCAAGTATAACAAATTTGGAAACTGGAATAATTGTTTATTTTCTATTAATAAAAATGAATTTTGACAAAAGTGGACTCTAGATTCCTCCCCACCACTTGGGTTACACAAGTTCTCAACTCCACCAGGCGCTTTTGGACACAATAAGTTAGAGCAAGGAATGTAAAGAAGTTGAGCAGTTGGAGTAAAAACAACGTGCATAAGGACAGACACAAGACCAGACATTTGCTTAGTAGATCTGCCTAGACATTTACTTTCCAAAATCATGAAAAAAGTCAACCGATTGGAGAGTGCATTAATTACAAAGCTTAGATAAAACTTTATCCAACTGAAGCTAAGACAACATCAACAGGTGTTTCCTCTTTGCTTCTCACAGTCACCTGCATAGTCACTCCATCTCCTAAGGCCAATCTAGACCTCACCAGTAAGTCGTAGCCACCTCTGTATACACCTGAGAAAAGTCAAGAAAATCAGATGGGGTAGTCAGAACAAACTTACTGCTTTTATAAAGTATAAATTTTTTTATGCAGGGAAACTAAATGTTACCTACATGGTTTAGATACTTTTTAAGGTTCTTCCTAGCTTTAAATTTTATGGTCAAACACAATAATATGCTCATAAAAATGGGCCAGGCACTCAATACTTGCTGCTTAGTTAGGAGCAAAAAAGGGGGAGAAATTAGCCAGGATTATTAGGGCATTGTTAGGGTGAAAGCAATGCAAATTTCTTGAGCTAAACAACATTTGGGTGGATTTACTGATTTCAGACTAAAGGAACAGGATCAATTAAAAACAGTCCTGTTAATGAGGCTTCAATTCTAATTCATGGAATGAAGTGGGTGGGCATAGCCAAAGTCCTTCCATTAACAGAGTACTTCTCTTTCAATTCAACAAACATTTAAGAACCTATTGTGTGCTGGTTAACACACAAAACTGAGAACTTAGGGAACTTAGTCTAGTCAGAGGGATGGCATACACAAAGTTATAAAACAAAATACAAAAATGTATGAGGAGTGCAAAAGATACCATTTGAGGTCTGAGTGGGGGAAATTATTGCTTTCTGGGGAAAAACATATATAAGACTTCATAGAGAAGATGGCATTTGAGTTGGATTTTAAATTTTACATACAAGTAAGAATAAGTGAAAAAAAATGAACATTTTTACCTGACAAATAGAGTGTATGGGAATTTTTGTTTTCAGGTACTTTGTCTGACTTCTCACATGGCTGCATGCCCAGAAATGTGATGATGTTGTTGACAGCTTCTGTGTTTGAAAGATATTATAAAGCAGAGCATTAGAAATGTTATATTTAGACATCTACTTCTTCATGAAATCTGTGTTACTGGAACTATACTGAAAATAGAGGTGGAAAAATTAGGGCTGACTAAACTGTATGAAAAGAAAAGTAACATGGCCCACTAAATAGGCTATATACACTGACTGACAATACTTTTCAAATCCAAGGGGATTATGTCAGCTGGGTTTGATATAGGCTGAACTCACTAAAGAGACTAGTCTCACCTTCAAGGGTTTTGGTTGTGCTGAGGGCAAAGGTCTCTTCTTTTTCAAAGTTATCTCCAACCTCTTCCCAGGCTGCAGCAAAGTTGGGTTTGAGCACCTTCTGGATATGATCAGACATAGACACCTCCAGATCTTCCAACTGATGGCAAATAAGACTGGTGTTAGTGCATAAAATTTCTCTAACAGAAAAGGAAACTAAGCCTACTGGTTAGTAAATAACCCATTCCATTCCAAATTCTATTTATTAGGCCCTTGATATTTAATGATAGCAATTCTACTGCACAATAAAATATTCTATGGATGGTAGTTAAAAAAAAAAAAAAAAAAAAAAAAAAAAGGTCAACTCCCAGCAGAACAGCACAGAATCTGACTTGGAAGGAAGGAATGTAAGAAACTCTACTTCAACTCACACTTAAATAGGAAATCTGTCCTCCAATACTCAAAAAAGCATTTATAAGCATATAGTGTAATACAGAAAAAGTTTCTATCTCGTGTTCGCAAATATATAACAAGAAAACTGGGAAAAGACCACTAATAACTCAAGGGGAGAAGGCCTGGCAAAGTGAAAAAGGTATTCAGCCTGAACTAAAGCCCTCAATGTGTGAGTGTGAGAGAGAGGGAGAGACACACATACATACACACACACACAGTATGTGGAGCCACTACCTTCTTATGGCAGCCCATTTCCCTTTTGGATGGTCCTAATTGTTCTAATTGGATGCCTAAATCTGCATCTCTGAAATTTACCCCCCAACCTCCTCCTCAGTGCTCCCTCCATTATCATGGGCACAGAAGAACAAATGAAGCCCAATATGATTTCCTTGCATGAAGCTGATTTCATCTCCATGTGTACTCTTTCTGTTGACGCAATCCATCCATGCCCTGTCTTGTATGATTTCTGTTCTCTTCTCTGGTAAGTTCACTTCCATATAACACCTTTTCTATTTGGATACATCTCCCCCAGCCCCTTCTCAAGTCTTTTCCATGCTAAAACTTCCCTAATTTCTTTACTGATCCTAGGATGGGGGTTAGTTTCTTTACCATCCATGCTGGTTACTCTCCTTTGATGGTCTCCAGTTTGTCAACACCTCTTCTAGCATATGGTACCATAAAATGAATGAAGTACTTCTGATGACGTACTGCTTAGGGCAGAGTCCTACACTTCCTTTGTTTTGGGCATCACATTTCTCAATGTAGCATAGAGTTATACTGAGTTTTTGGGTAGCAGTGCTGATGAACTACACTCACTGTGCAATATATTAAGATCTGGACTATCTCCCTTAATTACAGTGTTAAGTTGGCCATCCCTACACAATGTCATTATCAGGTATTCCTAACAAAAATAAAAACCACTTAGTACCATGAAAGGCAAAAGATCGTATGTTCAAGGGAAACTTACCACATACTCATCATCATATCCATCCTCATCTGGAATACCAGTATTAGGGTCACAGTCCCGAACTGTAAACTTCATTGTGCAGCTAAAGGTGCAAGCAACTAGGGGGTGAAGAAAAAAGCAAGCTTGCCTGTGTCAAGGGGTAACAGTAGCAGGATCTTGCTACCACTAATATTTTGCATTATGCTATGTTCCAAAAAGCAGGTTAGATGCAGTCTCTTGTCTTAGATGGAGTTTCTCAAAAGTGGTCTGCAGACTTGTCAAATGTGTAAGTCACACAACAAAAGAATAAAAATATTAATTTGCTATTAAAGATCTAAGTCTATATTAAGAAGTACATAATCGGGCAAAATTGGTCACAATAATGGCATAAAAAAGTAATCCAGATTAAAGCACACAGACAACAAAAAACTTCATGAAAAATGCATCCTTTAAGTTACTTACAGTAGGATTTAAAACATCAAATCTCACTCTTAATCACTTCATTAAAAGTTTCATTACAGTTTATATCACAGAAACTCAGGATTAGGAAAGGCCATCTACTTCCGTTCACACTTGAGGAGCAATCTACTCTATATTCTTGACAAATAGTCATCCAGCCTCTGCTCAAAGACCTTCATGGGGGGAGAACCCACTATATTCCAATGCAACTAACCTATTTTTGGCAGCTCTGTTAAGTTCCCCTCCCCCCTCAATTTTAGCTCAGATCTCTCCAAACATGACAGAATTTGAGAGTTGGAAGGGACCCTAGCAGCCATTTATTCCAATTTATGCCTGACAGAATTTTCATTATAATACATCAGACAAATGGTCAGCCAGCCCCAGCTTGAAGATTTCCAATGAGGGGGATTGCATCACTTCTTGAAGCTGGCCATTCCTGCCCCATTTTGAGCTCTGTTGGGACGTTTTTCCTAATGGCAAACTTTTTTTTTTTTAAAAATAATAGTTTATTTTCAGAATATATGCAAAGATAGTTTTCAACATTCACCCTTGCAAACCTGATGCCAAACTTAAATTTGCCTCTTTGCACCTTCCTCTCCCAATTCCCAATTCTTCCCTTTGTAAGCACAGTAAATTTAATCCCTTTCCCTTTTTTGCCTTTTTTTTTTTTTGCTGAGGCAATTGAGATTAAGTGACTTGCCCAGGGTCACAAAGCTAGGGAATGTTAAGTGTCTGAGACCGGATTTGAACTCCGGTTGTCCTGACTTCAGGGCTGGTGCTTTATGTACTGCGAGTCACCTAGCTGCCCCTAAGTAGTGATTTATGACATACAAACTATGTTGTATTCTTAAGAAAAGGAATAGAATAGAATAACATGTTTTGAAGCCCAGAGCTTGGGGTAATTTACCTTCTGCTGCTAATCAGAAATATTCCTTAAAAAAGATTTCAGAAAGTGCCTGGAAGGAGAAATGTAACCTTTTTTTGTGTTAGTTTCCGTAGCAAAATACATAAAAATAAGCTCACAAAAATTAGGTTAAGAAGAACTGCTTTAGAAAGATCCACAAATTGGCTTAAGATATGACTTGAGAGAAAGCTTATTACAAAAATGATTACAGGTATAAGTGACATAAATTTGTATGAACGCTAAGGGGAACAAACTGGGTGAAAGAACCAGGGTAGAAATAGAGAGGAGGGAGCAGATTCTGGAGAGGAGAGGATGAATGCTAAGGAAGACACGGACAATGAGATATTTCTATCTGTCTTTCATCTCATGCAATGCAATTCAAAGTTAATACTTCCAATTATTTTCCATACAAAGTTTTAGCCACAGTCTGGGGAAGAATGGACTTTCTGACTACAATCAGAAGGTTAAGAAGATGTACCATGTATACCCTGTGGCAAGGAAACTTATGTAAATGAACTAGTTTTGGCCACAAGGCTCCAGTTGTGACTTGAAAAAAGCCTGTTTTGTTTCTCTAAGATACCTTATCAGTAGCAGCCCAGCACTGAGTTCCAGCATTTCAAATTAGAAAGATCTATGCCACTAGGATCTAAGTGTGTGACCCTGAACAGGTGCCAGGTTGAATCCTGAACATTTCCTAGCTCTCTCCTAAGAACTCAAATGAGGAGGGCTGTACCTGCAGTAGGGTCATCATCTGGCAGACGAACAAGAGTGTAACATATCCCTGGCTGGTTATAGGTGAGGCTGGGGGCAGGGATGCAGCAGAGCACGTCATAGGCATCTGAAGGCTCCATCTGCACTGTCACCTTCTCTAGGAACTGGTCATTGAGAGTATTTGTACAGTCAAACTGAGAAAACAATAAACAAACATGTGTAAAGAGATCAAAGTTTTCTTTGACTAAAGTAACAAGACAAGAATCTCCCATGGGTAAAGAGTTGCTTCCCAGAAACTATCCCCTACCCATTTCCTGACTCGATACCTTGCCCCTTTAAATCACATTGTAACTTTCTCCTCTGGGTGTACCCTTGCCCTGGAAAGTTCACTAATTGCCCTAGAAATCCTTTGTCTCACATCTTTGCTTAAGACAATTCCCTCCAAGAGAATTAAAATAAAGGTAATAAATATTTGCACCAGGTCAAAGTCCTTTATGTAGGAAGCTATACCTATTTTGCTTCTGCTAAAGACCTTCCACTTCAGAAGGTACAAGAGTCAATGGTCTCATCTTAAGAAGCACATTTTAGGAAGCCTCCACCAAATACACTATGATTTTAAGTAAAGTCTATTCTCAACTGAACCTCTTTGTACCTTTTTTTGGACATTCCTCTTTTATATAATCAGGAAATGTCACTGCAACAAAGGCAGCTTAAAAGAAGGAATAGAAGTGATTCTCTCAGGCTATTTGTAAAGCTAGAAATTGGCACACAGGGCCTTCAATGAGTTAATTCCCCTCCATAAATGGGGAACTGTTATCTGCTTCCAAATTTATCCATTTAATTTTAATCCTTCTTAACAGTCTGGTCTGGCACTTTTCTTACCTGGAATACAATGTGATTGTTGAACATGTGCTTGACACATCGGACAAAATATTCTGTTTCTGCTTCTGTGAGCTGCACAGGCTCAGATGACTTGAATAAAGGCCCTAGGTTCTTAAACTCAGGAATGGCAGCCAATTGTTCTGTCCAAGAACAAGGAAAACAGAAGGGGGAGGGGTAATAAAGTAAGATATAGGGAGACAGTTGAAGAGATCATTCTTGATAATCAAAATACTATATAATTCATTACTAGAGCCTTTCTTAGAGGTGACCAACTGGAGTTGATCTCTGTGTTTCCTAAATCATATTTTAAGGAGCTCTTTACTATATATGCAATCAGAGAAGAAGCTAGGTCTATCAGTTTTAAGGGATTCCCAATCCTCCTTCTAAAGCAAGGGAGAAGGATAAAATAGAAAGAGCCTGCACAACCAGCAAATTTTCAAGATTTTAATTACTATGCATCAAAGAAGTTATGCCGGTTTAGATAAGCCTGCTTTCAAGCTTCCTTCTGACAGGCATTCATAGGGGTCAGGGCTTTTTTTAGTCTAAATTGGCACATTTGTTAAAAAAAAAAAGAGCCTGAATAGTTTGTTTAATCTTGATTATAAATATACTCTCAGGAAGACAGCGGACTGTCTACTTAGGTCTTCCTGACAAATGACCTTTAACTCTTCTTATCCTGTATTTTGATATCAATAAATTATAACTATATAAATTTCCTGAGCTAAGGTTCTAGTTTTCTCCTTTTTGAATATAAAAATCAAGTGCAACAATTTAATCCTTCCCTCAGCAAGTAAGCTCCAATATCAAAGTAGCTGTCCTAGTCAAGCTTGGTAACATTGTTTAGAAAAATCTCCAAGCAACAAGAATAATTCTTCCTCTGGAAAATCACAACTTTTTCATTTTAGTCCAGAACCTATCAGGTAACATGTTTACTGATTGACTAATTTCCATGACAGAAACTTGTAGTCCCCATTCAGTGACATGCAGATTTCCTTTAGGAATTATACAATTTATGGTATAGATAGTAGAGATTCACTGTATTTGATATGCCTAGGATCCAAAACACATTCTTTCTATCACTTTCACCTATCAGTCCCCTTTGCCTACCTTGAAATATATCCTGTCTGGACGGAGCCAACTTCTCTGGCTTATTGGCCACAAGTGTGATTTCTATAAAGATAAGAAATCTTATTAGTATCTATTAAGAAAATCTCACAATTTCCTTACTAAAAGAACCAATATTTATTGAGTACCTACTGTAAAGTATATTCTGTTAGGCAGTGGAGGGCTACAAAATTTGGATAGGATATGGTTCTTATATTTGGGGGGAAAAAACAAAACCAAACCAATTAAAAGACCCAGTATCATAACATCCAAGATATTAAAGGGTGAAATGTGACAAGAATTAAACAAAGGATATATACATATAACTAGTTTCATAGGAACAAGAAAGATGGACTAGAGAGGAAAAAGGGTAGATTTGGGAGGTCCTGGTAGAGAGTGCTTACCTAAGCCAGAGAACTAGCAGTGGGAATAGAGAAAAAGTGGTGTGCCCATCACCAGGTAAACTGTGCAAGGCTAGGAACTGAATCCAAGACCTGGGGTTCCCAGGTGGTTCTCTGCTCAAATGTTTTCTTTATTTGAATTTTCAAATTGCATATTCACTGGGTTTATTTTCTGATCCTCTCACTTTTTCGTGCAATATGAGCCTCTTGCAACCAAAACTTAAAACTAGAAAAAATAGGATGACAAGACAGAGATTTTTGATCTACTTCTTCCTGTTCTAGGGGATAATGCAACAGTGTACTTCAGATGCCACACCACTTGGTTTTAAAGACTCCTCCTGTAGGTCACTATCTCTTATTTTCCTGGGTTCCATTTCACAGTCTTGCCTTTTGTAGCATAGACTGGGGGATGTAACTAATCCAAGACAAAAAACCATTATCTGCCAACCTAGATCTCAAAAGAATGAGGAATGTGGAGTGATGGGAAGAAACGAGTGAATGTGGTGTTTGGGACAATGTGCTATTTTACACAATTGTCACAGAGCTGACGCCGTCCTGCCCAACAAATAGGTAGCAAAGCAGCTGCCACATTACCTGCTTTCTGTTCAAAGACAGGGGCAGTAGCAAGAGGAACAGACTTCAGGTCAAAGGGCTTCTCTGAGGGCGACAATGTATACTGGTGCAAGGCTTTTTCCATCCCTGGTATTGAGACTGTCAGACCTGTAAAAGACAGTAGTAAAAGACAGTAAAAGACAGAATCCAGGCTGGCCACAGGGCTGTGACTGTCACCTGAAGCAGCCTTCAGGGTCAGGCCTGTCTGTATCAGAGACTTTATAGCCTAGATAATGAGAAAAATAAAAACGGTTCTACAAAACAACCTCAAATATATAAGCAGAATATGCAGAGTTTTTATGAAGGGCAAATCTCTAGGGGAAAGAAGTCCATTTGACATGACAAATATGAGCTAAGGGAAAGGTATGAGAATTTTAAATTGGGGAGATTGAGGGGACTACTCAAGGAAAACAGTGAGATGATGATGAGAGATTCTTGTATCCTCTCTCAGGAACTTCACATAGACTGCTTCATTTCAATGAAGAAGGAGGGCTAAATGGACATACTCAAAAGACTAGATTCACAGGTCTATCAATCAAGACTCCATATTGTAAAATGCAGTTAAGATAACGACAGCTAGAAACTCATATATTAAAAGAAACACATTAAGTGTTTCTCCTAAGGAATTCAGTTTTCTGTGACTCAGATGACAATTCAGGTTCTTAATGGATTGCCATGAGACCTTATACCTCTCCAAGATAACATCTGGGAAACAGATATGTATCTGGCCATGTTCTGGACTCTCACTGACCATTGAAGATGTATGCAGCATTCAGTGCCATCTGCTTCTGCTGCAACACATTCAGATAGAAGGTGGCTCGGTCCCGTACTTCATCATCAGTATCCATCATACACCTGCCCATGGGAAGAATAGCCATGTCACAGTGTCCCAGGAGCCTCCAAACACTTTCGTACTCAAACAAATTGAATGTTCAGACCATTTGTTTTTATCTGCATAAAAGGCTTAATAATTGCAAACTAACCCTCAAAGCCACCAAAAAATCCACACACTACTCTGAATTATAGGGCAGTTTCATTAAAAAGAAAAATAAAATCCTCAATGGCTGCCCCTATATGCACAAAATATAAGGATGAAAGAACAAAGTACTAAATACTTGTATAGGATATGCTGCCTCTGCCATTGAGCCACTAATGGGATCATGTACATTGCAGTTAAAATCATGAATGTTTCCCACAATATTTAGCCAAAATATGAGGATAATTAGACTATTCTTGAAGAAATGTTAGCTGCAAGGTGTAATCATTAATTTGATTTTTAAAAATCTGTTTTGTTTCAAATCAGCCCTCATAGCTGAATTGAATCTGATAAACTCACTTCCTTCAAATGAAAGAGTAAGTCAGTAGGGTAAATACAAGGTTCAGAAAGGGTTATGCTGCAATAATTCCATTACTTCTCATCTATGGCTATAGTGAATTAATGGTATCCAGAAGTATGTTTTCAAAAATCTACTCTGATGAGTACACTGTCTCAGACCTTGTTATTGTTCAGTCATATCTGACTCTTCATGACCCCATTTGGGCTTTTCTTGGCAAAAATACTGGAGTGGTATTCATTTCTTTCTTCAGCTCCTTTTACAGAAACTGAGAACAGGGTTAAGTGCCATGCCCAGGGTCACACATCCATTAAGAGTCTGAGGCCAGATTTGAATTCAGAGTTTCCTGATTCTGGCAATTTAATCACTGAACCACCTAGATGACCAAACAACTCATCCAATTCGGGGGGGGGGGGGGGGAAGAAGAGGAGGCAAACCTACAACCCTGAGATTAAGAGTTTTATGCTCTACTAACTGAGCTAGCCAGGCTGTCTTGGGCCTTCCTCCTCTTCAAATGGTAGACCCAATTATAAATACTAAAAAAAATATAAGTTTTGGTCATGTTCTTAAAAGTTATATAAGAGAGGGGCAGCTAGGTGGTGCAGAGGATATAGCACCAGCCCTCAAGTCAGGAAGACCTGAGTTCAAATTTGATCTCAGACACTTAACACTTCCTAGCTGTGTGACTCTGGGCAAGTCACTTAACCCCAATTGCCTCAAAAAAAAAAAAAAAATACATAAGAGAACAGCAGTGTGGCTGTGTTTAGAAAGTTCAACACAGTTGAACTTCTAATTCAATTTTAATTCAACTCTTCCCATATATAGTATTTGTAGAAACTGTGAGTAGAATTCAAGTAATAGTTATATAGTGTAGAAGAGAACTTGGATTTTAAGGGTTATGTCAAAAGAACTTAAGCTCTAGTTGAAATGGTTTCAAGAATGGACCTAATGATGGATTATTTATTCTGTCCAGGGAAGGGGTCCTGATGAGATTAAACACTCATTCATTAATATTTTAACATGTGTAAATTGAAAGAGAATGGAATGTCCCTGCTGCTGACAATACACCAATCTTACTCAGAGTCTGTATACCCATCCATTTAGCAACAGAGACTCCTCCTATAGGAGGATCACAATTTACCTATTTACCTCTGTAGGAGTACAAGGATGCTTGGGAGAAGGTTTTCATTCTGAGCTCCAAATTTGGCCAAAGCACTGACAGCAGCTGAAGCAATACAAAAATCAGCCATTATTTTCCAGAGTTAAGCAGTACTGCAAAAATAACCATAGCTTTCTTCTCCTGTTCAATGGCTCACATTTCCTGATTCATCCTAATACAGAGACTTATTTGCTTTGTTAAAGGATTCTTTATCTTATTTATTACACTATAATGCTTTAAGAGAATTCAAAAGAGGGCAGCGAGGGCAGCTAGGTAGCACAGTGGATAGAGCACCAGCCCTTAAGTCAGGAGGACCTGAGTTCAAATCTAGTCTCAGACACTTAACACTTCTAGCTGTGTGACCCTGGGCAAGTCACTTAACCCCAATTGCCTCAAGGGAAAAAAAAAAAGAGAATTCAATAGGATCAAGAAACTACCATGAACTCATATAATATAAAAAGAATAAGTTCTATTTATACAGCACTTTAAAGTTTGCAAATCATTCTCCCCCACCCCCTCCAAATCATCATAGGAGATAAGGGAAATCGTACAAAAAGGAACACAGAAATTACAAATATCATCTTTAGGTTATTTTCCCTTCCTCTTTTGCAAACACTAGTCAGACATAAACCCTGTTCTAAAAAACTAATCCTGGGTGTAGGACAAAAGTCTAAAACCCACGTTTTACAACTGTGCATATTTCTCAAAACAATGATAAAGTCTTCTCATTTATCTCGGTAACTGAGAATAGCTCACATGCTGTTCATCTGTTTACTTGAGGCAGTCAATTCTTTAGAACCCAGGGAACTAAAGGTGGTTTACATCCTCCATTTATGGAAGTTGGGTAGAAACTGGAATGGAAACCGGAGAGGTAAAGATCTGCACAATCAGAACCTAACTTGTGCTCTGAGAACCCTTCATGTGTGGACATGCTAGCCTCCTTCATTTTACAATTCCTTCTCTACCCCACTACAAAAAGCATTATCAAAAGAATAAAAGTAGCAACAATAAAAGTAGAGGTCAGTTTTCATGTGACTCACCAGCCCTGACAGCCTCATTCTCCAGTACTACCCTGTTGAAAATAAAACGAATGTACTTGGAGGGAACAGGTGTCCGGGGACCCTCTTTCCCCAATAAGTGGAGGATCTTGGTGGCCAGCACAGTGTGTTCACAGTCTTCAATGAACTCACAGAGGTGAGCTAGACCTGACTCTTTACTCTCAGGATTCTCTTCCACAATGTTGATTATGCAGTCTACGATGGCTCGCTTATACTTAAAGCCTCCCTGGCAAATGAGTAGAGGAAACAGTCTGTTAGTCCCTGAGGAATTACATGTATCCCAAGGTTCATGCTTACAATATGCCATTCTCATTTTCTTTTCCATTTAGAAAAGGACTAAATATGCATCATTCTAATGGCAAATATGATCACTGTAAGAAGCAGCCAGAATGAGGCAGAATAATTTGGTGAACAGGCTAGAGGTAGAAGAATACTCTCTCTGCCTAAAACATCACAGTGTCCAAAGGGAGTTAACAAAAGTCAGTTGTTTTAAATTTCTTAACAAAAAAGTAACACACATACATCATCTCGTAGCATATTGGAGAGAAAAGTCATCATGACGCTGTGCTTCCGAGGGTACTTTTGACACAGAGCACTGATAGCTTGAACCACTACAACCTGTCAAGAACAAAGAACAAAGGGATGGAAAGACATTGCCATAACTTGAACCAATGTACACTTTTCCTTCTGAATACAAGTTGAGATGGTGCTATGGTTGCTTCAGTTAACAAAGCCTTGTAAATGCTAAGTCTCAGAATGTCAGATATATTAGCTTGGCTCCTTAATAAAAAACAGTTATATGCCAATTATGGAGTTTACAAAGTTGGTCATTTAAGTTATTCAGACTTCATGTTCATAAAACTAACTTTTAAATAAGAATGGATAAAGAAACCATCTTTCCCTGATTGTAAAACCAAGAAATTTGTTTCATCCACTTGTTAACATAAATATCAAAATGATATTTAATGACATCTTAAAAGATAAATTTCTGTAGAATTTATGCTGAATAAAAAGATTTTTCCTAAAATGTTAATGGAAGTATCAATGCTAGTAAAAGAAAAAAAAAACACAGTAAACCTATGACATACCTGGATTTAATTCAAAAATAAGAAGCATAAACTAACCATTTTAATTCTGAGTTGTATTTCAATCTCAGTTATAAAAAATTTAACAGTTTTTATTATAGCTGAGGAGAAATTCCAGTTTCAAAACAAAAAAAATTCCCTAAGACTTTCTCTTAGCTCTAAAAACCTAAATCTAACTGTATCTTAATTAAATTTAATCTAATACATCTTATATGGGGGAGAGGAGGAAGATTCAACAGTTAAGTCCACCAAAAATCTTGGTTTCAAATAACACAAAATCCTTGAAGACACAAGAATCATTTTTTGTAAATATATATATCTTTTAAAAATAGCACCAAACCTAAGTCAATAAGACATTACCTTGAACTCATCAGAGATCTCAGACACAAAAGATGAAATCTGCTTCATGAGCCTATCTACACTGCTCTCACTTCCTGTTTTTAGGAGTGTGGTAATGGCTAGGGTAGCAATGCTTCGATTTGAGTCTGTGATCAAGTTTTCTAGGTCCAGGTTGCAGGCTGTCACTGCAGAAGGGTGCTTCATGGCCACCTGAAACAAGAGCAAGAAAAGAAAAAAAAACATCAGCTAAAAGAAAACAAAAATAAAAACAACTAAACAACTATTTTAAAGAAAAGGTAAGACTCATGTTTAAACCTGCATGGAACAACAGGATATACCCTACCTTGGTTCACATGGAACTATTCTCTAAAGGGCTAGTCTCATCCCCTTTTGCTGTCCTGAATGAGTATGGGGAAAAACTCTGGTAGGCAAGGTAAGATTTTGTTATAAAGTATTCACTTTACTGAGAAGCCGCACTCATGGCAACTTTACACAGGATGTTCAGGTATTATTTTAAAATTTATTTGGTTACAATACAGATTTGTGACATCTTTTGTCAAAGTACTCAGATCTTTTATCAATATTTAACTTTTCACATGCTTATCATGTCAACTAGATTGCTAGCTCTTTATGGATGAAGGCTCCCATTTTGTACTTTGTGGTAGAAGGAATATCTACACCAAGATCCCGTACCACGTGGATGAAACTTGTTCTTCTCCTTAAAAGGTTCTAAAATTATCCTTCAGAGTCAATTGTCTCAGGGGTCTAAAGATTCACTTGAGTACACACAAGGCATAAAGGGATAAGGAACCTTCAGCTGCTTCCTCAGGCTTCTGTCTGGTGGACCTTTCAGAGAAACACAGATGGTGAAAGCTGCAGTTCTATGAGCCAAGAATGTATTCTTGCTGAATCTCCATTCCCCATGGTAGCTAAGGAAACCTCTTTTTCTTCCAAGACAAATTTCTTAAGGGCATCCTTCCCAGGTCCACAGGTTCACAACCTTGGGGTCATCCCAAACTACTCATTCTCACATTGCACACAGCTAATCTACTGCAGAATCCTACCATTCTGCCATTATTTCTTCCACACTCTGCTCACATAGCCAGCACTCAAATTCAGGCCCTCTTTGCCTCTCCTCTGGACTACTGCAATGGTCTTATACATGGACTGCCTCAAGTATCTCCCAATTCTAATCCATCCTCCCCCAAGTTTCCCAAGGAATTTTCTGAAAGTATAGGGACCTTGTCATTTTCTTTACACTCAATTGGCTTTTGATTACCTTAAAAATCAAAAATAAAGTCCTTTGTTTTACATTTAAAGCTCTTTTCAATCTTGCCCCTTTACTACACATTCCATTTTCTTATATTTTACTCTTCTTCACCCCCCTCCATAATGATATTGTTTACAATGGCACACTTGCTGTTTCTAGTACACAACACAAAATTTCTCATCTCCATGCCTTTGCATTGGCTGTCCCCCATGTGTGGGACATTCTCCTCATCATTACCTCTTAATTTTTCTGGTTTTGTTATAAATAGCTAAAATATTACTTTCTTCTCAGGGCTAAGCCCTTAATAAATGCTCAAATGCCTTTCCTGGTTCCCCAGAAGCTAATACCTTCTTATCAGAGATCACCTTTCCTCTACTGTGTATCTATATCTCAGATGTAGCTAGCTGTTTACCTAACTCTTCCTCATTAAAATGTGAACTACTTGATGGCAGGGACTGGTTTTGCTTTTCTTTGGATCTCTAGCAGGTAGCCAGTGCCTGGAATACAAGTGCTTAAATAAATACTTGTTAACTGATTGGCTTTTATTTACTCCTACATGTGTCAATGTCTCACTTTATTCCAGGTTCTAGTCATGAGCCAGAGGTACAAGACTAGAGGATTGAGCTTAGTCTAACTCCAGAGGGAGCAGCTCGGTTATGAAGCCTGGTCTGCTTGGTTTTAGGTGCCTCTTGCACCAATCTCCTTCGCAGGCTGTTAAACTCAATCCTCATGTCTTCAACACTTCCCCCCTCTTCCTCCCCCCTCCCCCCCAATCTCCTTCCAAAACCTTCCTTCATAGTGAGGTGGATCTGAACTTTGCAGCTCACTTCACAGTAGCTCTGATTTCAAGTCCATAGAACAAAAGGAAAGGGAAAGTACACCATCCTACTCTGCCTACCCAGCTTCCCCTGGTATATAGTCTTCCCCATCTAAGATGCTAACACTCCTTGAGGGCAGGGACAGTCTTTCTTATTTTATCTCTAGCACTTCCCACAGTCATTCTTATTCTTATTCATCTGTATTTTAAAATGAGATTCTCTTCTTTCTCTACCAATACCCTTTCTTCATTGTCTGTATCCTGCTTTATTAAGTTCATTGGAAGGGATAATAATTATGTTCATGCTGCACAAGCATACCCAAGAATATCAATACGAGGATGTCCTCCAATAGAATACCTATCTTAGGTTAAGTTTAAGACAATTTCATTATCCCTATTTAACAGACAGTAAATTGGTGATTCATACAAGGTCACAGAATAAACTACAAGCAGATATGATACCTAAGTCTAAAAGTCTTACTCATCAAAGATACCAGGCACATTAAGTTCTCTACACATGGAATGGACCACTGGATAATATAAAAGTTAGTTACCTTGTTTAAGGTCCGCACAGCTGCATATCTCAAGGCTGGCTTGGGAGAACTGCAAAAGAGCTGAAGAACTAAAAATGAAAAATTGTAAAAATGAGGATCTTTACCTTAATAGTGGCAGCTCAGAATTAACTACACAAATATTTTTTACTCAGAACAGATCTAGAGGAAAATCTGAAATTATCAACTCCAAACCAGATCTTAGTATAAATACAAAATTATAAAATGCATTCTTGCTAAATCAAGAAACTACATAGCAACAGGTAAGTTAATTTATTCTAACAGTTTTATTTGTGTGGCTTTTTTTAAAAATTGAAAATATAAAAAAATTTTGAGTTAAGAAAGCACACCAAGGTATAACAGTAATGTTGCTCTGGTTGCTCTTAATCTTTAAAAAAGTTTACATGTAGGAGAAATGCTAAATAGAGGAAGAACTATTTTTGAATAAAATGCAACTGAGGCTCAGTATAGAGCATAAATTTCCAACCTGAAGGCTGCAGATATATCTAAGGAATGAGGATGCTATCAACCTACATCAACCAACAACAGCCACAGACATAAAAATCCAGCAGTTTATGTGTTATACTGCTTTCCAAATATTCAACAAACCTGAAACAGCAGGTGCCAACTCCCTCGCAGTACAATTGGGGAGATGTATAATAGCTGAAGCAGCTTCATAGATAACCATTTCATGTTTGTTTCGTAAGCAGCTCTCAATGAAATCAAACAGTGGACTTTCATGGCTGGAAGGAAAACAGGCCCATAATTAAACAGCTGGATTTAGCAACAAAATATTTAACCACATAATCTACACCATGAAATAAAGGGCGGCCCTCATTTGAGGAATTATATTTTTAATTTACTAAGAAGTTAACAACTAAAATAAACAACTTTTAAAAATTCTTATCCTATCTACTGCAGAGAATCATTTGCTTTGAATACACAATTTCATCCTGGTGTTGTAGGTAAAGGGGATTATCAACAACAGAGTCAAAAAATCTTTGTTTTCTAAACTAACTTCCACCATTTTGATCATTAAAACTTGTTACTAATTCTTTCATAGCTTTGATGAGGAATGTCTCCATTTTTGTGCTATGGTTTATAATTCATTATTAACTCTATAATAAATTCTAATATAAATGAGAAAGGAATGACTTCAAAGGATAATAAAAATATTCCAACTTCAGCATACTTTTGCAACACTTTTTAAAACCCAAATGGAAATTGTTGCTACAAAAGTTTTTTTTTTTTTTTTTTTGGTTTTGGTTTTTTTTGCAATTTTAATCTAGCTCACAGAACAAACATGACACAGACATTCTACATAGAGATGCAGGCTGACAGAACAACCCCAATTGCCCAGCCAAAAAAAAAAAAAAAAAAAAAATCTTTCCTGAATTCATTAGTCTGCGGAGTTGTTGGAAAGATATTTTGTTTCTTACATTGGCATGAAATTAGGGTAGAAAGGCATTTATGGAGTTTGGTGTCAAGGAAAGAACAACTACATCCTTGAAGAAAATCCCTTAGCTCCTTGTTGAAAATACTGGGATTTTGTAATTTTGAGTTAACACAGTTTGGGGATTTTTATTTTCCCATGGCTAGTTTTGCTAGAGCCCGTCTAAGGATTTCAAGGCTAACTTATTTAAAATCATTTCAGCGCATTTTATCTAAGCAATTCCTTTGGCCTTTATCATTTACTTTGAATCACTCAGCAAGTTTTTACTGATTAACTAGGATAGCTGAAAGCCTTAGAGGTTAGTAGCTGATTAACATACATAATAAAAGTAGAAATTTGTCATAAAGAATGATGGTAGAAGGCAATGTTTTGTTCTGTTGCTGTGGCTGTAATTATTATTATTTTTTTTAATTAAAGCTTTTTATTTGTATAACATATGTATGGGTAGTTCCCCAGCATTGATCTTTACAAAGCTTTCCATTACAAATTTTACCCCCAGTCCCCTCCTCTCCCCTAGATGGCAGGAAGTCCACTACATGTTAACAATGTTGAAATAAAAGTATTTTTTTTTAATAAGAAAAAAAAAAACAACAAAAATTGCAGTTCTGCAGTTCAAACAGGATTCGGAAAAATAAAGCTTTCTCAAAGTATGGTGAACTTGTAAATCAGAGTCTGGGATCTTCAAGTTTTATTTTCCCAGTAGATGGCAGTATGACTCTGGGCTTCTCACTTCAACTTTCTATGCTTTAATTCTCTTGTCTACGACAGAGATCAGACAGTTGGGCTAGATCCTATCTAATTTCTCTTAAAACTCCCAAGTCCTATGATCTTTGTAGTTTATGATTTTTAAACATCTCTATTAGTAACAGGTTTGTTTACTATTACTAGCTTTAATATTCCAAGTGATTCTATTAACATGGGTACTCAGTTCAATATATATTGAAGTACTCTCCACAAATGAAAATACAGTATATTTATGGGTCAAAATTCACTGCCCAAGAGCCACCCCTTTGTTGCTGAACCTCTTTGATCTTAGCTATGTATCTTCATCGAACAAAAATATAGCTGGACCTATATTTGACATTATTACAACTAGGTATGATTTATTAGCAATGAAACTCAACAGCAATTTACCTCTCCTCGGTTTCTTTCAGGAGGCGACTGGCAATTCGGATTAGCATGCAATAAGCAAACTGAGACTTCAGCCCAGATTTGGTGAACTTATTCAACATTTTAGATACAGCAAGTCGATCATTCTTCCTAAGATGGTACAGGACTCCCAAGGCATGATACTAGGAAGAATAACAGGGAAGAAAATGTAACATATAGAAAGCTAATCAAGAAGCAGGACAAAATACCGCCAAAATCATACCAAAACACGTTGATGCTTTTTATATGGTCACATGGATCTGGATTAATGATTTCCTGACAAAAAAGGCAATACAGTTACTTTCAAGACAGACTTCCTTTTTTTTTCCAATCAAATTCAAATACAATCAAGATGGAAGTATGATTACATGGAACAACATGAGAAAGAATTAAATGGGAAGAATCATTTCCCTTGCCCTACTCACCCTATTCAATCTATTTCTACTTCAATTTTGGCCTGCAAGTCCACACTGACAGTTTTTAAGGTGTTGTCCAGATTGAAGAAGACCTTTGGGTTCCACATGATCTAGTATAGGCCCAGAACCAAGTATCTCAGAAACTTAAGGCTAAATCAGGAAGAAAAAGTCTTTTCTAGGGCTAGTTTAAACAATCTGGCTTCACCTGAAGGATAATTTCTTAGTACAAGCTTGCAAAAGTAGAATTATTTGCTCAACTATATTCTATTTATTATTATATATTATATATATTATATATTATATATTATATTAGGGCTATGGGGAACAAAGGAAATTGTACCTGAAAAAAATCACTAATTTCTCTCAAACAGCTTTCTTAAACAAACAAAATACAAAAGGCCTAAAACTTTTGAAGTTGTTTCTAGCTCTAGATCCTATGAGACTTGGGAGTTGTTAATAGTGTTGTAAATTTAGCTTTTCTGATATTAACATTTTTTTTTAATCATAAACTTAACGGTCATTAACATGAATATGCAAAGAACAAAAAAGGATTGTATATGAAACTAAATAGCTTAAAAAAAGCAAATGTTACATTTAAATGTATATTATTGTGTTCCTTCTGAACTTAATGAATATTTTAAATGTTTTCTTTTCTTTTTTCTCCTTCCTTTCTTCCCTCTCTCCCTTCCTTCCTTCCTTCTCCCTCCCTTCCTTTCTTTCTCCTCCTCCTTCCCTCCCTTCTCTCCCTTTCTTCCTCCCTCCCATTTTCTCTTCCTCCTTTCTTTCCTCCTTCCCTCCCTCCCTTTCTTCCTTCTTTCCTCCTTCCCTCCCTCCCTTTCTTCCTTCTTTCCTTCCTCCCTCCTTCCTTTCTTCCCTTCCCCATCTCTCCTTCCTTCCTTCCTTCCTTCCTTCCTTCCTTCCTTCCTTCCTTCCTTCCTTCCTTCCTTCCTTCCTTCCTTCCTTCCTTCCTTCCTTCCTTCCTTCCCTGTAG
>JAJPUD010000524.1:300449-350189 GCA_023553655.1 Myrmecobius fasciatus | reverse complement strand
ATTTCTACTTCAATTTTGGCCTGCAAGTCCACACTGACAGTTTTTAAGGTATTGTCCAGATTGAAGAAGACCTTTGGGTTCCACATGATCTAGTACAGGCCCAGAACCAAGTATCTCAGAAACTTAAGGCTAAATCAGGAAGAAAAAGTCTTTTCTAGGGCTAGTTTAAACAATCTGGCTTCAACTGAAGGATAATTTCTTAGTATAAGCTTGCAAAAGTAGAATTATTTGCTCAATTATATTCTATTTATTTAGGGTTATGGGGAACAAAGGAAATTGTACCTGAAAAATCACTAATTTCTCTCAAACAGCTTTCTTAAACAAACAAAATACAAAAGGCCTAAATATTTAACACTATACATCTCTTGCTTTATTTCTTCTGGGTATTTTTATAGTCCTTTTTCTCTGAGGTTCCTGGGCTGGCTTCCTTCTTTTGGATTTACCCTTTGATTTCTCTCAATCCAGTCATTTCCAATGTGTTCCACATTTCTTCTGTTTACTCATTTTTAGAGCTTGGGATCTTGTACTTTTGTCAAGATTCTTTTTCTTCCTGTACTTTTTTTTTTTTTTTTTTGATGGAGTGAGCAGTCTCTGCTTGGTCCAGGAAGAATTGGTTAAGACTAGTTTATGTGTGCTGCAAAATTTCTGGATTTTGGCTCAGTCCCTTGAGGATTGACATAGGTTTTGGATCCTACTCTGTCTCCTTACATTTGCATCAATCTGAATTTGGAGTTGGTTCTATCCTTGCTGTACCCTCTCATATATCCAACAAGATGCCAGTTGTGCTGTGATATTTCTTACAAAATCCTGGGCTTTGCATCTCAGATGTGCTGTACTATCTGGGCACTGGCCTGGGCACAGGCTTTCTGAATACTAAGCCTTGTGCCTCTCCACATCCCCTGCTATGAGTTCAGTTATGCACTCTGCCTTTACTCTCTGCTTTACCCCACCCCACTTCTAATCAGTTTAGTTTAGCTCAAAGCCTCTATAAGATCCTGATGGTTTTTTCTGTCCAGTAATGAACTGAATGGTGGAACTAAGAGTCACTTCTCTTTGCTTTTATCATGGCTCCTTCTGGTGCATTTTTAGAGCTAGTTCCTCTAGGTCCTAAAATATCAATCATCTCCTTACAATTCCAAAATCCCAAGTATTTAAGGAGAAATAAGATATTTTCCAAATAAGTGGGGTTCTTTAGCCATCAATAGCTTAGTGTTGCTTCTTTAATAAAAGATAAATTTCAAAAGAAATAATTGTGACCCAATTAGAACTCAACTTTATGGAGAAAAGTATATGAATTTTGATGAAGCAGCAACTTGTAATTATTCTGATTCTTCCAAGAAGATTTCAAAATAGTACAGAATTAAGTAGTTTTCTTTAGAATCTCTATAAAGGTCATGATCAGAGTTTAAGAAGTTTGGATATGGCTCCCTCACAACACCAATGCTAAATTCTTCAGAAAAAAAAAGAAAAAAACAAAAACAAAAACAAAAACCAGTTGGTTCAGAATCTTAGAAGTAAAAAAGATACAAGGAGTACATCTAATTTGATCTCCCAATAAATACAGAAAGTCCTTGTATGACATCCCTGAAAGACAATCATTCAGTCTCTGCTTAAATGACAAAGAGTTCAGGGCATCATAGCATAAATCATAACATCAAATGAAAAATTGTAGTAATGCTTACTTAAAGAGTTTTCTAGAAAAAGGGAGCTTCAGAACTTCTAAACACCAAGCAATTATGCCCTTAGTTGTCTAGCCTTACTGGGAACAAACAAAATCATAAAAATTACATGCTGAATGTACGTACTGTTACTCCCAGGATGTACCCTGAAAAGACTAAATGACAAGTACCTGCACCATGATATTATCACTTGAAGCAGCTTCTTGGGCTTCATTAATCCATCGTTTGACCACATCATAGCTTATCTTCATCATGTGCTATGTATAAAATTAAGAATTAGAGGAATTAAAAAAAAGAATAGACATAGCAAGGCTTTCTTGGGTAGTGTACATATGGTAGATGATCTGGGCAATGACTAAGTAACTTGGTAGATGACCTGGGCAATGACTAAGTAACTTGTGGTATAAAAGCCTAATGCACTTCACTATATTAAATCATGACTTATGAAAAATACAGAGAAGTTTGGGAAGACTTATAAGAACCGTTGCCAAGTAAGCAGAACTAGGAAAATAATATAGACAAAGATGACAATGACAAATACAAAGGGCAAAAAATCCTGAAAACAGTTGTGATTAGAATGACAAAGCTGACTCAGAGAAGACAGATCAAAAGGGGACTATGGACATGAAAGATCATATAAATGATCAGACTGAATTGCTTTTATTTTGTGGGTTTTTTGGAGGGAGGAATATATTGGGAAATGGAATTAATATAAACAAAAGTTTTTCACTAATTAAAAAATCATAATTTATCACTGGACTTTGAGAAGCATTATTTGTCTTGGAAATTTTACTCTGAAAAAAAAAAAGTTGACAATTTATGAATCAGCTTCAGGTGTCCAGGCCTTAATCAACTTCTAGGAAATTTTCTACACTGAAGGACTCAAGACTTCTCTGTCAACATCACCCCTGATAGCTAAATGCAGACCTTTCTTTCCCTCTTCCCCACTTAAATCTTTGTTCTTACAGAGCTCCAGAGAACAGAGATGTTTACAAAAGTGAGTTTGGGGATAAGACATTTGGTCATTGGATGATTTCATGTTTTACTCCCTGGTAAATTAATTTGTGACATAAGGGGCAAGTACAGCTACCTGGTAAAAAAACACAAATCCTTTTGCTCAAAATTATCTGCTCCCTATATCCCTATATCAATAAAACAGCTACAGAAGCATTAAGCTTTAAAGTCCAGTGTTAACTGCCTTGATAAGATAAATTGCAAATTCCCAGTGAATAAGAGTTTGAAGTGGGGAAAGAGTAGAGTGATTTGGGAGCACAAGTTATTTTCATGGAGTATACAGGTCTTCCTAGGTAAAGGATTTTGGATGACACAAGGGCAGTATGAGGGTATCAGGTACTTGAGGGACATAAGGAGGTGGGAGATACCCATATACATACAGAGAGGGAGAGAGAAAATGAAGTGCTCCTTGTGAGGAGATAAGGGGAGAGTAAAAATAGGTCAGACTATTAGCTTTCAGATGACCTTCACTTCTTCCCATTCCATCTTTAGTATAGATTTCCTGCTTATAGAAACTAAAAGCCTACAGACAGAATATTAATTGTTCAATTCTTTTATGGTACAACAAAAAGTGATAGGAAAAAAAATAGTTTTTTGGGGTACTTATTAAAAGTAAATATTGCACAAGAGATCATAAATATACCTTGTTTCAGTAACTGCACACTATGCTATAAATAGTAAATTTGTGGCTATTTCTCCACTTACTAATGAAGACACCAGTGCTGAACTGGACACACTTGGGACTTTATCCACAATGGCTTGCTTCATGTATCTTTCAATGGCTTGCAACATTGTTCCCTAATGCAATTTGAAAAAAAGTAAACAGTTCATTTTTGAAAGCAAAATTCTTTATCCGAAATCTCTCTCTCTCATCTTCTCTGTGTCTCTCACACACTCTCTGTCTCTCTCTCTCACACACACACACACACACACACATACACACCCCAAATTATAATGTTAAGTCATGCTTCAGTTTAATCTAAGAAGGAGTAAGCTCTATCACTGCAAATGTTCAAGCAGATCCTGTAGAAAAGATGCAAGGATTGGATAAGAAGATGAGCTCTAAGGCTCCTTTTCCAACTCTTCTGTAAGAAGAACTTCCTATTTATCTAGTTCTAAAAGGTTTCTTATATGTTCAAATTTAGTTATTTAATTTTTACTTACCTCAAAGAGGATCTGAAATAAACTCAAAGTAGAAAGTGAAGGAGGGGGAAAAAAGAGAACCTATGAGTATAATAGCTATCTCCAAAGTCTTGTGTTTCACAAGTCATTAATTTTGTCTCAAGCTCTCCCTTAGCACCACATATAATTATTTATATTCTGATATGTATTTCCCAGCTTTCTAGAATGAAAACAGTGGGATTTGGGGGGTTGACATGAAGACAGGAGAAATAATATTTGATAGTCTGACATATGGAAAGAGTTAGAAAAAACAAAACAGCAAATTTCTGTACAGTTGAGGATTATGACATTACAATGAGTAGTATTTATAACAAAATCCACAAGTTGAAAAGACTAAATTATGCTCAGTATCCTGTTTAAGACAAGGAAATCTATAATAAAGTTTTGAAAGATTTAAATCCAAAATGATTTTTAAAAAATGTTTCATACCTGAAGTTTTAATTAATTGAAAAATTAATTTACATAAAATATCCCATTCTTTCAATTGATATTAGTAGATAAATGAGTTACCATAGATTATCCAAACATAATGTTGCCTCAACAAAAAATCCTCTTAAGTTTCTTTGAGTCAAAGTTAACCTAGACACAGAATGAACTGGGGAAAATTCTAGTTTCCTTAGTGTTATTGTAGTAGTGGCTGAAGAGGGATCCAGTGAGTGAAAGACTATTCTCTTAAGGTTGAAAAGGAATCAGTTCTGCTGTGACCATGCTTTCGTGACAGCAGGCCAAGGAGGAGAGTGGAAGACTTGTATGAACTGATGCAGAGCAAAACGAACATTATCAGAATACTGATATTAAAAACAACAACAACAACAACAACAAAAACCCTCTGAAAAACTACCTCAGAACTATGACCTCAGAAGACAGATGTCATATATGCTACCCAAACTTTTACCCGGAGGTGATGAACCAGAGATGCAGAACGAATCATCTGTTTTCAGACATGGCCAATGTTTTGATTCGTTTTATAAGGGGCAGCTTCTATTTCATGGGCTATTTAATAGACAATGATAGAGACACCCCTACCCATCCAAAAGAAGAAAATGGTATCAATAAAACATTAAAGACAAAAAAAACCCCACAAAGTTCAGAAGGTGAAACAGGGCAGTTTTGTTACTGCTGTATTAAATCTAAATCTTAAAAAAAAATGGATTAAAAAAAATAAGAGAAGTTCATGGCTTCATATACAACCCTGTTTTTGGTCTTTATACATTTAAATGCTAATGACTTAAGTTCATAATAAAAATTTTAAATTTAAAAAAGGTGGGAGTGATAGAGAATTGCAACCCTCTATACTTTGTGAGGAAGATGAAAGGCAAGTACAACAGAAAGAACATATAGTCCTATGTCTCCTATACAATGTCTAGTTTTAAGAAGATTTCTAATAATAAAGTTTAAAAAGAATTAAGACTCTTAAGAGTTTGTTGTAATATATGATGCTTACTCTTGTAAAAAGTTCTCCAATGATTTGCAAGGGATTACATTTCCTACTTATGGACTGGATTTTTTCTATATACTGCAAGTCAAGCACTATATATATATATATTTTTTTTATTAAAGCTTTTTATTTGTGTAACATATGTATGGGTAGTTCCTCAGCATTGACCTTTACAAAGCTTTCCATTACAAATTTTATCCCTAGTCCCCTCCCCTCCCCTAGATGGCAGGAAGTCCACTACATGTTAATTATGTTGAAATACTTGACAAGTTGAAGCACAATATATTTTGAACAAAAATATGCTGAATACAAATTGCACAATATTTTAGTACGGGGAGAAACATTATCAAAGAGAAACTATCTGATTACCATTCAAGTGTCACATTCCAAGTCAGGGAACCTTGCTGTATGGTAGGAGGATGAACTTTAGAAAAGATGGGAAAGCACAGACCCAAAGCTAAATAGGAGTTTACTCTGGCTAACAGTATTTCTTAAAGACAAGTATTCTTTAATCAGTAAATTCAGTGTGAAAGTTCTAGTTCTATTCTTTCTATAAAAAGAAAAGCTAGGGGCAGCTAGGTGGTAAAATGGATAGAGCACCAGCCTTGAAATCAGGAGGACCTAAGTTCAAATCTGGCCTCAGACATTTAACACTTTCTGGCTGTGTGACCCTGGGCAATGGCCTCAGCCCCCCCCCCCCCCAAACAAACAAACAAACCCCCAGCTAATTATTAAATTTTGATTTAATAATAGCAGCAATAAAAATAAATTGTTAAGTTTATTTTTCCAGGACTTAATTTTTTTTTTGGGGGGGACTTCACTTTGTTCTTGTTATTGGCAATCTTTTTAATCATATCTAACTCTTTGGGATCCCATTTGGAGTATTCTTGGCAGAGACACTAGAGTGGCTTGCCATTTCCTTCTCTGGCTCGTTTTACAGATGAGTAAACTCGGGCAATGGCTTCTCTAAGGTCACACAGATTATAAGTATCTGAAGCCAGATTTGAACTCAGGAAGATGAGTCTTTCTAACCCAGGCCTGGCATTCTATCCATTGTGCCACCTTGCTGTCTATATCTATAGTTATCTGATTCTTATTCCAACTGTACTTCAGACCAATTCAGTGATATTATTTCATTCCAATTGAACACTCTGAGATGACAAGCAAGTGCCATATTGATTCAAATACAGGTCATACCAGCCAAATCTGATGACCTAGCTCCTCCTCAATCTCTTCCACATCATGTCTTTATAAATTTGATAAGTATAAATTGAGTACAGTTAGTGACGAATATTATTTTTCAGTGTATACCTGTCTGCAACTACAAAAGCCAAGGTAAATGAAGAGACAAACAAGTGATATTACAAGCATTTGTGTTATGTATTCAAATATGTGTATATGTATAAATGCATTACAAATCTATAAGGATATCCTATCAACTATTAAATCAAATCTGTTTCTTCTTTAAGGAAACATATCTCGTTATAATAGAGACATGTTAAAATTAAACTTGTTGTTCTCAAGGAAACATTTAGAGACACAGCATTTTCTATGATAGCACACAAACAGAACTTACATCAGTGATTCTGCAGAGGGCTCTGATGGCTGGGCCTCGGTAGACATCCTCCTTCCCAGTCATGTCTTTGGTCAGACTAAAGAAATCAAAATGAGTAATAAGCCATTAATCACGTTAATATGCATTTCTCCAGACTCTTGCTTAGCTAGTTCGCAGTAACAACCCCCACTTTCAATCTAATATTGAAAAGAAGTTAGAACAAATATTAAAAAATTAGGCCATGGAAAGAAGGATTCCTAATAAAAGCTGAGGACAATAAGCTAACATTTCTTTAGGGTTCCCAAGCTCATAAAAATCTTCTGTCAGCTCTGCTATTTCCCTTAAGATAACATCCACAGTTTCTATTACGAAATTTCCAGTCTTTCTAGCATCTTACCCTGTAATATGGGGCTTCTATCCACTACTCTGATTAAATGACAGTGTCTTTTCTCAATCCTTACCTTTTTTTTTTAATTATTATTAAAACTTTTTATTTGCAAAACATGTATGGGTAATTCTTCAACATTAGCCCTTACAAAGTTTTCTGTTACAAATTTTCCCCCTCTACTCCCCACCCCTCCCCTAGATGGCAGGAAATCCACTATATGTTAATTATGTTAAAATACTTGACAAATCCAAGTATTTCAACATTGTTAACATGTAGTGGACTTCCTGCCATCTAGGGGAGGGGAGGGGACTGGGGGTAAAATTTGTAATGGAAAGCTTTGTAAAGATCAATGCTGGGGAACTACCCATACATATGTTATACAAATAAAAAGCTTTAATAAAAAAAAATACTTGACAAATCGAATATATGTATACATATTTCCACACTTATCATTGTTGTGCAAGAAAAATCTATAAGAAAAAAAAATCAGAGAAAGGAAACACAATGCAAGCAAACATCAATAGAGAGCATGAAAATGTTATGTTGTGCCCCACATTCATATCCCTCTCTCTGGTTGTTTATGGCTTTCTTCTTCACTGAACAACTAGAACTGGTTTGAAACATTTCATTGTTGAAGAGAGCCATGTCCATCAGAATTGATCATCATATAGTATTGTGTATAATGTTCTGCTCATCATCCTTACCCTTCTTGATCTTTCTGTAGCAGGATACTGTTACGGATTCTTTCTTCCCTGACTTCTGTGCTATTACTCTCTCCTGATTCTCCTATTCCCTCTTGATCTTCTTTGTTGAGGCACCCTCCCCTTCCTCCTGCAGCTCTCCAGGTACGGTTAATGCTCTAAGCCCCACTTCTCTCATTTCTATTCTGTCCTTAGTCTCATTAATCCAATGACTTCAATTATTGCCTCTAACAGCTAGCTCTATAGGTATTCAGCCCTAATCTCCCCCTGTACACCACTCCTAATTCTCCAACAGCTAGCTCTATAGGTATTCAGCCCTAATCTCCCCCTGTACACCACTCCTAATTCTCCAACAACCTGCTGGATATTATCTTCTAGACATCTTGCTGATACCTCAAAAAAAGTATGAATCATCATCTTCCCTCCTGCTTCTCCTCAGTCACCCAAGGCCAAAGACTCAGTGTTAACTGTGAATCTTCCCTCTTCCACTTTTGTCTATTAGTTACTGAGTCCTAGCAATTTTACCTCCATGATTTCTCCCTCCCATTTGTTCCCCCATTTATATTCTTGCTGCAATCACTTTCATTCAAGTCCTCATCACACCCAATCTGGACTTTTACAGTATCTTTCTGATTGTCTCCTTTGTTTCCTGTCTTTCCTATTTATCCTTTATCCAACTGCTAAAATATCTTCTTAAAGCACAAGTCTAATCATGTCACACCTGATTAAAAACCTTCAATGACTACCTATTGCATTTAGCATCAAATTTAAATGTTTTTTTTTAGCCTGTCTTTTAAAGGATATCTCAATTTGTTCTCAGAATTACTTTTTTTTTTTTTTTTGCTTTTTTGCTGAGGCAATTGGGGTTAAATGACCTTGCCCAGGGTCACATAGCTAGGAAGTATTAAGTATCTGAGACCAGATTTGAATTCAGGTCCTCCTGACTTCAGGGCTAGTGCTCTATCCACTGCATTATCTAGCTGCCCTCTACATGTCATATCCTTTCATTAGATTGTAAATTATTTAAGTATGAAGACTCTTACCATTTCTTTCATTTTTCATCTTTCATCTTTAGGGCCTAGGCACCAGAAAACTATCTGCTACACAGCAGATGCTAATTATCATATCTATTATCAATCAGTCAAAAAGTATAAAGAACCAGTTATATTCCAGATACTACATCCTATGTGTCAATGACACAGAAAGAACTGGCACAAATACCAAGGAATGTGGGATGCCCAACATTCCTGTTGGTACAAGTTTATTTCCTAACCTGCTTGTAAAGAAGGTTCTTTTTTAAAGTAGTATGCTGTTTCAACTAAAATATTTTCAAGCACATCTAGCATATAACTACCTTCACCACAGAACCAATTTACTATAGCAGAGGAATGAAGAATGGGAAAGAAAGAAAAAACGAAAAGAAGCTTCAAAGTAGATACCAGGGAGATAGATAAAAAGAAAATTCTCCCCACTTACTTTTACTGATTATTTTCTTAACCCCAGCAATTCAGATCCTAAGACTATGAAAGCTAAAGTACTCTACATCTCTCCTTTGTTACTGTGACAGTTCAAACAAGAATATTTATGAGAGTAGGGGTTGGGGTAGAACCAGAGAGCTTTTCTTCCTTTTGGGTCCCTTTTTTGGGGGTGTGTGTGTATTTTTTAAAATGATTTCCTTCCCCCCCTCCTTCCCTCAAGATGGCAAGCAATCTGATATAGATTATACATATACAATCATATTACACACATATTCAGGCACCATTTTCTAGAGGGAAGCCTATGGCCCAGGTATAATTCTGGAAGGCTCTCTTAAGACAAAATGATTTTTGAAAGAGAGGGGACAAGACCAAGATTAAGCAAAATTTCAAGCTGGTAAAGTATGTGAATGCCCTCTTCTCACTTTCTTTCTCTGCTCCCTGTTCTATCTGCCAGTATTCATTCTTCTATATTCCTTGTTGTCCCACATCTCCCAATGTTAGGTATCTATTCAAGCATTCCTTTCCTAGTGTTTCATGTACCAAAATCACAATTCTCTCTCACCTCTTCAAAATTTGTTTTAATTTATGACACATACATTCCACTTGAAAAAAAAAAAAAAAGCACCGGGTTTGGAGTATAGCTCCATCAGACTCAGTAAAGGAGATGGAAGGGGATAGTTGAGATGAGGATAATACTAGGGAGAAACTAGGCACAAGCAAAACAAACTTCTTGGTCCCAAAGGAGAAAGGAAATGGGGGGGGGGAGAAAGAGAGAAAAGAATCATAGTTTAAGGAAGTGCTGTAAATTGTTTCTTATATATTGAGAAATAACTGAACAAATTTTGGTATATGAATATAATGGAATATTGTTCTCTAGGGAAAGATAAAAGATAATCTCAGAGAATCTTTGATGGTATAAGCTGATGCAGAAAAATAGAAGGAAAACCAAGAGAATAATTTGTAAAAGGACAACAATATTGTAAATAAAAACAACTTTGAAATACTTAAGAACTCCGATCAAAGCAATGACCAAATATATCTTCAGAAGGCCTATGATGAAGCATGATCTTGATTTGACAAAACAGTGATGGATACAGGGTCTAGAGACAAACATTTCTGGATATAGGCACTGTGGGGATTTGTTTTGTGTGACCTTGCTTATTTTTTACAAAGATTTTTTTCCTCCTCCTTATTCTTTATTGATAGTGGAAAGGGGAAAGAAGAGTAAGCAACAGTGATGCAAAAGAGAGAGCCATTCAAACATTTTTAAAAATGCACACAACAAAAGATGTTCAGAAGGAAACATAAGGAGGAAGGTAAGCAGGACAGTTTGAAAGTGTAGCATATATTATTTTTTTAAAAGTTAGTATGTGAAATGCAGATTCATGTTTTCATAAAGAATACTCTTTTGGGGTCCTTTTTTTTTTGGTATTTAAATTCAGAATAAAAAGAGATAATAGAAAAGGAAGTAGCTATTGCTTGCTCCACTTCTCCCTTTCTGTCTTAAGCCTTGGAAACCATACATACTGCCAGCCAATTCCTTGTAAAAAGTACCTTCATTACCTAGGAGACAGGATTCCCAAAATTCTCAAGCTATCTCCTGCCAAAGAACTAGATAAGTACCTGGATCCCCTTGGCTACAAATTAGGTTTTTAAAGAAACCTTGGTATCTTGCTGCCCCATCAATTTTTCTTCCCCTTGATGCCAACTGACCCCACAAATACTCTCCTGATCCTTACTAGTTCCTCCTAGGTAAGTCCTATTCTTCTGAAAACTGGCAGACTTACATGATAATCTTGGTTCCATCTGTCTGTTCCAGGTCACTGTTCAGAACAAAGCAGGAACCATCCCTTTAGGACCATCCCTAGAAAAGCAGTTCTGCTCCACTAGCCCTGATAAGTTCCATCAAACCATAGTTTGGCTTTTGGGAACTGAGTTGTCTTTGCCTTTCCTTACCTCTTCACCAAGAAGCCACTTTAATCTACAAAGACCATATTAGTTTATAGAAGGCCAGAAAAAAGCATAAGCTGCAATGGCTACCAACAGTAGAAAAAGAATCTAGAATTGCAAGGGATCTCAGAGGCTACTTACACCAACCCACACTTGAATAAGAATCCCTTCTAAGATCCATTTCAAACTTTTATTCCATGATTCTCCAAAGTGATCATCCAGTTTTTGCTTGAAAATTTTCAATTATGGGAAACCCCCTATTAATCTCTGAAGCAGCACACTCCCTTTTTGGATAGCTCTAATTATTGTTTTTTCTTATGACCAGATGAAATCTATATATTTATTTAAACAGCTTCCCCCCTTAACCATTATTTCTCAAAATATGAGACTAATTATACTATTAGGGAATTATTATTCCCACCTACATTTCTTCACCTTCACATACCTGCTTGTGACAATAATCACATCCTCAGAGATGTTGGCCATTTCTTTGATAGTGAGGTAGCACATTCTTCTCAATGTTTGCTGGGAAAAATCATTTGTAAAATGAAACATGTTAACATAAGGATATAACTGTACAAATCTTATGCTAAAAATATAAACTATACAAATTAAAGTTCTGTTGGGGATTTGTTTAAGTGATTTTTAGTCTGGATCCCATGACAAAAGCCCCTGGGGGCTTGTATGATGGAAAACAAAACATCTAAAAAACAATCCTAAATATCTGATGTCACCTCTGAAAAGCAAACAAATTCTATGCCAGTATAACACTCATCATCTGGAAGAATGCTGAAAATTCAAACAATTTTCTAGATATTTCCAAATATCAGGATGTTTGACTTTAAAGAAAGTCAACTTAGATTCATTCCAGTGGTTTCATAAGCATAATGAATTACAAAGATTTGGACCCTTCCACAGAGAGGAGCTAGAGTAATTGCTATACATACATAGAGGCCCAGAGTGATTAAAAAGGTAAATGAAACCTAAAGTGCAGAAGGCTTTGAGATTAAGATAACACATTTTTAAGTTAATACTAAAAGAATATAAACAATATACTAGAGATGTCACAGATAACCAATCAAAAGAGTTTTTCCCCTCTATTCTTCATTGAAGAATTCCTTTTAGACACCTAATGCTTTAAAAAATTTTTTTTTAAATCAGAATTTCTTAACACATTCAAATTAACCTTACAATTTAAATATTAAGAAAACCACCAGAAAAATTTTCCTAACTAGTTCTGAATCCTCACTTTATGCCTACTGCTGTGGGCAAGACACAGAAGCTTAAATTCCTGTAGCCTGGACATTTTTATGAACCATGCAGGCTTTGCTTTTTGGTTAACTGTACTTAGTCTTTACTTCTTGGATCTCACGCTTTAACCCTGTTCACTCTCTTTGGCTCTACTGCAGCCGTTCTTGCCTATTTTAGCATTCAGATTGCCACTAGATAAGTTTTTGATACTAAGGAGGGGATACTTATCATCTCCCAATGCAGCCCATGCCTACCCTGTGTTCAAAGATTGTAGCATAAAAGAAAAATTTATTCTGTTAGGTCCAGAGGGCAGAATCAGGAACAATGTGGTAGATGTTGCAAAGAGGCAAATGTGTGCTAGATGTTGAAAATAACTTCCTAAAGCTAGAGCTGGCCCCAATTGGAATGATTCACCTTCAATTTTCTCCAGACTCAACCTATCCAGTTTCTTCAATGAACCTCAGATAACATGAATGCAGGACCTTTCACCACCCAGATTGCTCCCTATGTTTATCAATGTCTTTCTTAAACTGCAGCCCCCAGAACAGCACAGTATATATCACATGAAGTCTAATAAGGGCAGAATTATAGAGAGATGATCACCTCTTTATTCCTAGAAGCTCTTAATGCAGCCCAAGATCACATGAGCTTATTGGCTTTAGGGCTTCCATATCACGATGATGACTTATATTGAACAGGTAGTATACTGTTCCCTACATATCTTTCAGACAAAATGCTATCTAACCATGCCTCCACCATCCTGTATTTGTGAAACCGATTTCTTAACCCAACATTTCTTTCAACCATATTGAATTTCGTCTTATTAGATTTAGCTGAAGAACTTTTGGATTGTATCTCTGTTGCTATTCCTATTGGCTTAGGATCATTTGCAATTTTTATAAGCATTCTCTCCATGTCTTTATCCAAGTAACTGATTAAAAACATTCAAGAATACATTGCCAAGAATAGATTCCTGGGGGACTCCATTGGAGAACTCTTATCACCTGCTACTGAATAATTAACAACCACTCTTTAAATCTAGCCATTCAACCAATTCTAAATTTATCTAAATTGTATTATTGTCAAGTCAGAGTGGCAAGTAAAGCTGATGGTAATCAGTGAGGGAAGCAAAATCAACAGGGGCAAGAAGACAAATCAAGGACTAAGTAAGAGAACCTTTCAGAGGAGAAGGCAAGGCTAGGAGAAAAGGTAGTATAAATTGCTCAACCTAGCCTATTCCTTTACTAGAATTATTATACATTTGAATTAATCCTGGCCCTCTGGAATGTAAATAAGATCATTTACTGAGATATAAGTGCAAATCTGTGCAAATCATGTTAACAAAATAATTTCATTTAATTGTTTTATTACTATGTAAACCCTATTAAAAAGGTTTTTTCCCTAATTATAGTGAACACTTCTAAGTAACTGACGAATCCTCAAAATATTCAGAATTAAGAAATGTTTTATAATGATTTCTAAGCTCAATTATGTCTTGAAAAAAGCTGTCAAGAAAAGAGTGGATTTTTCTCTTGAAATATCAATCACATAATATATACTATTAAACCTATGATACGGTTATATGGGAAATGTTTTCCAAGTTGAACTCAATCTTTAAGTCACTTAAAAAGCATTTTAAAGCTCACTTACACATGAAGTACCCAAAGTCCTGAACAAGAGCTAATTAGATCTGTGGAAATCACTAACTCATTTCTTATCAATGCAAACATAAAAAACTAATTTACAAAGTTAAGACTTACATCATTAGACTGAAACAAGCGAGTCATTGCAAAGAAGGCTTCTGTGGCTTCAGTAGTTCCAAAGTGTTCACCCTAACCAAAAAAAGAGTCTATTTTAAAAATCTGTTAAATTAATTAGGAATTTCCCCCTGAAGCTTGTATTTTATATACCTTTCAGAACTTTAGAAAGCCAACATTTATCTAAGTTCTTCCTCTACACTCCAATTTCCAAAATGTCAATTTTCTCCTTTTCTGAGTATTCAACAGCATAGCAATTTCCCACATTTATTTGAAAAATTAGTATTGTTTACTGTTCTTCAATTCCAGGATCGTAGTCCCAACTCTTTTGTGCAGATCTACTCTTCATTTTTCTAAAGCCTTGAACTTATTTATCTGGATGAGTGAAGTTTAGATCAGGGTTTCTTAAACTTTTTCTACTAGAAATATAATAAACTATTTTCCCTTTTTTTCAGAGAAATTTTTTTTTCTCTCTCTTTTTTGGAGGCAAAATGGGGTTAAGTGACTTGCCCAGGGTTACACAAATGTGAAGTATTAAGTGTTTTTGATTTGAACTCAGGTCCTCTTAACTCCAGGGCCCAGCACCCTATCCAATGTGCCATCTAGCTACCCCTGCCTGAGAAATTTTTACATGATTTACAAAATAGGTATACAAAATAAATACTGATAATAAAAAAATCATAATTTTGCAACCTCTACATTCAGGTACAAGACCCCATATGCAGTCATGACCCACAGTTTAAGAAGCTGGCACTTAGAAAATAATTTTTTTTTTTTTTTACACTGAATGTAAAGCATCTTTGCAAAGGGAGGAGGAAGGACATTCAACTGACTGTATCCCTTTCTTTACTAGGAATCCTTGTAAATCAAAAAGAAAAGAACATAGTAAGGACAATCCAACTTGGAAGATTGACCAAGAGATCCCAAAACTAATGCGAGGACCTCTGTTCTAGAATATATAATTTACTTAAAAGACATATTTACTAAGATTAAAAACACAATAGATTTTGGGTCAATAGGAACTATCACTATTCTCAGTATTCAATTAATTGACCCAAAACAGTACTGGATTATTCACCTTTCAGAATTCTTGCTTCCTGAAAAAATCTAACTACTACTAAAATTGCACCTCACTAATATAATAATAGTTCAACAAAATGCCCTGAATGCCTAAGATGAAAGGCATTAAATGAAATGTAATAATAAATTGCTTTACAATTTTGTAAGTTTGTTTATTCTTTTATCAAAGAATTATTGAATACCATCAGGGACTATGAATTTTTAGTCAAAATTTATAAAACTTATTTCCTTACTAATCTTTGAAAACATGGAAAAGCAAATTTTGGTACAATGTTTTAAAACATTACTCCATAAATCTGGAACTAGGCAAACAAGATAAAAAAAATTGCTTTATGGTTCCTGTTTCTCATTTTAATTATCTATGTATGTGAGTATAACATACATTGCATCATACAGACAGCAAAGGAAAACCTACACAAAATTCTATCTCCATGATGGACGGAGACTCACAAATTGTGAATTTTTTAAAAGGCAAATTAAAGTAATTTTGCCTTTTATCTAAATTTTTAAAAATATGCTTTCTATATATCATATTATTGACCCACCACAAATAGAGTATGGGTTTTTGGTTTTTTTCAATGTTGGTGATAGGTAATTATCTATGCTTTCCTCCAACTAATGACATGAATTTGTGAAATAGCTGACTAGAATAAGTAGTACAATGGTTGGTCTGGATAGAATGATATAAAAATACTCCTATAAAATTAAACTGATAATCTCAGACTTATTAACAAGTGAGTTTAACCATCACAATGGTCACCCTTTGATAATGACTGCAAGTGACATTTACCAAGGTTCTAGATAGAAATTTCCCAGTATTTGAAAAATTAAACTTTGGAAGACATTATACATTATCTAATCTACAGGAAGGCTGGTAAATGTTATCAGAAATTTGGTTAGGTTCTTTGTTTTTTTGTTTTTTTGTAATATTTTGAAAAGAACATAAAAATCTCAGAACAAATGAAATCCAAGTATTTTCACAATAAATAATTTTTTATTCATTTCAAACCGAAACATATTTGAGTATCATGTATGGCTAGCAGTACATTAAAGATAACTGAGGTCGGAGATTGTTTTGATTTGTATGTCCCAGCAAACAGTATTGTTTGGTACAGAGTAACATTTAATAAATACTTGATAAAGTGATTTGTGGGAATACTAAAGAGACCACTAACATGGTCTTTGTCAATCTTGTGACTAAAATACATTTTTTCAGAAGCTGATTTTTAAGAACAGGTTTTCAAGAATACAAAACATTTTTCCCCTGAAAGTAATTGAGTGCTAGACATTTCTATACAATAAAACAACTTTTGAAAGAATTAAAAAAAAAAATCAGAGGATGTTAGCAGAGACCTTTAGAGCTAATTTAATCAAACCTTTTTATTTTATGGATTAGGATAACTGAGACCCAGAGAACTGCCTCCTTACACTTCATTTACCTGGTTCAGTAAATAAAGGATCCTGGTCAGAATATGTAGGCATCGTCTTGGATTGATAGGAGTTTCATTGAAGATCCGAGCCTGGGGGCGCATAATAAATAAATACATGGTATCTTTTCTTTCTCAATCACAAATTCCAATATATTGTCTTCAATAAAACGTTACAACTCTTCTATCATAAAATTCATATGATATTAGTTAGATGAAGCATTTTTAATATTAGAAAAATAAACTAAGAAACATGTTTCTATATTATGCTTTTCTATATTAGTCTTTCCCTTTGGTTTAATTAATCACAAGATTTCATTTGTCAAAATGAATCATAATAAGAATCATAAAACTAAGACACTTCAGAAAGCTGGTATGAAATTTAATATTTATAACTTTTGTCAGCAGCTCTATAAAAGTACCTGGTCTGACATCTTTTATACCAGAAGTTTCACTACATCACTGCATATTTATCTTCTTTTAATATCCCATGACAAAATCCACCACAGTTCCTTTTTCCTTTAGGCTACGTGATTTTATCTCATTTACTATATACTCTAATTCAACTCTGGGAAAACATTTTTTTAGCCATGAAAGCTAAAACATGAACTCTGAATGTCATTCTGATCCTACTCTGAAGGAAACAAAAAAAGACAACATATTTCTAAATCATACCTCCTGCAAAACAGCACTCTTCTCTAGATGCTGAAAAGGGTTAGAGCCACTACCTAAATAAGAAAACAAAATAGCATTGATAACTAAACACAGGCAAATTCATTTACCAATAATTAAACAACACTGGAAACAAAAATGTGGGAAAACAAATTCAGAAAAACCTTTTTAAGAGCCTGAGCATCTGGATGTCACAATGTCAGGCATTACTAAGTTGCTTGTAGATGGAATGAAGTGACCTTGGCTCTATTCCTATCTCTGCAGACACACCTTGTGACTTTGGAACACTCACCAATACTCTGACTGAAATAGGAATTACATTACTTTGTCGATGCTGGGCTTTGAAATAGAACACAAAATTTCAAAATTTCTTGCTGTGAGTCACTTCTGTGCCTCAGTTTCTGTTTCTGTAAAAAGTGTGTTGGGAGGAAGAGGGGGCTGAACTTGATGGCCTCTAATATCCTTTTCATTTTAAAATCTATGCTTCTATAATCCTAGGGGCAAGTGGGAGGGGCTGGTGTCCTGGAACAAATTCTAAGAATTATTAAATAAGCAGAAATTATTAGGTATAGACTGATGGGACACACTTCCTAACATCTGATGGTCTCCAAAAGTATAAAGTGTGAGATTAGAAAGCTTCCTGTCACAATGATGATATTCCTATCTGGTTTCCTCAGTAGAATGAAGGAGCTGGGCTGAGCTCCTTCTGCTCCATGACACAATCTTGGGGACTCGAGTTAGCCTAGACGAGCTCCTGTTCCTGGAACTCTTTATAAAAGTTATTTCAGTAACTTTGTAACAAGCTTCACAGACACTTGTAGGTCCTGAGGCACCGCCTCTATTTCAGCTAAGACCAAGCAAGGCCTAGGTTCTTCCTGACCTCAGTGAGCCTCAGGCCGGACAATCAGACGCTGATTCAAAGGCGTTTGATCTTTCCCACAGGTGGAGGAGCGGTGGGAATAGCGCCGGGCCCCGGGACAAGCCCTTCTCCGCGGGGCCAGAATGGGGGCATTTTGGCGCTAGGGAAGGAAGGGAGGCGCTTACCGCGGACCCCTTCCTGCATGCTCCACTTGCCCCGAAGGCGTCCTCAAAGGGGGAAGCCGCGGACTCAGAGCTGCCCCGGCACTATATCACATCAGACAATCGGCATGTTTTGGGTCTGGGGGCCAGCAGGGCGAATCTAATCCGCTTTCCACCAGAGGGCCTCAAATAAGACCACAATCCCGTCCCTCCTCCCTAAATCTTCGACGTGCCCTCCCTCAGCCACCCCGGCACCCCAAAACCCCCGCTGGGCTGGACGGCTCAACGAGGGAGGTCCGGACTCTGGGCGTCTAAGAGTTCTCGCTTCCCCCCCCCCGGGAATTTGAACGAAGGAGCAACAGCCCTAGGTAACAGAAATCCGGAGGGTCCTCACATTTCTGACCCCCGACCTCCTCGCCCCGCCACGCCGCGTTCGGCAGGACCTCGGTGGGACACCCTCCCCCTTTCGCCCCCTCCCCTGCTCACTTCGACCGCCTCCAGCCATGGCCCCAGCTCCTCTCCACCACTAACCCCCGGGGCAGGAGGGGAAGGGCGGCGAGGGGCAGCGCAGCGGGAGCATGCGCTCGAGGGCCAACCAGGGGAGACCTCGCGCGCGTGGGAGCGAGGGGCGGGGCGAGCGCTGTGGGGCAGCCCAAGCTGGGAGCGCGCGGTCGGAGCCGGGCGCGGTAGGGGGCGGGGGGAAGGGGGGAAAGAAGGGAGAGAGAGCAGCTTGTGCCCGGGAAGGGAGGGTCTCGAGCTGGGGGAGGGGCCACATTTAGGGCTCGCGCTAGTAGAGGAGGAGGGGCTCCAGCTCTGAGCCGCACTCAGCCCCGCCCGGTCCTCCCACCTTCCCTCCGTCCAGCCCTTAGAGGGAGGAAGACGCGCCGCCCCCTCCCTTCCGCCCCCGCACTACGAGGAGGAAGGGTTGGGAGAGCGGGTTTGGGAGGCGTTCCCCAGGTCCCCTGTGTGTACCAGACTCTTCGTCCTTCTTGTCGAATTTTTTAATCATCTCCCGCGACAACTGATCTCTAGGCCAACCGAAACCGTCCGAGCCGACACAGCCGAGAGGAACAGGCTCTACCGGAAGCCCAGCCCCCAGCACTCAAGCTGGCTGGGCAGTTCACCCGTCACTCTAGTGGAAACCCCGCCCCTTTCCCTGCTGCGCCTTGTTATCCCCGCCCCTTTTTGCCTCATTGTCACGCTTTCCCCTCTGAGCTAACATTCCGTTCCCATCCTTACGCACTCATGCGTTTACATACACTACACACACTTGGATAATGCAAAAGTCTGTACTAACTGCTCCTAATTACAGAGCAAAGGACGAGACCCAGCAGAACTGCTGTGTGACCGAGACGCCAGTTCCTTTGGCTGCATCCTTCTCCGGCGGGAGGGCTGGCTCTACCAGGCGTGAGGAGGCCCAGGTGACGCCGGCCGCACTCTGAAGAACCGCGGTGGTGGCTGCTCTCCCTTGGGGGCTTTGCGTGGCTCAGTTAGAAACCGTGGGCATGTTTGTGAACCACTGCGGGGCCCTCCCATAGCGGAAAGGGCTCTCTCCGGGCAAAGGCACGTCAGGGTGGGCTTCTCTTCCAGGAGTGTAGCGAGGGTCAGCGGCTCCCAGGTTACTATGGAGACCTTCCGTCTAGCCGCCTGGTCCCTTGCAGCTGCAACTAAGCGGAGAAATCCGTGAGAAGGGGCCTCGGGGCGCATACCCCCTGACAGTATTCCTAAGGAAGTAGTCTCAAAAAACCCAGCTGAAGGTCTCTGCCACTTCTGGAAGCCGGGCTTATTTGATGCTATCATCCATCAGCCGGTCTACAAAAATTAACCTTGATTTTAAATCTACTCAAATCCCAGACTACTAGAAAAAAAATCCCCAGCCCTCTGGATTTAAGTGCCTTCTCTCTTAGTTATTTCCTATTTATCCTGTATATAGTTTGCTGTGTATGTATTTGTTTTCATGTTGCTCCTCCACTCCCCCATTAGATTGTAAGCTCCTTGAAGGCCTTTTTTTTTTTAGTATTTTCACAATGCTTTGCACATCGTGGACACAATGTTCATGGGATCAAATTGAAAATGTTTTAGGAAGCAGTTACTCTTTATTTCCAAATCATGAGCTCATTCCTAATACCTATCTTTTCCATGATTAGTTAGTCAATATCGATGTGCATTCTTAAGATCATATTATCCTCTCTGTTTCTACGTACCTTCCATCACTCTGCCCTTAGTCAAAAAAAAAAAAACACTGAGTTAAGAGCCTATTGTGCCAAGGTATTATGCACTTGTGTATGCCCAGTCATGAGCTAGGTATACAAGGGAAAGCAAAAATAGTCCCTGACTTCAAGAAGCTTCCTGTCTAATGTAGACGAAAACATGCAAATGAATACATATAAGATAGAGACAAGATAAATTGTGTGGCAGTGTCAGAAGAAAGGCACTAAGATTAAGGAGGATTGGAAAAGGCTTCTTGCAGAAGGAAATTTAGCTGAGACTGGAAGAAAGTCGCCTAGTAGGAGGAAAGATAAGGAAAGTGTTTTAGACATGGGGGACAGTCAAACTTTGAACCCACTTGGAATGACCTTCTTGCCCCTTTTGGTTTATCTATACCTCTCTATCCGTAACCAAAGCATCTTAAGAATCAGAAAGGATATACTTCAGTGACTATCTAGTCCCACCCTTAACTGAAACAGAATCCCTTTTACAACAAACCCTAAGAGTGTAGTCATCCAGCCTTTGGAGATTTCTAGTGAGGAGGAAGACTCCTATTTCACTTTTAGACAGTTTTAATTGTAAGGAAAATTTTCCTTCCATCACACCTAAATTTTTCTATAGCTTTAATCAAGTTCAGATCCCTTAGGCCAAACAGAACTAAATGAATGCCAGGTCTATGACAGCCAGATTACTATGTGACTATATCATTCTTTGTTCTTCAGTGAGCAGAGGGGAAAATCTCAGGTTTATTTAATTTGCCATTGGAATCTGGATACCTAAGGACTGAAGGAGAATTAGAAATGGAAGGATTATAAAATCATAGATTTAAAGCTTTGGACCTTACAATTCAAGAAGTCTAATCTCATATCTAGAAACCAAGGCACAGAAAGATTAAACCATTTCCCCAAATGTCTGAGCTGGGATTTGAACCCAAGGACCTTCTGACTTCAAGTCCAATGCCATATCAATCTCACACTTTTTATAAGGGACTCTCACAGGCCATCTAGTCCAACTCTCTCATTTTACAAATGAGGAAACTTGGGTTAACTGACTTGCCTGCTCTAGTCATTCAGGTAGTAATCAGAACTGGGATTTGAACCAGATTCTTTCCTGCCTTGATTTCCAAGGTGTATGACCAAGTGACAGACAAGCTCACTTTGGGTATTCATCAAACCTTTTTTTTTTTTTTTAAACCAGTTCTTTAAATAAAGTCTCATGTCTACTCATATTCCAGCCCATGAAACAATGATTTAGTAAAGAAAGAGGGAAATTTACTTTCTTCTTACCTGACCTGCAATCTGGAACAAAGGAAAGTTTAGGATATGTTTCCTGTTGTTTCTTTAGGGCATGGAGCTTTGAGAATTTGGCTTCACCCTTGAAATCAGCCTTGGTGGAAAACCTTAACAGGGAAAATTTCATGATAGGTTCATGATAGAAGGGATTTTCCAGTTAAGAGTTAATTGCATTGTCTGTGTTTTAGAGGGGGGAAAGAGTTCATGAATAAGAAGGGTTGAGAAGCAGAGTATTATGGAATCTTAATGTTCTGAATAAAAGGAATAATAAAGGAATGTAAGGGTGGCATAATAGCTGTTACTAGGAGCTCTATGATGCACCTAGGAATTGATCCATTGAGATTTTAACACATAAAGGAACATGGGAAGGAAGGAGGGAATATAGAAAGGAAAGAAGGAGAAAAAGAAGGAGGTAGGAAAGGAGTTTGAAAGAAAGTAACAAGTATTTTTTTAAGCACTTATTATGTTCCAGGCCCTGTGCTAAATACTTTAAAAATCTCTTTAGGTCCTTAGAACAATCCTGGAAGGTAGGTACTTTTATTCCTATTTTTCAGTTGAGAAGACTGAGATAGACTTCCTAGGATTATAAAGGTCTTCCTGACTTCAAGCTCAGCACTTTCTACTGTGTGATGATTTAGTTATGCCAGAATCACCCCTCTGGGTGGCCTCCATATCAGGCTCCAAATCCAACATGATGCTTAAACATATGAACAAAGGGAGGGCTCAAAAAGAAAGGAGGGAAGTTGGCCAAGGGAAAGGGTCATGGCTTCACCTGTACCACTGCTCCCCCTTAGGCTTGGCATCCTCCAATATTACCACAGGAAACGGAGTCCTGGATTCATTCTTTAATTTCTTCTTCATTAGCGGGAGACCAGCATGATTGATAGCTTTCTGTTGCTCCTATGGTCAAAGAAGGGAAAATGATAGTATATGAAGAGGTAAGATGAGCACCTTGACTTTTAAGGCTGTAGAACTGGAACCTGGTTTAGGTTCCAGTTTCATACAAAGAAGTTGACAGAAAGTAGTACTTGAAAAAGTGTGATGTCAGCATCCAATCAAAGTAGGGCTATTCCTAGAAGGGCTGGCAAAACTCCGGACTCACAGATCCTCAGAGTTGGAAGAGGTGTCAGAATCCACTGAGTTTAACACATACTTGAACAAGAACCCCCTTAGATCACATCCAACCAGTAGTTATCCAACCTTTGCTTGAAGACATCTGGTAAGAGAGGAACCAACCACCTGTTTCTAGAGGTAGCCCATTCTACTTATGACTAATTGCTGGAAATTTTTCCTCAAATCAAATCTAAATCTGCTTCTACAGCTTCCATCCATTGCACCCTCTGAAGTGAAAAAAAGTGAAAAAAAATCTAATCTCTCTTCTATGTGACAGTCTTTTGAACACTTGCTTACAATCATGGCAGCCCATAGCAAGTTTTTTTTTTTCCCCAAACTAAACATCTCTAGTTCCTTCAATCAATTCTAATGTTATATGACCTAAAGACCTTTCAGAATCTTTGTTGTCTTTCCTCTAGATGCTTTGGAGCTTTATCAAGGCCCATCCTAAAATGTGGTTGCCAGAATTTACCACAATAATCCTGAGATATTTATTTAGGGCAAACTGTAACAGGATGTTTATCTCCTTAGCTCTGGATGCTATTCCTCTTTTTATATGGCCTAATGGTATATTAAAAGTTTTGGGGTGTTTTTGCTCTTGTAACATACTTGACTCACAATAAACTTGCAATCTGCTAAATGCCCTACATTGAGGAACTTTACCTTTTGGGAGGTCAAGAATACCTTTGGTAGTTTGGTGAAGTTTATGGACCTCTTTTCAAAATTATATTTTTAAACAAATAAAATGTATAGGATTACCAAGAGGCTAAGTATATTTGAAATATAGGTAACCAAATATATATTTTTAAAAAGTCAGTGGACTCCAAGTTAAGAATTTCTTAACCCTCAATCTTTTTCAGGTAAACTATATCTAGTCTCTTGTACTTAATATATTGGATTTTTAAATCCAAGGATAGGATGCAACACATCCCTATTAAATTTAATCATATTTGATGCAACCCAATATTTTAACCTGTCAAAAATATTTTTTGGAAGCTGATTGTCATGCAATATATTGACTATCTTGCCTAGCTTTAGAAATTTGAAAAGTGTGCCTTGAACCAAGCTATGGATAAAAATGTTTTTAGTGGTACAGGATCAAGAACAGATCCCCAGGGCAATCCTCTACAAACCTTCTTTTCAGGTAACCTTGACTCATTTATGAAAGCTTTTTAGGTCAGGTTGTTTAAGCAGTAAAACTACCTAATTTATTGAGCACACATGCCTCTATTTTCTCCATAAGAACAATATGAGGAATTTTGTTAAAGATTTTAGAAAATCTAGGTAAACTATATTTAGTTTACATTTAGTTTGTTCCCCTGATTTGATCGATCAAGCAACCCTGTCCAAAAAAAAAAAATTAGCCTAGTCTGGTATGGCATGTTTTTGATGAAATTGTGTTAGCCAGCACCATTTCCTTTTCTAGATGTTTGTGAAATCCCTTTAATAATACACTCTAGAATTTTGTTGGACTCAGAATCAAATAAAACTCACTGATCTCTAATTCTTAGATTCCTACCATTTCTTTTTAATTAGGACATTTCTCTTTTGGATTAATATATGATCTTTCAAAGTTATCTATTTGTTTCTGTTGTCCAATGCTGAAAGCCTTACCGGGCTATTCAGTAACTGACTGAGGGTCCCATTGACTGACTGAGGGTCCCATTGACTGACTGAGGTGAGTATAGACAAGATCATCTGTTTAAAAAACAGTAATACTCAGGCAGTTATTTGCCCTAAAAAAAGAAAAAAAATTATTAGAAAAAGGAGATGGTGTATCTCCAGCACTTAGCACAGTGTCTGGCACATAGCAGGTACTTAATAAATAATGATTTCTGTCTCACAAGTTTGTCCAGCTGGCATGCTACTACTGCCTTCATTTGGTGGACTCTTCAAGGAAACTTCAAGTGATGGACCAGTAGTGCTACTTATCTCTCATTCCTAGCAACAAGATACTAAGAGTCTAGAGTATACTGGAACAAAAACTAAATGTCTAAGAGAATGAAGTCAGTCCCCAGATTTGGGAGGACAAAGATGATTAAAAGGACTCTCACTTTGTCAGTTCAAGGATGCAATTAAGAGAAAGAACTCAGAATTTCATATCCCAAGCTTCATAAATAACTTCCATCCTCTACCACTTTCCCTTCAGAATACTTTATTACTCTCTAATAAAGGTTTTCTACCTCATTCTGCCAATCACTACAGACATGGATTTCTTGCCTTTCATGAATTACAAACTAAGGCTTTCCAATAGGATGAGGGATTGTTCTCTTGAGCCCCTCCATTCCTGTGTGACTAGGAGAGTGAGCAGTAGCAACACCCCTGATAGTAACTGCTCTGGCTCAGAGGAATCATTTCCATCTTAATTTTGAGGAATGGTAATTGAAAACTGCAATATAGTAATTTCAAAGGACTCATGGTGACAAATGCCATCCACCACCAGAGAGGGAACTGATCAACTCTGAGTGCAGATTGAAGCTTACTTTTTTCCTCTATTGCTGCTGCTTCCTTTTTTTTTTTAAACATGACTAGTACGGAAATATATTTTACATAACTTCACATCTTGGTGATAATATTGTTTGCCTTTTCAATGGGTACAAGAGGAGCTGGAGGCAGGGTGGGAGAAAATTTGGAATTCAAAATGTTAGAAAATGAATGTTAAAGTACACAAACACACACATATATATTTAAAACTGTTGTCTAATTTAATTTTCACACAAGCTAATTTTTTTGCCTAGTACTCTCATGTTGCACTTATCTGTGCAGGACCCTCCACAAATGCAATTAATTACCTTGGCGAGCATCGTCTGGGAAAAGTAGCAGGGTGAGCTGTCCTTTTCTTGCCAATTGACTGGGCCAGGAGGTGGGTTGTTGGTCATAATCAGTAAGGTCTTATTCTGATCAAAGTCTGTCACTCGGGACATGAATCTTTTAATTTTTTGTCTACTAGCAAGTGACTTTTGCTGTTCTGTGACCTTGAGAGGTTCATAATACTGGATCTGAGCAGAGGGAAAGGTATCCACAGGGAAGAAGGTGTTAGAAGAGGAGGAGAACAAGATTGACTATCATTGGGACTACATTCCCTGGATCTTTGGGGAAAAGGATGTATGCCAAGTAAAAGGTAGAAGGAGCATAAGGTATAATGGGAAGAATGCTGAATTTAAAATCAGAGGCTTGGGTTCAAAACCTAGTACATTTAGGACCTTGGGCAAAACATTTCACCTTTGTTTAATTTCCTCAACTATAAAATAAAGAGGTTGGAAGAAATATTCTCTAAGCCTGAGCTTATGATGATAAGGCATATCAAAAATGCTAAGAAGTTCTAGGAAAAAGAAAGATGACGACTCCTATAAAGCACATGGCTGCCTGGGAGGAGAATTTCATTTTCTTTCTCATTCATATCTTTTTTTCCATAGCCAAAAAAAAAAATCTACTTTAAAGCTACATTTAGCATCAAGCAAATATAACAAAGAAATTATAGCATAAAGGTAATTGTAAGACAGACATGTTTAGAATCATAGATTTGAAGCAGGAGAGGAGCTCAGAGATGATTTAAGCCTACTCCTTCATTTTCTGGATGAGGAAACAATCTCTAAGAAATTAAATGAATGTCTTGTGCCCATACAGGTCTAGATGGAAAAACCAAGGATTCAAACCCTGGTTCTCTGACTTATGCAGTGCTTATTCTAAAGGCCTTGATTCTAAATTGTAGAGCAGATTTCCCTAGTCTCTCCCTTCTTTACTCCCCATAGCTCCTATTTTCCCTAGGACTTTTTGCTAACTGCTGTTCCATTTCCAACATGGGATTAAATATAGAACGATTATCTTTAAAATAGTAATAAAAATGAGACATATAATCTTTTTTGAAAGAAAATTTCCAACAAACAAAGGCAGACTTCAAGTCATTGTTTCCATTAATACCATACTGCATGACGGAAAAAAAAAACCTAATTTCTCAGTGTATTTATGGTACCAGAAAAAAACAGATTTTTATCATTGGGAAGTTGAAAGACTTCAGCTCACTGGCCTTGGCTTCTGGAAATTTCCCATTAGCCACATCCTGTTTCCAAATAGTTTCCCCATTTAGAGTCTGAAAAGAGTCTCTGCTAAGACAACAAAAATCCCTGGGGGTCTAGAACAAACATGGTATTAATGAGTCTATGTGCCAACCTTTAGAGAAATGAGTCCTAAATAAAAAGGTGGAATCATGACTCTTGTTTAAACAGCAATTTTGAGTCTCCAATGTGTTCTGAACCATCTTTCATTTGGTTGTTCAGAGGTGTTCTTTCAGGTTTCTTGGAGTAAGAACTTCCAGGCAAATCTTTTCACTATGGGCAGGGCTGAAAAAGGGATATATATATATATATATATATATATACATATATATATATATATATATATAATCCTCAGGGACTATCAATTGGCAGGTTCATCCTAAAGAGGTATCTCCCAGCCATTGTAAGGCACACTCTTCTCACTGCCCTCCCCTTCCCTCAAATTATTTTTGGCCTGATGAAATCAGGATAAAATAAATATGCAAAGTACTATATATAGTACAATGGAAAGAACCTTGGCTCTAGAATCAAAGGGCATGGATTGAAATCCCATTTCTAATGTGATTTGTTTGATTTTGGACAAGTCAAATTTCTCTGACCTCAGTTTCCTCATCTATAAAAATGAGATTAGACTAATTGAACTGTAAGGTCTCTTCCAACTCTAGTCTATGATTTGAAAAGGCAACTAGAGTTTGGAAATAGGTCACAAAAGGGTGACAAATATGTATATGATATTTATGGAAACAGAGAGAAGCTATTTGCCTGATAGGTAGAGATAACCAAGTAATACAAAGTTTTGCACATTTTTGGTGCTCAATAAATATTCAACAAATGAATTCAGTATAAATTTCAACTTTTTTTTTAAACTTAAGTTGACATGAAAGCTTCCCTCTGCTTCCTTAACTATTACTGAGTTGCAACAGGGCAGAAGCTGATGGCCACACCAGAGAGGCAGTCTAGAATTTGGACTTGAATGTTTATAGAGTTATCTAGCTTGAATCCCAAATAAGAAAATTGAGAACTACAGAGGATAAGTGAAAAGTATACTTTAAACTACATTTAGCATTCAGAAAAAAATAAAAGAGAAATTGTGGCTTGGAGGAATTATAAGATAAGCATGTTCAGAATCAAAATTTGAAGGAGAAAAGAATCTTAGGGATGATTTAGCTCAACCTCTGCCCAAGATCACACTTAGGATAGCTAAGCTGGGATATGAAACCAGAGCCTCTGATTCCAATGTTTTTTCCAATACATTATGACTTTGCTCTTGGACTAGAAATAATCTCATCCTCAGAGAAAAAGGGGAGGAGGACATAAATTGGAAAGATTTTTGTTCTCCTTTTCAGTGCTTCAGTTGTTGGAATTCTATCATCAACTATCAGAAGATTTATCAACATTGATGAGATAAAAAATACAGGATATATTTTTAAAAATCTATATCTGTATATAAATAAAACAAAATCCTTCTGAATGAGAGGCTATAGTATGTACTTAATTGTTGGCTTGGTTTTTGAAAATGGCTTATTTTATTTTTTTAAAGATAGAAATAAATCATGCATGCAAAATGATGAAAAAAGATAAAAGTCAGACCTGTAATAGCTAGGGAGATAGTATTAGGAAAGGTCAAGGTAAGCATCAGCTTGGCTCCTGAGGGAGGAGAGGAGGTAAAATTTAGGAAAGAGGTCTTTCCACCTACCAAATTTGGATGGACTGTGTAGTGTTCAAGGTTTACTAAAACAAATTTTGACTTCCCATCATCAACTGCAATAAAGAGAATAAAAATAAGAGTTAGTGATTTGTATATTGGCCATGGTTAACACCAAGGAGGGCCATTTTTTCCTTTTTCCCTTACTTCCCAAGCACAAATGGACCAAAAGTAAGTCACCCCAGCCCCAATTATTCCCCAGAGAAACTGCCATCTGGGGTGAGCATTCTCCAGCACCAGTTGTCAGAACTACCAATTCAGAATACTTCCCTACAATGAGACTTGGGCCAAAATCCAACAGTGTGATGCTTTTTGGCAGAGTGGTCACCTTGCACAAAAATGATTCTTGAACCAAGCTAAAAACAAAGAATGAATCTAATGCATTGTGGAGAGGACATATTTATGATGCAATTTGCTCAGGCCCTCTCAAGCAATCTATCCAGTCAAGGACTGCAGGGGAAATAGGAAACAGCAGGATTCAGTGACAAGAGAGTTTTTGAAAGAATCAAATCCATTTGTGCCCCCATCCATCCTGAAAGCCATCCCACTGAATCTTGTTCCATCACTTAAAACTAAACAGAATTGGAACTCTTGAGTTAAATATCTGATGACTCAGGAACTTACTCCAGAGTAAGGAGTAAACATTGCTATAATACTGAATGAGACTGGTAATAACTGGAGACCATTGATGACTGGTCTTTGTGATCAGGATTGGAGAAACAAGAAATTAAATCTTTTTGGCCCAAAATTGGACAGGAAGGGGAGGAATTTCACTCTAGATAATCATCCAATTCCCCATGTTTATTGTAGTCCTTGTCACCCTGTATTTAACCTAATATTACCAAAGTATTTCTTGGGGAAAAGAGGCATTCACTTTACCTTCTGCTAACATAAATATAGGCGAGCTGGATGAAATAAAAGTCTTATACAAAGTTACCTTCTTAAAATTAGACACCACACGAACACTCCAGAATTAGTCCATCTTCATTGGTAAATGCCAATGAGGAAGAGATGCTACTCCCTTACTGAACATGGGACTCTGTGACTGGTTGATTTGTTCCCTGTTGTCCCTATTCCCTCAAGTTGTATCTATTACTTGAATAGAACAAAAAAGTGCTCCAGGAATTCCTAGAGGGAAATCTGCAAAAGGGTTTCATCCATCCCTTTTCTATCACTGTAACCTGATGCTAACATATCCAGACCCAGAAGAACCCATTGTTCCACAGATACCTCCAACCTACCAGTAAGAACAAGAGCTGGCACTCATAGAATACCTTAACATTTGCAAAGCACTCTATTCATTTGAATTCATTTGATTATCACAACACTCCTATAAAGGAGGTTCTAAGTAACTATTATCCCTATTTTTTAGATTTTTATTCTTTTTCTTTTCCCAAGTTGGTCTCTTCTCTGAGATTCTTCAACTCTCTTTTCTATTTATAATTTATGAGTAATTTATAACCAGCAAAAATATACCATTTGAGAAAAGGAACATGTAAGGCTCATTTCCATTGCCAGTACTTTAGCTAGATTACAAAAATCTGGGGCATCTCTAAGAGGCTGGAAAATTCAACTAGCAACCGATAAGATGACTTGTATATCAGTCATGGTTAACACCATGGAGGGACTAGCCCTCATTATAGGTAATTCTTTTCCCTACTTACCAAGCTAGTTTAATTTCTCCATAGTATTATTATATTCCAAGTCACCCCAATTACCAAGCAGATAGAGGGATAGTTTCTACCCCATCCCTCAGCCACTTGTGCATCTAATAGTGTGTCTGAAGACTCTTAAAAAAATCAAGCAAGCCAAATTAAATCTCAAGTTAATTCAACACTAGACATGGAACTCCTGCTTTCAGATTCAGATGTTTGCTATCTAAGCAGGAGAGACATTCTTATCCCCTAAAATGGGGAGGAATAGTAGGTAATGGGATGATTTCTCTCTCTTTTTTTAAATTTATTTTTTTATTTGCAAAACATATGTATGTTTTACATATTAACCTTTTTATTATAAAGCTTTTTATTTACAAAACATATGAGTGACCTTTCAACATTGACCTTTGCAAAAAAACTTTTTTTCCCCAAGCTTTTCCTTTCCTTCCCCCCATCCCCCACCCCTAGATGACAGGTAATCTAATACATGCTAGATAGGATAAATTATATGACAAATACAATACATGTATACATATCTATACAGTTATCTTACTGCACAAGAAACACCAGATCTAGAAAGAGAAGAAGAAAAAAAACAACCTAAGAAGGAAAACAAAATGCATGGAAATATTCACAGAAAGCGTTAAAATGCTGTGTTGTGGTTCACTCTCAGTTCCCACAGGCCTCTCTCTGGATGTATATGACTATCTTCATCGCAGCACAACTGGTTTGAATCACATCATTGTTGAAGAGAACCATGTCCATCAAAATTGATCATCGTATAGTCTTGTTGCTGTGTTTAATGTTCTCTTGGTTCTGCTGATTTCACTCAGCATCAGTTCATGCAAGTCTCTCCAATCCTCTCTGAAATCCTCCTGTTGGTCGTTTCTTACAGAACAATAATATTCCATAACATTCATATACCATAATTTATTCAGCCATTCTCCAATTGATGGGCATCTTTTCAATTTCCAGTTTCTTGCCACTACAAAAAGGGCTGCCACAAACATTTTTGCACATGTGGGTCCCTTTCCCTCCTTTAAAATCTCTTTGGGATATAGGCCCAGTAGAAACACTGCTAGGTCAAAGGGTATGCACTGTTTGATAACTTTTTGAGAATAGCTCCGAATTGCTCTCCAGAATGGTTGGATCCGTTCACAGTTCCACCAACAATGTATCAGTGTCCCAGTTTTCCCACATCCCCTCCAACAGTTATCATTATCATTTCCTGTCATTTTAGCCAATCTGACAGGTGTGTAGTGGTATCTCAGAGTTGTCTTAATTTGCATTTCTCTGATCAATAGTGACTTGGAGCACCTTTTCATGTGACCGGAAATAGTTTCAATTTCTTCGTCTGAAAATTGTCTGTTCATATCTTTTGACCATTTGTCAATTGGAGAATGGCTTGAATTCTTATATATTTGAGTCAATTCTCTATATATTTTAGAAATGAGGCCTTTATCAGAACCTTTGGATGTAAAAATATTTTCCCAGTTTACTGCTACCCTTCTAATCTTGTCTGCATTCATTTTGTTTGTACAAAAACTTTTTAACTTGATATAGTCAAACTTATCTATTTTGTAATTAATGATGACCTCTAGTTCTTCTTTGGTCACAAATTCCTTCCCCCTCCACAGGTCTGAGAGGTAAACCATCCTACATTGTTCTAATTTGTTTATAATATCATTCTTTATGCCTAGATCATGAATCCATTTTGACCTTATCTTGGTATATGGTGTTAGGTATGGGTCAATGTCTAATTTCTTCCAGACTAGTTTCCAATTAATGGGATGGTTTCTCTATGATCAACTGCCCTTTGAAAAATCCAGTGTATGGTACGAAGAATACCATGACAGACTGGTAGCCCCATTTCTCCCACTTGGTTGATTCATCTTTCCCTCCTAGACTCATCTCAGATTTCCAAGCCTTATCTCAACCTGATGGTGCAGTGTACTTATGGAGTGTGAGCAAAAGTAAATGACTCCATATCACCTCAGTGATCTTGAAAAAAACTGTAACAATGGACTATTGTCATAGAGTGATCTGTCAGCCTTCACAGTGGTAGTGGTAGACAACTTTTACAAAAATAGTTCCCTAATTCCCTTCACTGGTTTTCCTAAGGTACCTATGATTTACTCAAGAAAACCTCCACCAATGTGGTTTTCCATCCTATTTCACATCAAATTGAGATAAACCTCCGCTCCCCAATTTGTATCACAATTTTTGGTCTACCTTATTCAATAGCTACCAGGCATATTATTCCAAATATAATAGAAAAAGATTGAAAGAATCAATACAACAATAGAGTACATCTATTCTCACATCCCCTATCAATAGAACAACAATTATAGAATTCAGTATAACATCTTGATCAATCCTCCATGGCATGCCTCTTTTTCTTTTTCTTTTGGTCAAATTATGATTTTTATTCTTTTCTTACTTGGGAGTGGGAGTAGAATAAGGAATTGCCTAGGAGAAAAAGAATCAGTCAACTGATAAGACAGTTTATACTCAGACATATAGGCCTCAAAGATTAAAGTTGGTTGTTGCAATTCATTCTTGGAGGGGACCAAAATGACATCACTATTTAGAGTCAAGTTAATGTGTCCGATTGTGTTTGATCAGACCAATAGAAGCATGGAGTGCACTGCCATAGACTGGACACAAATAGTCCTTATGAATATTGGGATGGATTCTCTAATTTTGTGCATCTCATGTTTCTTCTGAGCTAATTCAATTTTGCTTTGCTCAGAGAACACAGTATCTTCTCTGATGAAAGCACACTGTGTTGGGCAGTCTTGTGCTAGTGTGTCCCACAACATGGAAAACCCTTGTCAATACAGCACAGATCCTTCAGACTGACAGATCTTCAAAGATGATGGCATGTTAAGTGATAAGATCCCTATTCATTTGCAAATAGTAAGCTGAATGGCCTGCACATGATGGCTCCATTTCAGGATCACTTCCATTACCATAATAGACACATTTGGTCAAAATGCATATCCCAATTATTTCCCAGTAAGTTTCCCAATTTTCTAATATCTGCCCAATGTTTCTGATTAGAAGGTTGTTCAACAGGATTATTCTATTGCTACATCTCTCAAGGAATGATTTTTATGTATGAGTGGAAGACATGTTGTTGTAGGAAGACTTTTTATAGCCAGTGTTTTGCTCTACTGAATCAAATACTTTTTCTTACTCTGAAAACAATATATTATATTGTCTACATTTTTTTTGTCAATTGCATGATGGCAAAGAAGCTAAAGACCCATTATAGACCACTGGGAAAATCTGCCTGTTCCCTGCTAATACCTTCACTGAGAATTCTTTCAATGTATGTGTAGATGAGTCTCATAAATATTTATTGTTTACAAATTATAAGGAGGAAAGTAGGAAAAAGTCGGTATTCAGATTGGTAGTTATTGATGTTCTCTTGGTCACCTTTTTCTCAGTTCTAATAAAGGTCAACCTTTGCCCCATGCCTTTGGTATCTCCCCTTTCTCCAGATACTTTGTCATTTGATTCCCCAACACTTTCTCAACACTATGGTGTTGTCTCCAGTTTGTATTTTCTCTACGTATATTTCATCAATCTAATATGGCTAATTTTCTTGTCTTTGTTCCCTTCTGAATTATTTCTACCCCCTCTAAAAGCACATCTGGGGTTTGGTGCTTAAATATGAAAATAGGGAATTCTAAAATCTCTTTTAAGGTCTTCACCATTTTTCCTATTTTTAATTTCCACCTTAAATGCCCTCTAGATAACGTTGCTTAGTTTGATCTCTTGTCAAGCTTTCTCTAAACTGACTTTGCCCTCTGTTGCTTCTGCTTTATAATCATAATAACGAGTTAGGTACTGTAGGTATTATTAACCCAACTTTAGTGGAACAAACAGAGGCTCAGGTTAAGTGAGCTGATCAGTTCCAAAAAGTTCTGGTGTCAAGAGTTGGGTTTTTGGGTCCAGGTCTTTCTTAGCTCCAAGTCCTGTTGCCTATAGTAATACACTTTAATGACCCCAGGGAGACTAAAAAACTGTCTCTTACCTTCCTCTAACATAAATGGCATGGCTCCGGCTTTTGTAGCCCTAATGGCCCGAATCTTGACATCAGCTTTTCCCCATCTTTTTCTGTGCTTTCTCTTTTCTGGGAACTCATCACCAGTCTCCAAATCAGAAGGAGATTCAGTTTCTTGGGCACCATCTGTTGACCTTGCTTTTTTCCAGGCTCTGGTCCTAATGGCGCGCATCTTGAGAATGGCTTTCCGCCATCCTTTTCTGCCCTCCTTTTCAGAGACCTCATCGCCAGTCTCCAAATCAGAAGGAGATTCAGTTTCTTGGGCACTATCTGTTGACTTTGGTTTTTTCCAGTTTGTGGCCCCGAGGAGTCGCATCTTAATATTGGCTTTCTGCCATTCTTGTTTGCCCTCCATCTTTTTGGGAATCTCTGTACTATCCTCCAAAATAGCAGGAGCTTCTTTTTCTTGGGCAACAACTTTTGACTTTGGTTTTTTCCGGGTTGTGGTGACCCGCGACTTAATATTGGCTTTTTTCCTACCACTTCTAGTATCTGTCTTCCTGGGGACCTCTTTGATATCCCCCAAAGCAGGAGTTGTTTCAATTTCTTTGCCACCTTTTTTTGGCTTTGGTTTTTTCCAGGTCGTGGGGACCCGCATCTTAATATTGACTTTTCGTCTACCACTTCTAGTATCCGTCTTTCTAGTCTCCAAACCAGAAGGAGTTCCAGTTTTTTGGATATTCTTTGCTGTTGCTGATTTTTTCTGGATTGTGGACCTGGGGCCCTGCGCCTTAATATTGGATTTTCGCCAACCATATCTACCCTCCATCTTTGTACGGACCTCTCTGCTACTCTTGTCCTTGCTCCCCAAACAGGGGACTGTTCAATCAGCACCATGGACCCTGCCCAGCCACGGTCTTTGTCAGATCCCAACCCAAACCCCAGCCCAGGTGCAGGGCTGGATTGACCAGTCCACGGTCCTTGCAAACCAAGAACCAAGAACTAAATCCTTGTGGGCCCAGTTTAGGAAATACAGGGAGCACTTCACCCAAGAATTAGCTGATCTCCTCTATTTCCAGTGGTCCTAAGAATTGAGATCCTTTATCTGACTTAACTAGGGAATGTCTTGGAACACAAGGACAATTAGGTTCTATTCTGCCTGTAAACAGAATTGTACAAGGTGACAGTAAGCCAAGCAACCATTCCAGAAGCAAAGACCACACTACATTCTTCTTTGATGACAACACAGTATGATTAAGTTTCACTTCAGCAAGGTAAAGGAGCCTGTTTTATTACATTCTGGTTTATTCCTGGAACTCCCGGAATTCCTGTTTTGGTCAGTACTGTTCTTCAACAAGCAGCTTTGAAAGTAACGTGTTAAATTTGTCACATGCTTAAAGCAGGAAGTACCCAAAAGAGATTTATAATTTTATATATAATCCTACTTTGTGCTTCTGCTTTGGGGGTAGGTGTTCATTTTGAGGAATATTCAGAATAATACTTCAGAACAGAAAAAAAAAAACTTTAAAAACAATCCTGCCCTTCAGTATCTACACCAGGATAAACTATTCACAAAGTTGGGGAAATGTAAATTTTGGCAAGAAAAACTATAGTTTTGGAAATATATGATGAATAGGTTGTGGTCCAAACCTCTGAAAGGTGGGTGTAATAAAGAATAATTGTGAATAAAGGATATCCATCAATTTGTGAGATATCTGGGCTATTACCATCATTTTATTCTACATGTTTCTTCCTTGTCTTTTCTTGTCCCCTTTACTATTAGTATCTTCCTTTTGTTAAATATCTTCAATTCATCCTACTTTTTTGGGGGAAGAGTATATGGTTGTTTCATGTTTTTTCCTCCATTAGACTTTGAGGGTTTCAGTATCCAGGGCATAGCACAGTACCTAGTGCATAGCAGGTGCTTAATAAATGTTTGATCTTTGGTGTCCAGAGACTTAAAGAAATGTCACAGAAAATTAGAATAAGGAGGGACTGTAATGAATCTATAATCCAACCTTTTTATTTCATAGACGAGGAAACTGAGGCCCACAGATGGCAAATTATTTGCTTAAAGTCATACTAAATTACTGGAGGAATTGTGATTTTAGTCCCAAGTCCGTTATGATTCCATATGGATCACTGATGCTGAAAATGCTTTGAGGGAATTAAAAAAGATTTTCCTAAAGGACAGGTCTAATAACATCATCACCAATTCAGTCAATTTCTGTGGCCCCCTGCCACCTCCAAGATCAAATATAAAACACTCTGTCCATTATAATCTAAAACATTACTGCCACCTTTCCAGTTCTCCTATACCATATGTTCTTTCTTCCCATTCTCATGTACTTTCTGATCAAGTGATGCTGGCTATTTCATTATTCTTTGAACAAGACACTATCTTTCTGCTCTGGATATTTTCACCAGCTGTTTCTCATGCATGAAATACTGTCCCTCCTCATCTTTACCTCTGGTTTTCCCAATCTTTCTTAATTCTAGAGCTTCCCTCTGATGATGTTCCCTATTATTATAGAGGATAGCATCCTCCTCCTAGTCCTTCAGATTTGTAATGTAGGGGATATCTTGGACTCCTCATTTTCTCTTCTCCTTATCCAACCCACTCTGTTGTGAGTCCCCTCCTCTCCTCAGCCACTGCACCACTCTGGTACATACAGGTCCTCATCACTTCACACCTGGATTATTGCAACAACCTGCTGGTGGGTCAGCCTGCCTCAATTCTCTCCCCATTCCAATTTATCTTTCTTTCATTCACTAACATGATATTCCTAAAGTGCATGTCTGAATATGTCACTACCCACCACACTCATTCAGTTAAATCTATTAGTTCCCTATTGTTTCCAACTTAAAATACTAAATGTTCTATTTGGCATTCAAAGCCCTTCATAATTTTATAATAAAATCCCTCATACCTTATTCCTTAGTTCTTCACATGGATTCTTTGATCCATTAACACGAACCTCCTTGTTGTTAAAATCTGTGCTTTAGAAATATCAATTTGGCAACTTTTTGAAGTATAGTTTGATGCCTAGGAGATCAATTAGAAGCTATTGCAATAGTCCAAGTGAGAAATAATAAATGAGTGATAGAAGTGTGAGAAGAGAGAAGGATACTCGTGTAAAAGACATTATGAAGATAAAAAAAAGATTTGGCAAATGATTTGATTGCTGTGGAACAATCAGAAAAAGCGATCAAAAACTTTTGGAATAATTATTTAAAAATTAGAATTGGTGAGGGAAAGTTAATGATATCACAAGACACAAAGAAATAATAAAACAAAAATTTAAAAAAATGAACAAATAGAAGAGAATGTGAAATATCTTATTAGAAAAACAATTGACCTTGAATACAGGTCAAATGTAAGAACTGTATCTGAAAATTATGATTTTTTAAAAAAAGAATACAGACACTATTCTTCAAGAAATTATTGAGGAAAATTATTGAGGTTTTAGAATAAGAGAGTAAAATAAATAGAAGAAAATTCACCAATAAGAATCTGAAAGAGATCTCAAGCTGAATACTCACAAGAACATTATAGCCAAGTTTCAGAACTCTCTGACAAGGAGAAAGTACTACTTGCAACTAAAAAAAAACCACAATTTAAATACCGTGGAGCTCCAGTCAGGATAACATGAGATTTAGTAGCTTTTACCTTAAAAAGGTCACAGGACATAGAACATTATGTTCCAAAGAGCAAAGGAGCTGGGTTTGTATGCAAGAATAACTTACCCAGCAAAGCTGAATATAATCCTGTATTGAAAAAAAAGGTTAGATATTTAATGAATTTAGGTATTTGTGATAAAGAGACCAGAACTAAACAGAAAGTTTATTTTAAAAGATTTAGGAAAAACAGGAGATAAACATTTAAAATCAATTTTAAAAAGTTTAATAAGGTCAAATTATTTTTCATGTAGGAAAACATTATTTGTAATTCTTGAGAATGTTATTTCTTGAGTATTTTGAAAGAGCATACATGGATAGAAGACTAGAGGTTAAGTTGAGTATGGTGGTTCATTGGTACTATTTCTATATCATTCTAAATCTAACAAGGCAGGGGAAATCCTCCTACTCCCTAACCTTTCATTTCTTCAGTGCCAAGTCCCATGATTTATTTCTTCACTCCACCTCAGTTTCTACTTAGTCATTCATTAGGTTGTTCCATTGGCACTTGAAGAAAGCAAGGGAAACAGTGGGCAGAAATAAAGACAGAGAGCATTCAGGCATGAGATACATCCAGAAAAAATGCCCAGAGGAGTAAGAAGGAGTGTCTTATTTGTAGACTTAATGTGTACTTGTTGACTGGGAAGACTAATAAGATATTAGAATAGTGTCACCATGGTTTAACCTTCTGCCCTGTGTAAAATTATTAAGTGATCCCTTGACTCAGAAAACAATTTGGTGGTTCAGTGGATTTTCTGGACCTGGAATCAGGAGTTTAAGCCTCAAACTTATACTAACAGTGTGACACTGGCAAGCCACTCAACCCTATTTGCCCTGGTTTCCTCATTTGTAAAATGAAGAGGTTGGACTGTTGCTCTTCAAGGTCCTTCTAATCTGTGATCCCATGTGCCAGGTACTATGCAAAGTTCTGGGAATTCAAAGAAAAGTAAAATACAGTCCCTGCCCTTGAGGAATTCACAACCTATTGAGTATTACACTTATCCAATCATCTACCATTTCTACAATGATCCAGACCTGTATGCAGGAAAAATATATATATATATATATATATGTATATTGTGTGTGTGTGTCTGTGTGTGTGTGCCTATGTCCAGTAATGGCAGAAGGACAGGATGAATTATTACTAAAGAAAATTCTGAAGTCTCCCTGATATAAGTACTTGGTGACATGGGAAGAAGAAAGGTCAGGGAAGGGAACTAGTTGTCAATTTATAATCTTTATAACTCCAGAACAGGGGTTCTTCACTGATAAATTTATTAACTTAAAATTTTTTTGATAGTTATATTTTAGTGAAATTGATTTTATTTGTAATCTTACATATTTTAATTTTTTCATTTAAAGACTTTTTTTCTGAAGCATCCATAGCTTTCACCAGATTGCCAAAAGGATCCATGACACAAGAAAGCTTAAGAACTATCGGGAGGTTGGTGGAGGCCTTTCATTAATATAAGCCATCAAGTCTAGGGGTATTCCCCCTAATCTCTTTTTTGAAAAATTAATTAAAACTTTTTATTTACAGAACATATGAATAATTTTTCTACATTGACCTTTGTAAAATTTTTTTTGTTCCAAGCTTTTCCCCTCCTTCCCCCACCCCCACCCCTAGATGACAGGTAGTCTAATACATGTTAAATATATTAAATTATATGACAAATCCAATATATGTATACATATCTATACAGTTATCTTATGCACAAGAAAAATCAGATCTAGAGAGAGAAAAAAAAAAAAACCTAAGAAGGAAAACAAAATGCATGGAAATATTCACAGAAAGTGTTAAAATGCTCTGTTGTGGTCCACACTCAGTTCCCTCAGGCCTCTCTCTGGATGTATATAACTATCTTCATCGCTGAACAATAAGAACTGATTTGAATCACCTTATTGTTGAAGAGAATCATGTCCATCAGAATTGATCATCTTATAGTCTTGTTGCTGTGTATTATGATCTCCTGGTTCTGCTGATTTTGCTCAGTATCAGTCCATTCAAGTCTCTCCAGGCCTCTCTGAAATCATCCTCCAGATCATTTCTTACAGAACAATAATATTCCATAACATTCATATACCACAATTTATTCAGCCACTCTCCATTTGATGGCCATCCATTCAGTTTCCAGTTTCTTGACACTACAAAAGGGCTGCCATAAACATTCTTGCACATGTGGGGCCCTTTCCCTTCTTTAAGATCTCTTTGTATTCTCCCTAATTTAAAGAGGAAGAATAGTTTATTTACCACAGAGATTCCTGAAAGCTAGCACATGTGGTGGTTTTCATGGTAACTCTCCAGTTAATGAGAATTTTAGTGAGGCTGAAAGACAGGGTTCATGAAACAATGACTGGACTTAAAATTTGAATGAACTTTTAAGACCAGATATCGTGAAAATTTTAGACCATTTGTTGTTTTGCCTAGCACTGAATCTTGTAGCTGGAACCATGATTCTCACCTATCTTTTTCTGCCCTCTTGGTTTTATTTGTGATTCCTGATTTGACTTCTGCTTTGTCTTCCCCATATTTATTTCCCATATCTAACCCTTCCTGCTCTTCATTTTATCTACCTGGTCTTCTAAAATGGAGGTGTCTCATGATAGTTAGGATCCGGGACTGCATAGCTGTCAATTACTCAGGGATCCACATCTTTACTACATCCTTAACAACCAAGTCCTAGGCTTTTATTTAGGAATATAGACAATGATGACATGTTATGTCATATAGCTGTTCCCCTTCTCCCCATCCCTACTGGCCATGGTTCTTCCTTTCTAAGAGCTTTTTTCTTAGTCAATCATTCCTAGACAAAGTCAGAATTGAGCAAACTATTTAAATTTTTTTTAAAATTTATTAAAGCTTTTTACTTGTATAACATATGTATGGGTAGTTACCCAGCATTGATCTTTACAAAGCTTTCCATTACAAATTTTACCCCCAGTCCCCTTCCCTCCCCTAAATGGCAGGAAGTCCACGACATGTTAATAATATCGAAATACTTGACAAGTTATGCAAGAAAAATCCTATCTACAAGAAAAAAAAGAAAATCAGAGAAAGGCAACACAATGCAAGCAAATATCAATAGAGATCATGAAAATGTTACGTTGTGGTCCATATTTCATATCCCTCTCTCTGGGTGTATATGGTTTTCTTCAGTGAACAATTGGAACTGGTTTGAGACAATTCTTTGTTGCAGAGAGCCATGTCCATCAGAATTGATCATCATGTAATACTGTTGTTGCTGTGTATGATGATCTCCTGGTTCTGCTCGTTTCACTCAGCAGCAGTTCATGCAAGTCTCTCCAGACCTCTCTGAAATCGTCCTGCTAGTCATTTCTTACAGAGCAATAATATTCCATAACGTTCATATACCATAATTTATTCAGCCACTCTCCAATTGATGGGCATCCATTCAGTTTCCAGTTTCTAGCCACTACAAAAAGGGCTGCCACAACAAACTATTTAAATTTGCTAACAGCATAGTAAGTCATTGCTGATGCCCAGAGATCACTGCAGCTGCATTTGTCTACTCCTAGCACTGCAAGCAAAAAGTACTCTGTCATGGTTAAAATGAGGTAGTGCAGAAGGCCAAATTAGTTGAGCATGCTGAGAGATATGATGATAGGGCAGCCTGAATAAAGTCTATAACAGAGCAAGGAGCTGAATTGCTCAACGAGGATAGGAATTTTCTCTCTGTTGATTACAAAAATATCACAAGAACCCAGAAATCATTTTGGAAGGTTGTTTCAAATTTGAGCAAAAGGCAGGAAGCGCTAAGAAAAAACAACAGATGGCCTAAGAATACAGAGAGAAAACTGAGACAGAATTAAGAGATATCTGCAATGATGTATTGTCTTTCTTGGAAAAGTTTTTGATTCCTAATGCTTCAAAACAGAAAGCCAAGTTTTCTATCTGAAAATTAAAGGAGACTTCTATCATTATTTATTTGAGTTTGCTGCTGGTGATGATTGACATGAAAGGAAGGATGGACCAATCACAACAATCATATCAAGAAGTGTTTAAAAGCAGCAGAGAGAAGATGCAATCATTGTGTCCTTTAAGACTGGCTCTGAATTTCTCTGAGGTTTTATTTTTTCCATGAAATCCTGAACTCTCTAGAAAAAACTTGTTCCATTGTAAAGCCAATTTTTGATGAGACCATTGCTGAACTTAATACATTAGGTGAAGAATCACACTAAAATGCAATTCCTAAAAGAGAATTTGACATTGTAGACTTTGAACAACCCAAGGAAATGGAATCTAAGGAGGAGTTGACAATTAACCAGACTTCTAGTTTTTGTCTATCTCATTATAAAATTCACACATTCTACCCACTAATTAATTGTTGATCAATTATGATTGATTTTGACCTTATCAGGAGCAATTCCCCCCCCTTTTTTTTTTTTTTTTTTTTGCTTTTTTTTACTGAGGCAATTGAGGTTAAGTGACTTGCCCAGGGTCACACAGCTAGGAAATGTTAGAGCAATCCCTTTTTCAAAGGTATTTAAGCATTCAGTGATCCTCATGCCTTTGTCTTTGGTTATTGAGACCATAGACCATCAATTTATTGATTATTTGCTAACCTAATTAATAAATTGAGTATTAATACCTAGAAAAAGAACTTATACAGTATATCATTTGTTATCCATGCTGGTCCACAAATAGTTCTTAGTTACACTTTAAGACAGACTTATGTTACTTCTATTTAGATTTTTATATCTTTGATGTGGTTTTTTTATATAATATTAGGAAAAGTAGAGTCAGTTAACAGTGAAGTTGACTGTTGGGAAGCAGAACCACACTTTAGCAGAACCCCATTTTAGCATAGAGTTAAAAGTCAACAGATAGGCTAGAAAATAAGCAAACAACAGAAAAAGCATTGTGATCAGAGAAAGTCATTATGGTGATAAGAAAGATCCAAAACACATACTCAAAAGAAGACGACAAAGTCAAAATTCCTGCATCCAAAGCCTCAAAGAAAAAAAATATTTCTGGCCATAGAAAAGCTCAACAAGGATTTTAAAATCAAGTAATAGAGGTAGAGGAAAAATTGGAAAGACAAATGAGAGCAATGCGAGAAAATCATGAAAAAAAGAATTAACAGTTTGGTAAAAGGGTACAAAAATACTGAAGAAGATAACATCTTAAAAAATAGAACAGGCCAACTGGAAAAGGATATACAAATATATTTGTAATTAATATACAAAAATTCATTTAAGAGAAAAATTCCTTAAAAAGTGGAATTGACCAAATGGAAGAGGAAATACAAAAGCTCAATGAAGAAAATAATTCCTTAGAAGTTAGAATTGGGTGAGTGGAAGCTAATGATTTTATGAGACATCAAAACCAATAAAACAAAATCAAAAGAATGAAAAAATTTAGAAGAAAATGTGAAATATCTCATTGGAAAAATAACCAACCTGGAAAATATATCTAGGAGAGATAATTTAAGAATTATTGGATTACCTGAAAGTCATGATCAAAAAAAAAAAAGAATCTGGACATCATTTTTCAAGAAATTGTCAAGGAAAACTGCCCTGATATTCTAGAACTAGAGGGTAAAGTAGAAATGGAAATAATCCACCAATTTATCTCCTGAAAGAGATCTCAAAAAGAAAACTCCAAGGAATATTGTAGCCAAATTCCAAAATTATCAGGTTAAGGAAAAAAATAGTACAAGCAGCCAAAAAGAAGCAGTTCAGATATTGTGGAGCCAATGTCAGGATAAGTAGCTTCTATATTAAAAGATTAGAGGGCTTGGGATATGACATTCTGGGAGGCAAAAGAGCTAGGATTACAACCAAGTATCATCTACTCAGAAAAAATGTCTATTTAATGAAATAGAAGACTTTCAAGCATTTCTGATGAAAAGACCAAAGCTGACTAGGAAATATGACTTTAAAATACAAGATGCAAAAGAAACATAAAAAAGTAAACAGGAAAGAGAAATCATATGGGATTCAATAAGGCTAAACTATTTATATTCCTACATGGGAAAATGATATTTATGACTCCTAAAATTTTTCTCATTACTAAGGGAATTAGGAGTATACATAGATAGAAAGCAGAGTATGAGTTGAATGTGATGGTATGATTATTTAAAAAAAATAAAATTAATGGATGAAAAAGAAGAATGGACTGGGAGGAGAAAGGAAGAGACAAAATCTGACAAATAAGAAGTCTGAAAGAGATTTTACAGTATAGGAGAAAGTGATGAAGGAGATTTTACAGTATAGGAGAAAATGAAGAAGGGACAGGGGAGGACATGAACCTTACTTTCATTGGAATTGGCTCACAGAGGGAATATTATACACACTCAGTTGGAGTAAAAATCTCTTATCACATAAGAAAGTAAGAAGGAAAGGGGAGAAGAGAAGGGGGGAGTTGATAGAAGAGAGGGCAATTTGGGGGAGGTAATAGAAGCAAAATACTTTTGAGAATGGATAGGATAAAAAGAGGGAGAGTAAAATAAATAGGGGACATAGGATGGAGAGATATACATAGATGGTAATCATTACTGTGAAAAATTTATTTTTATGTGGAGTGTCTTTAATAAATACTTCATTTCTCAAACATATAGAAAATGGAGTCACATTTATAGAAATAAGAGCCATTCCACAATTAATAAATGATCAAAGGAAATGAACAGGTAGTTTTCAAAATTTTCAAAGCCATCTATAGTCACATGAAAAAAATGCTTTAAATCACTATTGATGAAAGAAATGCAAATTAAAACAATTCTGAGCTACGAATTCACGTGTCAGATTGATTAATATGACTGAAAAAAATGACAAATATTGGAAGGGATGTGAGAAACTTAAAATACTAATGCACAATATTGATGAAGTTGTGTACTGACAACCATTTTGGAGAGCAATTTAGAATATATCCAAAGAACGATAATCTATATATACCCTTTGATCAAACAATACTACTAGTCTGTATCCAAAAGACATAAAAAGAAACAAAAAGGGCCTATGTGGTACGTACAAAAATATTTATAGCAGCTCTTTGTGGTGGCAAAGAATTGTAAATTGAGGGGATATCCTTCAGTTGGGGAATGGCTGAACAAGTTGTATATGATTGTGATGTAATACTATTGTGTTTTAAGAAATGATAATCAGGATACTCTCAGAAAAAAAAAAAAAACATAGAAAGACTTACATGAACTGATGCAAAATGAAATGAGCAGAATCAGGAGACCATTGTACACAGTAACAGTAATATTGTATGATGATCTACAGTGAATAACTTAGCTATGCCCAGCAATACAATAATCCAAGACAATTCAATAGGACTCATGACGAAAAGTGGTGTTCCAGAGAAAGACTTGACAGGGTCTGAATTGAGATCAAAGACACTTTTTCTTGAGTTTTTTTGTCTATATTCTTTCACAGAATAGCATAGAAATGTGTTTTGCTTGATTACACATATGTAACATTTGCCAAGTTGCTTCCTTCTCAATGTGGGGAGGAAGGGAAGGGAAGGAGAGAATTTGGGTCTCAAAATTTGAAAAAAATGGCAAAATTGTTTGCATGTAATTGGGAAAAAATTAAGATTTTTTAAAAATATCCCTCAAGACAAAGCTTTGAATCAGTTAATTTATTCTGGAGAAGGGCAGAAATGGTTCACATTTCATTATTCATAGCTACCTGCTTTATTGTTTTTGCTACAGCATTTAGCTTATATTGTATTTAGATAGCTTTGTGCAGTGGCAGTATTGTAGCCAATGAGGTTTATCTGAGGCACCATTATTGCTAACTGAAAACTTAAATGATTTAGATGACCTAATGATAAATGTACAAAATGCAATAAAAATAATTTTGCTATTTATAAAGATACTGTATTTACTTTTGTATTTACCCATGTATTTAACCTTTTTAGATTTTTTTACTTGCCTAACATGCATATATTGTAAAATTAATTAATAGAAAAATAATTTGAGATGATGGCTATCTTCTGTTTACTTTCATGAACCATCTATCATAATTTTAAAGAATATATATGTGTATGTGTATGTATATATATGTATATATAGTTATACACACACACAAACACACACACACACACACACATATATATATATACATATAAATATCTGATTGAGCAAAGTTTTACAAATAGAACCCAACATGATAACATAGCTAGCAAACACAATAGATATGTATGCTCAGCATCCTCTTCCTTCACAGGGAAAACAACTCTTTCTCCCATCTATCTCAGACTAGAGTCCCCATTCCTTCCTCTTCAGCCTCTCAACACAGGATCTGGGTAGAGCCAACCCAAGATTCATGGTCCTTTAAAAGACTTGCCAAGTTCTAGTAAGACAGAAACATGATATAGATGGTTGTATTTCACAGCGAGATTAAAGGATGCTGTGGAACCTTTTAGTAATTCTAATGGCTGCAGATACAAAAGGGAATGGAAGAACATAAAGCTGGCAGAAGGGTCAGAGAGTTGGTAACTTTACTCTGCATTTGTCTGACTCAATACATTTGCCTGTCTTTGGAAGTCTCCCTTTTCCTTTCACTGGAAGGGCCACTTTGTAAAAGCTCTTATGGCCAATGGCATCCTGAAGCCAGTGATAGTGGGACAAGCATGGATATTTATATTGGGTCATTGCAACTGCATTGTCCCTCACTCTCTATCTTTTCTCTTTCAAAGCTCCATGTATCATCAGAGACGTTATTCTTATCCATTCATCATCCACATCCACAGGGAAGGGAAGATGTCAACACGGGCTATTGATTGTTGGTGTCCTTGAACATTTTAAAAGTAGTGGAGACAAAGTGGCAGAACCACATGGCATAATTTATCATAGCAAAATGCCAGGATTAGCAAGTCCTATTTGAGATTGTTTAGTTCCTACTGCACAGGTGTGTGGGATTTGCAGAGGTATTTGAAAACAAGAATGGTCTGCAGAACCATCTTTGGGCATTAATTAAGTCTTTGACTTGGGTCAATGTGACAGACTTTTCTAAGTCTTGGTTTTTTGGTTCTTCTTCTGCCTGGATCTCCCATATTAGACACCTTGGCTCCATCAGCTGTCTGGGATACATTTCAAGATAGGATATGGTCTTCAGAAAGACCTCACTCTTGCTTGATCAATGGACACCTTTCAAACCACTCCACAAAACTGCCATTCAGTCCATCATTCCATAACAGCTTCCTATAGTCTTAAGATAGACATTTTTTTGAAATGTCAAAATCATTTACAAAACTCTTTTAAAGAATAAATACTTTTTTTTAATTATTTAGTATCCCTACCATTCCTAAAACAATTTATTAGATTAATAATACTATAGCAGTTTAAGAATATAAAATGCATTGAGTGTACAGTTAGATCAAATAAGTACAAATAAAGAATCTTGTGAAGTGATCATATTATTTTGAATTTGCATTGCATATTTTCATTGGACTGGAACCAGTTACTATATTTTACATAATTATAACTTCAAATACATGTGAATTTGCTTACACGTGACTACTTTATGGGATTATTCTTTGCACCAATTGGGAACTAGCTGTAACATAATTTACTCATGAAGTCTGCATAAAAACGTGAAAATGGAAAAGAAATGTGGATTTCTGTGATTTTTTTCTCAGAAAAACAAAAAGAATAAGGAGAGCTCTAGGAAAAGATTGCCCCACTATTCTGCACTCAAAGATTTTTATGACTTTAGATTTTTAAGACTAGTCTTTAGCAATTATAAGATTCCAGGAAACTGTCTAGTGAAGAAAACATCTGCAAATTTAGCACATTGGACAGCATCCACCAGGAGGTTATATTGATTTTGGCTAATTAGAATCCAGGCAGGGCTGTTCTGGGAGCTAAAATGAAGTTGGGTTGGGAGATAACCAAGATACATAGAGATGAAGGCAAGCAGTGGCAACGTGAGCTGGGTGTGGGAAGGGTTAGCAATCTCTATTTTAGCTTCCAAATAATGATTTGCAACTTGTACTGTGGTGACATCTGACCTCTAGTCCCTCCTTTGCCACTAATCCAAGTCATTTTCCTTCTCTGACATTCAATTTTCTCTGTGTAAGATTAAGACAATTATTAGCATTGTTCCCTCAAAAAATCTTGATCCCTTTATACTTTCCTGGAGCCAGTTAGCTAGGGCAATGGATAGAATGCTAAGCCTAGAGTCAAGAAAACTTGTGTGTGTATGTGTTTGCACAAGTGTGCACATGTATACATTTTAGAGGATAATATCTCTATATGCTTGATGCTCTTCAGAAACTTAATTAAATCTTGATTGACCACCTATGCTAAATCCTGTGTAGGAAACCAAAAGAAAATCCTATGGACAGTACACTCATTTCCCATTCTACACCTCTCCTTTCATTTCTGGACACCTTTAATTGTTCAAAATATTTTGAATCTTTTCCATTTTTGACCTTCAATTTATCTCTCTTAAATTTCTTTTAGTCTTAGATTTGGAGACAAAAGTATAAACTGTCTTCAATTATACATATATTAGGGATATATATCTATTAGGGCTATATATATGTATAGTCTTAGAATATATACATATATATTCTAAGACTTTACATATATTGGGGACCAGTACATATATATATATATGTATATATATATATATATATATATATGCATTTTCTTTTTCTAGCATAAAAATCCCAGGTTCCTTCACAAATACCAAGTCCTTTCACCATCACTGGATACATTCTGATTTGTCAATGTTTTTTCCAAAGTATCTGCTATGCTCAGAATAGGCTACAATATTCCACATGTGGCTAGAGAAGCACAGGGTACAACTGGACTTAAACTGCAACTAAATTAACACAACCACACAATTTCATAATGTCTAGTTTGTGATTTTTATGACATTATACATACATATTTTGTTAAGTCATCTTTCAGTTGTATCCAACTCTTTGTGATTCCCATTGAGGGTTTTCTTGGCAGAGATACTAGAGTGATTTGCCATTTCTTTCTTCAGCTCATTTTACAGATGAGGAAACTGAGGCAGACAAGGTTAAGTGACTTGTCCAGGGCCACATAACTAGTAAGTGTGAGTTAAAATTTGAACTCAGGAGGAAGAGTCTTCCTGACTCCAGGCCCAACACTTTATGCACTTTGGTGCCTCCCAGCACCTTCAATATGTCTTAGGAAAACCTGATGCTGTTGTTTTTGTCCTTGTGTCCATGCTTTATTACTTTATTTATTTAATTTATTTTTTTTATTAAAGCTTTTTATTTGTATAACATATGTATGGGTAGTTCCCCAGCATTGATCTTTACAAAGCTCTCCATTACAACTTTTACCCCCAGTCCCCTCCCCTCCCCTAGATGGCAGGAAGTCCACTACATGTTAATAATGTAATAATAGTTGACAAGTTGTGCAAGAAAAATCCTATCTACAAGAAAAAAAAGAAAACCAGAGAAAGGCAACACAATGCAAGCAA
>JAJPUD010000524.1:277138-295449 GCA_023553655.1 Myrmecobius fasciatus | reverse complement strand
GGCAATATACCTTCTGTCCCTATTTTCTCAAATAATTTGTATAGTATTGGAATTAATTGTTCTTTGAATGTTTGGTAGAATTCACATGTAAATCCATCTGGCCCTGGAGATTTTTTCTTAAGGAGTTGGTTAATAGCTTGTTCTATTTCTTTTTCTAATATGGGGCTATTTAAATAATTTATATCCTCTTCTGTTAACCTGGGCAATCTATATTTTTGTAGATATTCCTCCATTTCATTTAGATTATCAAACTTACTGGCATAAAGTTGGGCAAAGTAACTCCTAATTATTGCTCTAATTTCCTCTTCATTGGAGGAAAGTTCTCCCTTATCATTCTTGAGACTAACAATTTGATTTTCCTCTTTCCTTTTTCTTATCAAATTAACTAAAGGCTTATCTATTTTGTTGGTTTTTTTGTAGAACCAACTCTTAGTTTTATTTATTAATTCAATAGTTTTCTTATTTTCAATTTTATTAATTTCTCCTTTTATTTTTAGAATTTCCAATTTGGTATTTAATTGAGGGTTTTTAATTTGTTCTTTTTCTAGTTTTTTTTAATAATAAGCCCAATTCATTGATGTTTTCTTTCTCTATTTTATGAAAGTAACCATCTAGAGATATAAAATTGCCCCTTGTAACCGCTTTGGCCGTATCCCACAAATTTTGGTATGTTGTCTCCTTATTGTCATTCTCCTGGATGAAATTATTGATTGTGTCTATGATTTGCTCTTTCACCCATTCATTCTTCAGGATTAGATTATTTAATTTCCAATTAACTTTTGGTTTATTTTCTCCTGGCTTTATATTGCATGTGATTTTTATTGCATCATGATCTGAAAAAGATGCATTTACTATTTCTGCCTTTCTGCATTTGATTTTGAGGTTTTTATGTCCTAACACATGGCCAATTTTTGTATAGGTTCCATGGACTGCTGAGAAAAAAGTAAACTCCCCACTGTCTCCATTCAACTTTCTCCATAGATCTATCATACCTAGCTTTTCTAACAATTGGTTTATCTCCCTAGTTTCTTTCTTGTTTATTTTGTGGTTTGATGTATCTAATTCTGAGAGAGCAAGGTTGAGATCCCACACTAGTATCATTTGGCTGTCTATTTCTTCTTGCATCTCTCTTAATTTCTCCCCTAGGAATTTGGATGCTATTGTACTTGCTGCATATATATTTACTATTGATGTTGCTACATTATCTATGGCACCCTTTAATAAAATAGAGTTTCCTTCCTTATCTCTTTTGATTAGATCTATCTTGGCTTTTACTTGATCTGAGATAAGGATTGCTACCCCTGCTTTTTTTTGTTCACCTGAAGCATAATAGGTCCTGCTCCAGCCTTTTACCTTCATCCTATATGTGTCACTATGTTTTAGATGTGTTTCTTGTAGACAACATATTGTGGGATTCTGGTTTTTAATCCAGTCTGATATCTGTTTCTGCTTTATGGGAGAGTTCATCCCATTCACATTCACAGTTAGAATAACTAATTCTTTATTTCCTGCCATGTTATTTACCCAAGTTATGTTTTCCCCTTTCCTTTCCCCTTTCTCCCTTCCCCCCTCCTCAGTACCTTGCTTTTGATGACCCCCTCTCCCAAACAATCCACCACCCTTTAGATCCCCTCCCCCCTTTTTAAAACTCCTTTCCCCTGATTCTTCTATTTTCACTTCTAATAGTTTATCCCTTTCTTTTTCCTCCTTTCCCTCCCACTTCCCTCTAGCAACAGACAAGTTTCTATGTGAAATCAAGTGTCTGATATACACTTTTAGAGCCCAAACTGATGAGAGTAAAATTTACACAATGCTCATCTCCCTCCTCTCTTTCTCTCAATTATATTAGGTTTTCTTTGCCTCTTCAAGAGATTTTATCTTGTTTTTACCTCCCTTTTTTTTAAGATCTTATTTTACTACTTTTTCCCTCTTTTCCCCAGTATGACAACCTTTCCCCTTCTAGTTCTTTTTTTCATATTATCAAAGTAATATCTAGTTAATTATACCCTCAAACTTTAAGTATCCCCATAGTAGAAATAAAGTTCTCAAGAGTCCTTTCCTTTTTACCTTTTTATGCTTCTCTTGAGTTCTGTGTTTGGAGGTCAAATTTTTTGTTCAGATCTGGTCTTTTCATTAGAAATAGGCGAAATTCTCCTGTATCATTGAATGACTATCTTCTTCCCTGGAAGATGATGCTCATTCTAGCTGTATAACTTATTCTTGGCTGTAATCCAAGTTCCTTTGCCTTTCAGAATATCTGGTTCCAGGCCCTTCGATCCTTCAATATGGAGGCTGACAGATCATGTGTGATTCTGATTATTGATCCTCGGTATTTGAATTGTTTCTTTCTAGCTGCTAGCAGAATCTTTTCCTTGGTGCGATAGTCCTGAAATTTAGCCATGATATTCCTTGGGGTTTTAATTTTGGGGTCTCTTTCAGGAGGTGATTGGTGAATTCTTTCAATGGTGATTTTGCCTTCTGATTCTACAATCTCAGGGCAGTTTTCTTTCAGGATTTCCTGGAAGATAGTGTTAGATTCTTTTTTTCATCATGGCTTTCAGGAAGTCCAATAATCCTTAGATTGTCTCTCCTAGATCTATTTTCCAAGTCAGTTGTTTTTCCTAGGAGATATTTCATATTTTCTTCTAATTTTTCATTTTTTTGTTTTTGTTTGACTGATTCTTGAAGTCTTATTGAGTCATTCACTTGCATTTGTTCAATTCTTATTTTTAAGGTGTTGTTTTCTTCAGTTACCTTTTTAAGCTCCTTTCGTAACTGGCCAATTGAATTTTTTTGTTCGTTGCACTCTTTTTCCACTTCACTAATTTTATTTTTCAATAAATTGGTGTCTTTTTCATATCTCTTTTGCAGGGCATCATATCCTTCTTGCAGGATATTGTATCCTTCTTGCACTCATTTCAATTTATTTTCCCATTTATCCTCCAGCTCTCTTATGAGGTTGTTTATGCAATCTTCCAGAAAGGCCTTTTGAAAAGGGGACCAATGAGGGTCCTTAAAAACTTCCTTTGGAGTTTTGTCTAAAGGAACCTCAGGATCTGGGGTCATCACTTCTTTCTCTTGATAAAAGATGTCTATGGTGAGAGCTCTCTTTTGCTTCTTCATTTTTTTTAGACAGTGTGGATGTCTCTTTAAGGCTCAGAAAAAATCTTTGCCCTGGGGCAATTCGGGGAATTAACTTAAGGTGCTGGGCCGGTGGGGGCTAGGACTAAATCCGGATTACTACTTAAACAAGGCAAGTCTGCCAGAACACCTGCCCCCAATCAGGGCAGAGTGTCCCGAGTGCCTCAGATAAACTCTAGGTGTTTGGAATTTGGAGTTCGGAGTTTCTGCCTCGATGAGCTGAGCTGAGTCCCACCCTCACTTCTGGCCTATACCCGAGTCCGCTTGTTTATCCCTCTGTCCGAGTTAGACAAACCTAATATGAAGTTCTTCAGAGAGCAGTGTCCAAATATTTCTGAATTCGTTGACTTGAAGATCAGTTTAGAGGCTTATTTTATTGTTGGTTTGAGAGAAGATCAGAGGAGGACGCAGAGAGTCACGTTTTCACTCTGCCATCTTGGCTCTGCCCCCTGCTTTATTACTTTAAATGAAGGAATATTGAGATGGAATGAACAAGACTATGACCTTGTGAATTTCAAAAAGTCAAAAGTGACACCAGAAATCCAGAAATGAGAATTCACACCTGAGTTTCTGGCAGCTTAGCCTTGTATGAAGCATGACCCCAAGGAGCAGTGGATCAACCTCATAATCCCTATATAATATCTTGCAGTGATGAAATCACTTGCATAGTGGCTTTGCTATACCTAGGAGTAAATTAGATGGTGCAGCAAGAGCACTGGGCTTGAAATCAGAAAGACTCATGTTTATGTGTTCAAATCTGACCTTAGGCATTTACTAGCTGTATGACTCTGGGTAAGTCACTTAATCCTGTTTGCCTCAGTTTACTCATCTGTAAAATGAGCCAGAAAAGGAAATGACAAACCACTCCAGTATCTTTACCAAGAAAACCTCAAAATGGCATCATGAAGAGTGAAACATGACTGAAATGTCTAAACAACCACAAAATTTATTGGGTTGAATGTTCATAGCAACTACTTTAGGTCTAAATCCACTCTTCCTAGGTAATGAGATGAGATCCTAGGGGATGTATTTTATTCTATTCTTGCTCTATCTTTTCAGTAAATATCACTTCCTAAAGATAATTAATGCTAGTTGCTTATCAATAATATTGATATTTTAACTGATTGATATGAAGGGAGAACATTGGAATGAAGATTCAAATTGAAAGCATTAGACAAACAGTTCCAATCCCTCAGGGACATCCCTAGATCCTGAGAGGGAGATGTAGCCAGCCATATTTTGGGGATTGAACCTGCTAGTTGTGGATTGAGAGAATAAATTCAAAATATTATTATACACACATTTATATAGAGCTATATTGATAACCAAGGTCTCTTTGCCTCATTTTAGTCTTTTTATATATTGGAATTTTATTCTCCCTTCCCTTATAGAATGTAATTTAGGATTCGTATGTGTAATCCCAAAGGAGGAGAACTATAAGCACTTCTTTCAAATTGTCTTTTTTTTTTTTTTTTTTTTTTACTTCAGAGAATAACTCAAAGATATCCTTCCAGAACTAAGCAGAAGATTTAGAAGCCATTCCTTGGGAAGACTAGTGCCCTTATTAACTGGCTACTATTATGCCTAACTACATTGTTTTAATTGTTCCCCATTATTTTTTTTTTTTGCTTTAATTTCCCAAGTCAGCCAAAAAGGCTTCCTTAATTTCTATAATTACAGTTTCACCTAGAACCTAGGTCCAGATGTCCTCAAAGGACCTGAGATGGCAGGTAAGATCAGCAACTGGATGGAGGGATTGGTATGGGTAGAAGTTTGAGGGAGAAAGGTGGATAAAAGGTTCCTGCAACAGTTTAGGATCGAGGTGATGGAGACCTTAATTGCAGTGCTGGCTTTGGGAATATAGAAAGGGGACATTGTAAGAGAGATGCCGTGAAGACAGAAACCAGAAGATTGGGCATGAGACATATTGTTCTTGTTCAGTTATTCCTGAGTCTTTGTGACCCCATTTGGAGTTTTCTTGATGAAGATGCTGGAGTGCCATTTCCTTCTCCAGTTCATTTTATAAATGAGGAAATTGAGGCAAACAGTTAAGTGACTTGGCCAGGGTCACACAATTAGTGTCCAAGGGCCACATTTGAACTTAGGTCATCCTGATTCCAGGGCCAGTGCTCTATCCACTGTACTACCTAGTTGCCCAATACATATCCTTACTGAGCATCTATTATATTTTACTGTTTCCATGAGTGGATGCCCATCATTAAAGGAGTGGCTGAATAAGTTATGGTATATGACAGTATTAGAATATTATTGTTCTATAAGAAATGATGAGCAGGCTGATTACAGAGAAACCTAAAAAGACTTAACATTAACTGATGCTGAGTGAAGTGAGCAGTTAGCTCTTCTCAGCAATTCAGTGATCCAAGGCAATTCCAATAAACTTTGGTTAGCAAATACTATCAGCAGCCAGAGAAAGACCTATAGAGATTGAATGCAGATCAAAGCATATTGTTTTTACCTTTTTTTCTTCTGTTATTTTTCTTGTGTTTTTTCCTTTTGTTCTGATTTTTCTCTCCCAACATAACTCATATGAAAATACATAAAAATGAATGTGCATGTATATGTAATTTAAATAATTTTTTTTAAAAAAGTACTTTCCTTACAATTATCCTGTGAAATAGAGTGCACAGATGAGGAGGCATCTGAAACTTACAGAATTATAATGCTCACAGTCATACAGCTAGGAAGTAGCAGAACCAAAACTAAAATTTAGTACTTCTGATATCAAATCTTTCCACTATATCATAATATTGATTATTGATGGCATAGTGCAAAATTTTGTGGTATAGACAAGTAGAAAATAGATGGATATATAAGGAAGCAGTTATAGGATATGAACAATAGTAATAAGAATGATTTTGCTAGAGCAGAGCATATATTGGCAAATAGAAATACATTTGGATATGTGGAGTTCAATGAAAAGGCAAATGGTACAATAGGTACTAGATCATTTGTAAAAATCTCTGGCATTTATGTAGCATATAAAGCCCCTTCATAACATATATTACATACACAATCCAGAAATGATTTCTTGATGTAAAAACTTTACCTTTTGTAACAGTCTTAGAAAGGATTCTTAACCATTTTTTGGTGTATCATGAATCCCTTTAGTTTTGTGAAGCCTATAAATCCTTTCATAGAATAAGGTTTTTAAATGCATAAATTATATAGCTTTATAAAGGCAGCCAATTTTATTGAATTACCCAAATATATATATATATATTTTTAAAAATTCCCAGATTCCAGATTAAGAACCCCTGCCTTAAACAGATTCCTGGACATTGAGAAGTTATCTGATGCTGTCCATGGTCATAGAGTTAGCATATGTATAAGACAGAATTTGGTGATTACTGTAAAACCAGCCACACAAATATTTCCATTATCTGGTCTTTTTTTACATCTCATTTTCTCTCATACTATGAGATCCATATTACAGATATTATTATCCTCATTTTGCAGATGATAAAACTGAGGATGAAAGACATTAAAAAGGTTATGGTCCCTTAGCTAGGGCAGGACCAATGCTCTATTCTGCTAACTATGCAATTCATTGGATACTTATCTTCTGGGTCTTCTGGTTTAGAGAATATGGGTGACAAGGACCCTGCTATTTAGTGATAGAAGTAAATTATTTTTGAAGACCTAAAAAGCATCAATTCTGCAAAGTATTCCTTCCCAGGCAAATGGATTAAAGAACCTGAAAGCCCTTTGTCATCTTTAGTTTCTTTAACTGTTTGAATCCTGGTGCTGCTGGTGAATTTAAAATTATAAAGTTCTATCCAAGTTGCAACTTTGAGGAGTAAATCTTGTGTGTGCTTTTCTTTTCATTTTTCACAGCTGGAAAAAAAATACAAAACTACACACACGTGCACACACACATATACACACGCAAGACTGATGGAAAGATCTGATATACTACATCTTTTAGGACATCAAAGGACCATACTTTAGGGAGGAAAGAGAAAATCTTTAAGATACAATGCTTCCGGGGCAGCTAGGTGGTGAAGTGGTTAGAGCACCAGCCCTGAAGTCAGGAAGACCTGAGTTCAAATCTGGTCTCAGACACTTCCTAGCTGTGTGACCCTGGGCAAGTCACTTAACCCCAATTGCCTCAGCAAAAAGCAAAAAAAAAAAAAAAAAGATACAATTCTTCCATTGTGTAAATATCCAAGCCTAAGCTTTTCTGACTCTGGGAAGAGAAGGAGATGGCTTGTCATAGTCAGGAGTTCTGGAATTCCTCCATGTTCCATATTGGAGGCTGAGACTGGAAGTCTGCAACTCTTAGCCTGGCATTCAAACATGTTTCCAGTTTAGCCCCAACCCAATCGTCTATTTGTTACCAACTTAGCAGCCACCAACAAAGAAAAACTTTCAAAGTATATTTTAAAAAATATATAACAATAAAATCCATCATTAATAATTTTAAAAAAACATTTATGAAATATATAGATTAAATTTAACAAAGTAACCAAACAACCTGCTTCTTTGTCCCTTTCTGAATTTTTTCCTCCTCTTCATATTTTTTATGAAAGAACATTTTTTTTGGTTGCTATTGTCTTCTCTTTATTTACTATTTCTTCTTCACTTTGCATTACATTGCAGTGAGGATTCAAATATTTCTTTGTATTCTTCACACTTGTTATCTTTATGAAGCTATATTCCATTTTAGTTCTAAACTGCAATTGGTTCAACTCTTCTTCAAGCACTTTTGCTATTATGAGTGGTCCCTAACAACATTTTTTTTACAAGTAGCTCTTTCCCACACAACAGCTTTTAGTATAATTCTCACAATATAATCCTAATAGTATAATGACTGGGTAAAAAAGATATGAATGATTTTGTAGTTAATATCATATAATCCCATATTTTTTCCCAAAAATATTATCCTATTGTACAGCACACCATATATATACCACATGGAGTTTTTAATCTTATTGCATTCCACCTGTTACTCAACTCTATCTAGATAATTTTAGAACAAAATTAGAGTTCAAAGGGTTCATGAACTTGCATGGGGGAACAAAATACATGTTTACTTTCATTAACCTTTGGTTTTCTTTGTAGCCCTATGTATGATATTATAGGTCCTCTGGAGACATAGTTGGTAACTTCATGGATAAGAATACTTAAATCTTTTTATTTATTTATTAATACTTTTTATTTGCAAAACATATGTATGGGTAATTCCTAAACATTAACCCTTACAAAGCTTTCTGTTACAAATTTTTCCCCCCTACTCCCCACCCCTCCCCTAGATGGCAGTTTATCCACTACATGATAATTATGTTAGAATACTTAAGAAATCGAATATATGTATAGTTATTGCATCATTTTTTTGTGCAGGAGAAATCGTATCTACAAGAAAGAATAATCCGATAAAGGAAATACAATGCAAGCAAACCTCAATAGAGAACATGAAAATGTTATGTTGTGGTCCACATTTCACATCTCTCTCTCTGGGTGTATATGGCTTTCTTCACTGAACAATTGGAATTGGTTTGAAGCATTTCATTGTTGAAGAGAGTCATGTCCATTAGAACTGATCCTCATATAGTATTGTTGTTGCCGTGAATAATGATCTCCTGGTTCTGCTCATTTCACTCAGCATCAGTTCATGTAAGTCTCTCCAGGCCTCTCTGAAATCATCCTGCTGGTCGTTTCTAGAACAGCAATAATATTCCATAACATTCATATACCATAATTTATTCAGCCACTCTCCAATTGATGGGCATCCATTCAGTTTCCAGTTTCTAGCCACTACAAAAAGAGCTGCCACAAACATTCTTGCACATGTGGGGCCCTTTCTTTCTTTTATGATTTCTTTGGGATATAAGCCCAAAAGAAACACTGCTGGGTCAAAAGGGTATGCACAGTTTGATAACTTTTTGAGCATAGCTCCAAATTGCTCTCCAGAATGGTTGGATCTGTTCACAGTTCCACCAACAATGTATTAGTGTCCCAGTTTTCCCACATCCCCTCCAACATTCATCGTTATCTTTTCCTGTCATTTTAGCCAATCTGACAGGTGTGTAGTGGTACCTCAGAGTTGTCTTAATTTGCATTTCTCTGATCAATAGTGATTTGGAGCATCTTTTCATATGATTATAAATAGTTTTAATTTCATCATCTGAAAATTGTCTGTTCATATCCTTTGACCATTTATCAATTGGAGAATGGCTTGAATTCTTATAAATATGAGACAAGAATACTTAAATCTTTTAAAGCCATTTTTCTTTGCAATGCTGTCCTTGTATACAATGTTTTCCTGATTTTTTTCAATCCAGTCTTCATCAATTCATAATACCCAGGATTCTCTGAAATAATCTCTTGTGAAATCTTCACATTTGTCTTATTTTTAAATTATAGAATAAAACAAGCATTTCTATAATATAATATAATAAAAAGATGATTGTATGTGAACAAATCTATTGGACAACTTGTTATTATTGTTATTTCTTTTAAGTATATAATAGTTATCATATAAATTTATTCTTTTTTCCCCTTTTTTCTTTTCTCTCCATCACAGATGGTTATTGTTAGACAAAAATAGGTGTGTCTACACACACATATATTATAGAGATACACATATGTATATATGTATAGATATATCAATACACACACATACACACACACATATATATATGTATAAAATTATATCTATAAATATTTCTACCAGTTTTTCCTCTGGATTTAGATAGTATCTTTCTTTATACGTCCTTTACAGTTAATTTGGATATCTATAATTGTCAAAAATGACTTATTCACTCAAAGTTGTTCTTAAAATAATGCTGTTACTATATACAAATGTTCTCTTGGTTCTGCTCCTTTCACTCTTCATTATTTTGTTGAAATCTTTCCATGTTTTTTTTAAGATCATTGAGTTCATTGTTTCTTATAGCACAATAGAATTTCATCACAATCCTATACTATAACTTGTTTAGCCATTCCCCAATTGATGGATACTCCTTTAGATTCTAGTTTTCTTTTCCCTTTTAATCCCTCATTCAGGATAAAGAGGTTTTTTTGCTTGTAATTATTTCTTTCCTGACATTACTTTTCCACTTAAGTGGAATTTCTTGATTCCTTCTTGTTTCCCTGTTAAGTTTGACATCTTTCTCTACCAAACTGTGTATATATGTGTGTTTTCCAACCTCCTCTGTCTAAGAAATTCATCATTAGATGATGGTGTTAACTATTGCTCCCCCAATCTCTTTCCCTATTTTTGTATACTTTTGTTCTCTTGTTCCTTAAATTATAAGAAATAGTTAAGTTTTTCCTCCTTTGTACATCAGAATATTTTTTTACTTTCCCTTCTTTCTTCTCTTAAACTGTCAAAATAGAACCAATCCATCCTTTGTTTTCCTTATATAATTCTCTCAATACTTTTTGAAAACAGTAATATTTGGAAAGGTAGTTGTTTCTTTCCTCTTTAGGATGTTAGTACTACATCATCATACATCCCTTTTAGTTGCTTAAATAAACTTACCTTTCTGGATTTCTCTTGGCTCTTGTGTTTGCCTTTCAAAGTTCCTGTTCACCTCTGTTTATTTGTTTTTCAGAAATGATTGAAAGAGCGCGATGCATTAAAAGCAGGGGTGTCTTGTAGCCAACTCTTATCAATTTTAAATCAATTGTTGGATTTTCAGTATGAGCATTTACACTTTGGAAATAGGTGAATGATATAAATCAGGGCTTAATTGCTTTGTTGATATTCCGTACTTAAAACAGTGATGGATAAAATGTTAATAATGCAGATTAAATTTTAAAGTGTGTCCTTCATACCTCCCCCTGTAGAGAGTTGGTTATTAAAGATTTATCAGCACACTCCTGAAAAGGTCTATTTCCATTTCCCCTTTTCCATCCCTCCCCCATAAGATTATAATCGGCTGTGCAAAATTATTCTTGGTTGCAAGCTTATACTTGTTAAAAAACTTTTTAGAATATTGTATTTTCAAGTCTCTTTGGCAGAAAAGCAAGATGGTAGAGAAAACTTGAATTCTGCAAAATTCTTTTTCAAACTTTAAATGGCAACTCAAAACAAATTCTGGAGTAGCAAAGTCCACAAGGAGAGGGGTGAAACAATTTTTCTAACCCAAGACAATTTAGAAAGTTGGCAGGAGAGGTAAATCTCACAGGGGTGAGTAGGAGTAGGGAGATTGGGGAGGTTTTTGTAAGAGTGGAGCACTGGCTACCAGCCCTTGTGCCCTGGGGGTGTTTGAATCAATAGTGACAGGGATTGCTGCTGGGGCTCTCAGTCCACAGAGGGTAAGGGGGTTGGGTATCTGGTCAGAAGAAGATTACAGGGGTCCCTTTGCTGGCACGAGTTACAGGATTGTTGCATTTCCCATACTCAGATCTAAGTTGAAGACCAAGGGTGAGGAGGAGCCCTAACACCATAGCTTGTTACAGCTAGGGAGTGGAGACCCTGCTCAAAATTTCAAGGCAGAAATTGTGATTAAATAATAATAATAAATGATTAAATTACCCCAAAACTATGACTCTTGAATATTTTGAACTGTCACAATACAATGCAGAATATTAGCTACCAAAGTAGTATAATTGTAGCATAATCTTGAATAAATTAAATAGATTTTTTTAAAAAAGGAAAAAATCCAATAAGAAAGATTAAGGAAAAATTGGAAGAAAAAATAATAGTAAAGTAAAATCTCTTCTCATTTAGAGTAGAAACTTTCAGGTTTTGTGAGATGTTGGCTTGTGGTTCCTAGGTATTTGAACTGTTTCCTTCTGGGTGTATGTGTGTGTATACAAATATGTATATGTGTGTATGTGTTACACACACATTTTCCCCTTGTGTACTTAAGAATTCTGGACTTAGCTTATGACATGTATGGGCTTTTTCCTTTTGGTATTTCACAAAGCTACTAGTAAACTCTTTTTTATCTTCACTTTCCTCATTGATTCTCTTGCTCTTTGGCAAGTTTTTATTTATAACTTGAAATATAATAAGGGTTTTTAAAAAAATAAAAAATTAATAGTTTTCAGGTCAGTTGTTTTTAATCAGAAATCTTACATTATCTTTTATTTTTTTCAGTTTTTTGATTTTGTTCTAATCTCTGTTATCTCATGGAGTCATTGGTTTCTGTTTGGTTTATTCTAGTTTTAATGGAACATGTTACTTAAGTAAGAGCTATAATTTTTACTTGTAAGCTAGTTATTCTCTCCAATTCTTTCCTGTAAAACTATTATTTAAAATTTTTCATTTAATTTTTTTCTAGGTATTCATGTAGTTGGCATGTGAAAATCCATTTTTTTCCTTTGTATCTCCTTAAAATTGTTTATTATTATCTTCCTTTTCTTTTGGGTGCTCTCTAAATCTACAATGATTTTTTTTACAATAATTTTTAAAAATCATTTGTTGATGTCTTCTCTTTTAGTCATCACTTGACCTTTAGTTTCTGACCTAGTACTTTGCACCAGGACCAGTCTCTAGGTGAGATAGTCAGCCCTGCTTGCCACCTTGAGTCTCCCAGGATTAAGACATCCTGGATTTTTGAAGAAAGAATGGGAAAGATACTTGGCTGAACTGGCTTGATTTGCTCCATGTCCCCAATATCCATGCTCTAGGGCTTCTTGACTACCAGAACTTACTCAGAAGGATTTTTGGCTTCTGCTATCATTGGAAAGAGAGCCACATATATTTGATCTATCACTATTCACTATGGAAGGCTGTTAGCTTAGTTATCTGAAATAGTGCCAGCTCTTATGGCATCCTTATTTCTTATTACTCATGAGCTTTTAGCAGATTTTTTTTGGGAGGGTGTATGTAGAAATCACTGTTTTGAGGCTGAAGTCACTTGCTGTAGTTTTTCATTGGATTTATTGATCACTATTAAGTCTGGGTATAATTTCAAGTTTTTGGAATGATTGGGAAGAATATAGCAAAGTGTAGGCAGAAACATAACAAAACCAAGAAAGAAATTATAGTTAAATAGAAGAATGATTCACACATTTTCCTTGGGAAAAAATGAAATATTTAAAGAGTATAATCCAAAAACAAGAAATATGATTCTATGAGGCATTTCCTAATTGCCAAATTTACGGCCTTTTTCTCAGGCCTTATCCTCTTAACCTCTCAAGCTCATCTGATACTATCAACCTTCCTAACTTTCTGGATTAGTTTTTGTGACAGTGCCTAACTGCTCCTTTTTTAATCTCCATTTCCCTTACAAACTGGGGGTATCCCTCTGGGCTCTTTCCTGAGATCATTCCTCTTTTTACTCTCTATTCTCTCACTTGGAAACTTCACATGTTCCTGTGTGCTCAATGCTCATCTCTTTGCAGAAGACTCCCAGATCTACAGATCTAATCTTAGTCTTTCTCTTGATTTCCAGGCTCATGTTGGCAGTTGTTTATTGGATATTTTTAACTGAATATTTTTCTAGGCATCTCAAACACATGTCCAAAACAAAATTATCTTTATCCCTAAATATACCTCCTTCTGACCTTTCCTAATAGTGCCAAGGACTGTCTTTATCATCCTCATCACTTGGATATGCAACATTCGAGACATCCTTGACTCTTCATTCTTACTCACATGTTCAAATCAGTTGTTAAAGGTTGTTTTTGTCTCAGTAACTCTCACATTAGTCTCCTTCTTTCTACCCTATAGCAATTAATCTAGTTCATTTGATATCTTATGGAAAATAATGAAATTTTAAAGAGCATAATCTCATAAAACAGTGAGAAGTAGAGCAGAAAACAAGCTTGGAGAAGGCTTGGAAAAAGACCCAATTTTTTAGTCATCCCAAAGGAATTTAAAGATAGAATTGGAAGGGAGACAATGAGAAAATTTTAAAAAGGGAAATCTTTGTGATAATTACCTCAAACTCCTTTTTTTCTATCAATGACTCTAACATGATAGCCATTAAGCTTGAGGATTTGGAAAGGCACCAATGAAACAAAGATGAAAAGAACAGCTGGTCTGAGCTTAGTATAGACAAAGGAGGTCTATGCTTAAGGCAATACAATTTTATAAGCATTTAAAAATCAGTTCTCAAGATATATCAAATATGCAAGAATGCTAAATGCATATAAAATCCTGGAACTAATTATCCAAAATGTATCTGAAAAAATATCACTAACTTGTAATCCATATCTACTTGTATGTTCCTAGAGAAGTGAATTAGGTGGTTTAATACCCTTGTTTTCAGATGATTGTATGTGGTATGCATTAAACCTCAGAGAATCATTCTAAAGAGTTTGGCTTAAGAAGGAAAAACCAAGTGGAGGAGTAATGCCCACTGTTCAGACCATGATAAGCAGTTTAGACTGACAATCCAAAGAGTTAGTACATCAGTATTTGCATGAATGTGGATGAACATGAAATAGGTTTGGAATTGAATAGGAAGACAATAGGTTAGATTGTCTCTGGAAAATTATTCGGTTCCTTTGTTGACATCAAGTTTCTCTTAAAAAACATCCCAGTCTTTCAATATTGGCATTCTGACAATGGTTCTATAAGGTTGTGAATCATAGAATATCATAATTTCTGAAGAATTTGAGTGGAGGTATACATGGTGAGCAATGTGAATTACCTGTAGCATATTACTGGGCATGAGCAGACTACAACATATTACTAATGAATATAGTGCAGATGAAGTTGCAAAAAGGATATATAATCAAAAAAAGATATGGGTCAGGCTGGTCAGTTCTAAAAGTGAGGGATATTGGTGAACAGCCTACATGTTCAATTGATATTCATATGACGTCAAGGAAAGCTCCAGTATATGGGGTACATCTTCTAGGGAGCCTTTATGAGAGGATTTGAACAAAACTAAACAATGAGAAGTTGTGAAAGTATTGTACTCTGTGTGGTAGAAGATCTTTTTATCTCGATTTCCTCATATGTAAAATGAGGGTTTAGAATTTTTTGGTTATTGGTCATTTTGGTGTTTTCTTGGCAGATCCTGGAGTAGTTTGCCATTTCCTTCTCCAGCTCATTTTACAGATGAGGAAACTGAGGCAAACAAAATAAAATGACCTATCCAGAGTCACACAGCTAGTAAGCGTCCAAGACCAGATTTGAAGTCAGAAACATGAATCAGAAACATAAACCTGACACTCTGCCCATTGTGCCATGATCACTAATGTCACTTTAAGCTCTAGAATCTTTGATCTGTGTATCTTTTCCCATAGAATTTAAAGATAGAACCCTACCAATTCATTATTGAGCTGATCACAATCTCTCCTCAAATGTAAGGTGCCTATCAGATTATGTCTGACTTTCCTCTGTCTATTTAGGTGATTCCAGTCTTCGTGGCCACTCAAATATTTACCCAAAGGTCTGACTACTATTCAGCTTCCTATTCATATATTCTCTTGAATTTGTCATATGTGTGATAATGTGATAGACGGATGATTTCCCTGAAAAGTTCCTATTGTTTTTTTTATTATTATTGGCCAGCCTGAAGCTCAAAATGACAGTTTTCATAATTGTTCCTCTATTTTTTTTTTAAAGAATGAAGATTTCATTAAGGCAAAGGAAGAAAATGACCAGCTGCTTTGTTTTTAGCAGAGAGAAAACTTCAACAGTTGTTTACTCACTATTACATCATGTAATCCTAATTCATCATCTATTTCCTCTTTTTATTTAGGTGTAAAGAATAAGCATTTATATAGCACTTACTATGTGCCAGACACTGTGCTAAGGCTGTATGCTCTTTTTGTCATATCATATTTTGCCTTCTGTGGACTCATCCTCATTCAAATGCTCTCTACTATGCCCCTTGATACATTTCATTAATTCACATTCCTTCTTTAATTTACAATATCACTCTACCACCTATTCCTTTTGAATAACATACCTTTCTGCTGCTATATTCCATCCATCCAGACTAGCAAGTCTCAGCAATCTTTCTGAAGTCTGATTTACTTTCTTACATTAAGAAAATTAATCTTTTTTAAAGTTTTTACCTTAAATGGGCAGCAATGGTATGATAAAAATATCACCTGTGCTCCTAAGATGTTCAGTTTCTTTCCCAGGGCTTCATAGCAATTTTTTCTAGGTTCTTTCTGGTATTATCATTTTGTTTCATGTGAATCAGCAGAAATAGGCAAAGATCAGAGAGCTCTCAAGCTTTTTAAGCCATGTCCTGGATTCATATCTCATACAGATAGCACATCTGCTTGTTATATCAAGGTGACTTTGCTCATCTTCAGCAAGAATTACCAATTGCTACAACTCTTTCTCCTCTAAGCAGTGGTAAATGACAATATTTCCAATAATGCTTGTGAATATTCACCATTGTTTCTTAGGACACAAGAAATTCCCTGTTCCTTAGAGAGTCCAACTTTGCCTTCTCTGGGAAGAACTTCCTATCCACAATGGTTCCTCTTCCCTTTCTTCTTTGTGTCCCATTCTCCTACCTTACAATCTCTTCACATGATTTAAAATTCTTTGTTGCTTCTTCACATTCTTTCCCCATTGAGCAAACACCATCTTGGAGAAGGAGATGGGCAAAACCTCCCTTCTAGTCATCATAATTTGTGATCTGATTTATCCCATAGCAATCATGAGAGCATTGCACTTAGGAGACAAGATCTATGAGACAACACCCCGTTAGAAGCTTGGGGATCAATTTGTTTTATAATCTCTGCTCATCTGGTATATCTCTTGCCCTGTGGTAAACAAAACTCTTGATCTTTTAATTAGTGTCATTTAGAACTACCATTTGCCAAGGTAAAAAGTTGTACTTCCTATATTTTCCCAAACTCCTATCTCCATCCACCTTACTCTTTATCTCTTAGTCTCTATCCAAACATACGTACCCCCAAATTCCCATAAGCATCATAGTGGAAGTGTACTACCCTCTAGTGGGGATAGAAGGAATTAATTTTCAGGTATACATTCTTGGTATATGATTTTTATGCTTATTTGTAAATATATATGTATATATATATCACCGCATATACACACACACATACATATATTATCAAAGGAGAGCTTTCTTTGACCCTTCTCTCTAATTCTGCCCCCATCCTCTCTTACTTACGTATATAATAACTATACTATGTAATACTGCTCTATGCATGTGGATGAATCTGGCACAGACTAGCTTCATTTGCACAGTTGTAAATATTCAGAAAATCTAGAGTGAACAGGAGCCAAAACGGGATAGAAAAAGTCCTGAGTGGTTCTTGGGAGGTCAAAAGTTTTATTTAATTTAAAATTTGCCATAGGGGTATCCAAAAATGAATAGGATGAACCTTGTCTTTGTGGAACTTAATGGTTTAATGAGGGCGATAAAGTATAGATACAAGTAATTATAATAACACAATATTAAAACTGTAAAAACAGAGGCACAAGCGAGAAATTATTTCCAGCTGAGGAATTGGGGGGATTTCATGGTGGACCTGGCATCTGAGTTGGGCTTTGAAGGGTAGAAAAACTTTGACAAATGAAACTGATGAAAAAGAGAATTCTAGGTATAGAGAAGTGGAGAGGGAAAAAGAAGAGGCACATTAGGCAAGGGGGAATAGTCCAGTTTGGCTAGAGAACAAGATTTATCAAGGGAAGGAGTGATAGATAAGTTAGAAAGGATCAAATTATAAAAGGCTTTGAATAGGAATAGTGTTTAAACTGTGTATAATATCGGGTATTATTATATATTGAGAAGCTGGCTTCAGAGTGCAGCTATATGGACCTCTCAGGGAAGCCAGGGAAGCCCAAACTCCTTGAGTTGACCTGGTTAAAGTAAAGTTGGAGGTAATGGCCAACCCCTCCGCCCCAACCTCTTTCACCCTTTGAGAGTGAATGTCAACTAGGTCACCAATTCCCGAGGCATCCCGCCAACATGAATCAGTAATAGTACTCTACTCTCCAATGAAAGTGAAGGAAAATGGGACGAAAGCTGGTAAACCTTATTTGATTATTATAGGTCAAGAAGGACCTCACTGAAGTCTATCTTCCCTGACTGTCCCTCATATTGTGAATATTTTTCCTCAACAAATCTTGCTGTATTGCCCTCTCTGTTGCCCTTTCTGCCCTTCACTTCATCTTGTACTATGGTTTTTTCTTGTCGTTCTCCATCTCAACCACAGCCTTTAGAAATGTCAAAACTAGGACTACATATATATATATATATGGAGAGAGAGAGAGAGAGAGAGAGAGAGAGAGAGAGAGAGAGAGAGAG
>JAJPUD010000524.1:237948-277128 GCA_023553655.1 Myrmecobius fasciatus | reverse complement strand
AGAGAGAGAGAGAGAGAGAGAGAGAGAGAGAGAGAGAGAGAGAGAGATATCCCCTACACCAGGACTATGACTAGGGGCTTGTATTCAAGCATATGCCTTTGGCTCTTCCTCCTAGCAAAGAAGGGTGATTACTGCCCCCTCCTTGTATTGCATTCTGGGAACCCTCCCTCAAGAAGGAAGATCTAATAAGTCACGTGTGTAGGACTCATAATGTCTTCCTCCCCATCTATCTACTCATTTTTCCTTTCAGTTCTTCCTACTCTTCTCCTCTTCCCTCCTTCTCTCTCAAATTTAGTTTGGAAACTTCTTGTCCATTCTCAAGATTTCTCCATCACCATATTTCAATATCTCCCTGAAGGGAACAGATGGTAGATAGTTTTCTTCTCTAAACTAGCACCCAGACATTTGCTCAATCTCCAGAGACTCATATGAAATAGTTAGGAGGCTCAGGAGATGAGTTCTGGACTTGGAGTCAGGAAAACCTGAGTTGAATCCTGTCTTAGATACTTAATAGTGATGTGATCACAGGCAAATCATTTAATCTCTGTCAACCTCAATTTCCTTATTTGTATAATGGGATCAATAATAACACCCACTGGGGCAGCTAGATAGTGCAGTGGATAGAGCACCAGTCCTGAATTCAGGAAGACCTGAGTTCAAATTTGACTTCAGACCCATAACAGCTGTGTGACCCTGGGTAAGCCACTTAACCCCAATTGCCTCAGGGAAAACAATAATAGCATCTACATTAAAAGATATTGTAAGGATCATTTTTTTTAAAGATTTTTACTTGCAAAACATATGCATAGGTAATTTTTCAACATTGACCCTTACAAAGCTTTCTGTTACAAATTTTTCCCCCCTCCCCTCCACCCGCTCCCCTAGATGGCAGGAAGTCCAATACATGTTAATTATGTTTAAATACTTGACAAATTGAATATGTGTACACATATTTATACAGTTATCCTGTTGCACAAGAAAAATCGGATCTAAAAGAAAAAAAATCTGAGAAGGGAAACATAATGCAAGCAAACATCAATAGAGAGCATGAAAATGTTATGTTGTGGTTCACTTTCATATCCCTCTCTCTGGGTGTAGATAGCTTTCTTCATCACTGAACAATTGGAGCTGGTTTGAAACATCTCATTGTTATAGAGAACCATGTCCTTCAGAATTGAGGATCAAATGTTTTATAAATTAATAAAATGTAAATAAATAAAATAAAATGCTTTGCAAACCATAAAACACTATATATTACATCCACGTGTGTGGGATATCTGTCCATTTTTCCTACCACAATCCCTGTCCTCCCTCCCTGAAGAAATCAAGTATTTCTCCACTAAAAATTAGAGTGAGCCAGACTTCACTTCCAAGCTGAGGTGCAGGATGGGGAGAAGATATGTCAGTATTTCATTTTACCCTCAGTCTTTTAGTATCCTGGTGAGGTGGCCACCCGTGAGCTCTTCTGTGCTTCACTGTTCCCAGTGGGGTGGCCCCCACTGCCAGAGGTTACAGCACAAGTGCCAAGGTGTGTCCATGGATTTTAGGGGTCTAAGCCCTCTCTTTTTGGTTGTTTCCCTCCCTCAGCATCCTCTGCATCAGACCAACCCCATCTCTTATGACTTCTAGGCATTAGGTACAGTCAGGACAATCTCAATTCTCTGAAGGCAGGACCTTTGGGAACTAGTCTGGAACTATGGTTTTTGCAACTGCTGTGGAGACAACAAGGCAGATTCTGCTGCATCCTTTCTAGGTCTTAATCCAATTTCTTGGAGCACCTGGTAGGGTCCTAATTTTGGGATAGTTTTGTTAGTAGAAAATTAATGCAACCTCAGGGAAAGGGAGTGTGAAACATCCTGTGATAAGGAGAATAAATGACTACAGCTGGAACTAGCCAGCCAGCTCAGCTGCAGCCAGATCTCTCTCTCATGTAGGTAGAAGGCTGCATTGCTAATATAAATACTTTGCATTCAGGCTATAGTTTCAAAGCCTCCTCCCTCTTAAATTTTGTCAATCAAAAAATGAACATCTCGAAGGAGAAGAACTAATCTTGTCTCTCCTGCCTTTCTACCTCTATCTCCCCAACTGGCATTGTTGAATGTGATACTGAATGTGACTGACATTCAATTATATTTAACAGATATTTCCAAGATCTCACTCCTACCAAAACAAAACAAAATGAACTACAGGGTCGGGGAAGAAGGGAGTGGTTGAATTTCACTGATGACTGGAGAAGAATTTTGTGGATTCATTGGTGATCTTATCTTTTGAGAATTAGGGCTGGGGACAAATGAAAAATTGTTTTCTACATTACATTTGGACAAGTAAATAGCAGGTTATGTCTTTTAAGCCAGTGCCCCATAAAACATTTCAATGTTTCATCAGGGATGACCTTGCTGATTTTTTTCGGTCAGTGTGTTATTGTAGAAGTAGATAACATTTTTATATTTTCATACCACGAGCGGGGATTTGTCTCCCACGTAATGGAAGTTTTAAATCAGTCGCAAAATCATAGCTCATGTGGAAAATGGAAGAAATGTTTCTTACCTCATTGTTGGGTAACTTTCTTGGGATTCATTTTAAGACCAGATGGATCCTAAATGGATTTGGAATAGATATACGCCAGACAAGGCTGGGCATTTTTTCTGTGTTGTCACTGTAGCGTGTGTATGTGTGTGTGTGTGTTGGGGGGATAGGGGAGTTATATTTTAGTAAGTTTATGACTGAGTTATTCTAGTAAGCATATAATGGTGGGCATTAAGGGATGGGTTTATCTGAAATCATACTTTGTCTAGTATTATTTCTACAAAATGTGCTAGCAGAGCTAGCTTCTGGTTCCAAACCTAAGGTGAGTAATAATAATGATAATAATAATAATAACTAATATATTTTTAGTATTTGCTAGGTGCCAGGTACTATTCTATATGTTTTATAGTAAGCATCTCATTTGATCATCAGAACGACCTGGGATCACCAGCCAGTAAATATCTCTGGCCGGATTTGTTTGCAGAAGTCAGGAATACTCATGTTCCTGGGTTCAAATCTACCCTAGGGCACTTACTACTCATTTAGCCTCCTTAGCTTCAGTTCCTCATTTGTAAAATAAGCTGGAGAAGGAAAAGGCAAACCACTGCAGTATTTCTGCCAAGAAAACCCCAAAGGGGGTCAAAAAGAATCAGACATGATTGAAAAAGTACTAAGCAACAACAATAACAGCTTCCTGACCAGAGGCTTAGTATTCTATCCGCTAGTCCACCTAGTGATGGAGGACACTGGGAAATCTGATATGGAATAAAGGCTTTTGAAAGTGCCTTGAATGTTATAAAAGGCTTTATTCAGAAGGCAATTCTCACTTTGGACTTAAGAATCCATCAGACCAAGAAATGTCACAAATGCAGTGAATGGATAATTTGCTTTCCACCAGAGGGCATGCTATCCATTCCTTCAGTCTTCATTCTTGGAAGACTGATTCTGTCATTGCTCATTAATCTAATGACATGGAACTCTGTTGTGCAGTGCATGCTGCCCAGAATTCTGGGCTGAGCTGCCTGAGCCCAATGGCTGAAAAGATTTTTAGTTCATTCATTCAACAGGTATTAGTTGGACCCTGTCTGTGACCATAGTATTGGGCTAGAGAGCCAGGCAACGCTATGCATAGAAAGAGCCTGAGGAAGGCTTTTTCTGGAGCTTCAATCTTCATAGGACCATAGATTTTAGAGAAGGAAGGGACTTCAGGTGTTGCTGGATCCAACTTTTCATTTTATTGAGACCTAAAAGGACCCCCCCCGAAAGCTGTAACCTCACTTCTCTCTCAGCTCCTCTCCCGAGGATACTTCCTCACCCTAGACATAATTCAGCCCATGTGGTCAGTCCCGTCCCCCCGTTGCTAAGTCCCTGCCTGGAACCTCCACCTGAGCAAGTGCCTAGGCCAGTGTTGGCTCATTTCTCTCCTGGTTCTGATTCAGACTTGTCACCCCCTCATCCAGCCCCCAGTATTTATTATGTGGCAGGCACTGTGCTAAGGGTTAGGATAGGAGGAAATGTGAGGAACAGTTCTTGCTCTCAAGGAGCTCACTCTCTAATGGGGTAGAAAGAGACAAGAGACAGAGAAAGAGAGACAGAGACAGAGAGACAGAGAGAGACAGAGGTGAGTAATAATAATGATAATATCATTAATCACAAGTAATTCGTGCAAGCAAGACAGAGATGGGATAACTGGAGGTGATCAACCAAGGGAAGCACCAGCACTGAGGAAGAGCAGAGAAGCTTCTTGCAGAAGACTGGAAGGGTTTGGCTGCCTTTTAGATGTCTCCTTAGAATGTAAGGTCCTAGAGGGTAGGGACTATTGTTCTTTTTGCTTGTATTTATAGTCCTAGCACTTAACACTGTGTCTATCACATAAGAAGCACTTAATAAATGTGTGTTTTATTTACTCTCATTGATCTTTATCATCTTTCATCTATTTCTCATCAATCATCTCTCAGCTATTGTCTATATTGTCTCTCATCTATTTCTCACCTATCATTAGGCCTTTATTATCTTTTCATCTATAATTATCTATATCTCTCATCTCTCTTATCCCTTATCTTTCATCTATCTCTCATCAATCTATTATCTCTCTCCCTCTCTCCTCCTTCCCTGACTCTCTCTCTGTATCTGTTTCTCCCTCTGTCTCTGTTTCTCTCTCTCCCTTTCTCTTTTTCTCTTCCTCCTTGCCTTGTTCCCTTCCTTTCTCTGTCTCTGTCTCTTTCTCTCTTCCTCCCTCCTTTCATCTCTGTCTGTCTGTCTCTGTCTGTCTCTGCTCTCTATCATCTCTCTGTTTCTTTCTGTCTCTCTGTCTCTCTGATGTCTCTCTCTCTGTCTCTGCTCTCTGTCTCTGCTGTCGTCTCTGTCTCTGTCTCTCTGTTTCTCTCTTTCTCTGTCTCTGTCTCTCTCTGTCTCTCTCTCTTCCCCTCCTGCCTATTTATCATGCCTGGAATTTTCCCTTTTCATCTCTGCTTATGACTTCCTGACTGTCTTTAATTCCCAGCTAAAATCTTATCTTCTGTTATCTTCAGTTTAACTTGTACATATCTTGTTTGTGGTTCAGTTGTTTTTCAGTCATATTTAGCTTTTCAAGATCCCCTGTGAGGTTTTCTTGGTAAAGATACTGGAGTGGTTTGTAATTTCTTCTACAGCTCATTTCATAGATGAAGAAACTGAGGCAAACAGGGTTAAGTCACTTGCGCAGAGTCACATAGCTGGTGTCTCAGGCCAGATTTGAAATCAAGAAGAGTCTTCCTGACTTCAGGGTCTGGACCACCTAGCATCTCTTGTTGATACACAGTTGTTCTGTGCTGTCTCTCCCTCTGGATTGAGGTCCTTGTGAAAAGGGACTCTTTCCCCCCTTTCTTTATATCTCCCATGGTTTGCATGCCTAACACATCATAGGTGCCTAATAAATTCTTGTTGACTTGATTATAGTATCTTACCTAAGGTTATCTAGGCAAAAAGTGGCAGAGGCAAAATTTGAATCCAGATCTTCTTGCTCCAAATCTGGTTTTCTTTCTATATCATGCTTCTCCTCCTCCTCCCTCTTCCTTTTTTTCTTCCTCTCCTCCTCCTTATTTCTTCTTCTTGTTCTTGTCCTCCTCCTCCTCCTGGTCCCCCTCCTCTTTCTTCTCCTCCTCTTCCTCCTCTTCTTCCTTTTTCTCTTCCTTCTCCTTTTTCTCCTCTTCCTCCTCCTTCACCTCTTCCTCCTCTTCTTCCTCCTCTTCCTCTTCTTCCTTCTCCTCCTCCTTCTTCTTCTGGAAGAAAACATACATTAGAAAGTGACCCTATTGTGTACAATATGAAGAACCCAAGAACAATCCATGTATATTAAACTTTAAAGTTTGCACAGCATTTGACACATATTCTCATTTGATTCTCACAGAGAGCCTAGGGAAAAGTTGCTATTATTTCCTCATTTTTCAGAAGAGAAAATTTAGGTTGAGAGAGGATAGAGCACTCGCCCATGGTGCTATTTCCCCTATACCACCTAGATGTTCATGTGATAGTCACTCCTCAGCTTTCTTAAATTAGAAATATAGTTGCCACCAAAACAGAGTCCTAGAGCCTGAAGAAACCTAGGGAGATCACTTTGTCTAGCCTTTCTACTTCAATCAGGCAAACTGCCCCAGACACTATCTATTTGGAATCACAGAAATACAGAACTTTACTTCTGGAAGGACCTCTGTTAGCAGTGGATAACACCTTAATTTTATACACACAGACACAAAAATAGGCAGTGTCTGTGAGGATGTGAGATCCATCTATATGTTTACATCTATATATGGATGGGTATAAATATATACACTTCACCTGTCCACAGAGGTGGTGACTGGCTTTAGGTCAATACTTATCTTTGGGAACAAAGAGTCCCATCTCAAATGTCAGTAACCCAAAGTTAGGAATTACATTTGAGATTTTTCTTTTTTGATCCACCCAGGGAGTTTATAGAATTGTTTATTTTCTTGTAGGATGTAATGCCAAATTCCCAAAGTAGAAATAGCCCAAGATTTGGCAGGAAAGAGATTTGGATTCCTAATTTATTCCCTAGTTCTACTGTCAGAATTTGTGTGTGTGTGTGTGAGTGTGTGTGTGTGTGTGTGTGTGTGCAGTCCTTGGCTCTCATGGTGGCTTAAATTTTTTTCCTTGGTGAAAGCAGGTAAGTAGTCTTATTTTGCTGAATGACCAAGTCAGAAGGTAAAAGGAAGTACAGCTAGGAACTTTCTAAAGCTGCTCAGAATAAAGACAGGGTTCAGGAAAAGTTGTTCAGGTTATCATATGAAGCAAAGTTGTACTTTCTGTCCTTCATATATGATGGTGTGTTGCCATAGGAACGAAACACTCTGTTCTTTGCGTCAAAGCATCCACTTCTGTCTACAAGCTGGGGAAGGGAAGACAAGATTGATTAGACTGAAAAAGGGTGACCAAAGGTGATTCAGTAAATTAAAAGGAGGAAGAAAAAGTCAACTTACAAGACAAATTGCTTGGAATTGGTAAATCTTGTCAGAAAAAAAAATCCCAGAGTTGCCTGAGGAAATGATGTCTGGCACATAAGGCACTGGAGGAATGAGGGGGATATATATATATATATGTATATATATATATAATGTGCATACATAAATACAGATAGATATACATACAGATAGATAGATACATACACATATACAGATTTAGATATATACATATAGATAGATATACAAATATATATAGAGATAAATATAAATAGGTACAGATAGATATATGTGCATATACATACATGTATACATAGACATATACTCACACATATACACATATAAAAACATCAAACCATTAGAATCTTTACCTTACTTCAGGACTCAGTTCAGGTATTACTTCCTTCAGGATTGCAGATTTAAAAATATATTTTACTTAGCTATGAAAATATTATGTTTCTTCTGTCTTTCCTTCCCTCCCTCCATCTCTCTTTTATTTTATTTTATTTATTTATTATATTGTTTATTCTTGCTTATACCCCAATTATTGTGGGTGATTGCTATGAAATGAATAAATTTTGCCTCTTGGGTTATTTACTTTGAGGCAGGTCCCCATTCAGAACAACAAAACCATATTATTTCCTCCATTGTCCTTTGAGCAAGAGAATCACTTATTTTGCAGTCCAACACCAATAAATAATATCTCTCCCTTGAAGATTACTGTCTATCTACTCTGAATGCATTTTATATGTACTAGTTACTTCCATGTTGTCTCTTGAAGTCAGGGACTGTTTCTTTCTTTCTTTTTTAGTCCCAGTGCTTAGCAAAGACCTGGTACATAGAAAGTGCTTAATAAATACTTCTTATTAATAATAGTATGCATTTATATAATAATCATATCTAGCAATTACATAATACCTTAAGGTTTATAAAATGCTTTATGCATATTATATCATTTGAGCCCTACAATGACAATTGGACAATAGGTGCTATCATCATTCCCATTCCCATATCATCATTTACAGATAGGGAAACTGAGGCAGACAGCTATTAAGTGACTTGCCTAGGTTTACACAGTAAGTTCGATTGTCACAATAATAGCTTATGAAATAGATGCTATCATTTGTCTGAGGTAGAATGGGCTTGCTGATTCAAAGTCCTGTGCCTGTGCAAGTTAAATATGTGAGTGTCCATTTGGGTATTATTTAGACACTAGGTCATGCTACACTATTCCTGTATCAGGTATTAGCATAAATGATTTTCTATCTACTCAGTTATCATTTTGGGCACATTTCTAACCCTTTCTTGTTTGTAACTTGGAATTAGGGTTAGATATCTTTAAGTAACAGGTACCAATTTTCTTCTTGTGATTCCTATTCTCTTCCCTTAAAGTCTTTGGCCAGCTCTAAAAGAAGAGAATAATATAATTTCAGAGTTGAAAAGGACTTCAGAAGCCATTTTATATAGGAAAAAAATGGGGGTCACAGGGGAGGATTGGGATAAATGGGTAGCAATGATTTGCTTTAAGTCATACAACTAGAAGGAGCAGAGACAGGATTTTACCTAGCTCTTTTGACTCCAAATTCATCGTTCTCTTCAGCACTGTACATTTTCTCCCAATCTACTTACAGAAAACACCATGAGAATTAAACCTGGCTCTTGACAGTTGAGGCTGCTGCTTTGCCCTCAATCATCAGTCTTAGAGGTCAACTTGACCCAGGGCAGCCTAGGAAGGGAAGGGGAGGAGAAAAAGACAATCAGAGAGGCTGAGAGAGGGAGGGCCAGCTAGCCTGCCTGTAATCTATTCATCTATTGCACAACATCCAAGAAGTCCATTGGGAACATTGGATAGGGAAAACAAAGTAGTTCATGGTAGGAAGAGAATAGGGGAGAACGAATGAATGAGAAAGTGAGAGAAAAACAAAAATTGTTGCCTAGGATGATTAAACCGGACTCACAGTAATTATTTTTCCCCAAAATGTTATTGTTGGGATGAGACTATCTAATGGAAACAAGCCAATGACCTTTAGAAGAAGGCGACTAAGAACAAAATAAATAAATTTGTTTGGTTATTTGTTATTTTTTGACAATGGGTCATAGTAAATTGCAGATATTCATGTACTCATCATACATAACTATAAATAAATAGGTATGACAGTAAACAGTTATCTCCTTATCTTAAAAATGTGTCCATGGAAGTCCTTAGTTATTGTTCCCTGAATTAGTGGCATAAACTAGGAGATGACAGACGAGTTCTGGGCCAGGGTTTGTCTCTTAATTAACTGTGCTGATCTAAGGCAAATAATTCAACCTCTTGGGGCTCAGTTTCTTCATCAGCCTCAGTGAGCGGGCTGGTTTAGATGATTTTAAATATCTATTCCAGCTCTAAAATTGTATGATTATAAGATTCAATTGTTCTATCAGGACTGCCTCTTTTGCATTTTCAGACTGTTTACTGTGCTGTGCTGCACTCAAATAGTGTTTAAGTTTTTTTTAAATTTTATTCAATCCATAAAGAAAAAAAAGAAAAAGGAAGCTGTAACATTATGCATTTTTATAGAATTTCATATCACTGCCAGCTAAAATACTTTAAAAGCATTCTTTCACTTGTCCTTACAGCAACCTTGAGAGGGCATTTTAGTTTACAAATGAGGATGCTGAGCTAAAGAGAGATTAATTGAATTTATAGGTCATAGAGTTAGATCTAGGATGGGCCTTTTACTTAGCTCAACCTATTTATTTTACAGGTATGTAAATTGAGACCAAGAGAATATGAGGAAAGTCAAGCACACTAATATACTATTTTTAAAAATAGTATTTTATTTTTCCAAATACACCCAAAAATAGTTTTCAACGCTCACCTTTTCAAAACCTTGTGTTCCAAATTTTTCTCCTTTTTCCCCTTTCTCCTCCTCAAGATAGTGCATAATCCAATATAGCTTAAACATGTGCAATTCTTCTAAATATATTTCCATATTTGTCATGCCGTACAAAAAAATCAGATCAAAAGGGGAAAAACACAAGAAAGGAAATAAAAAACAAGCAAATAAACAACAACCACAACAAAAGGTAAAAATACTATGCTTTGATCCACATTCAGTTATGATAGTTCTCTCTCTGGATGAGGTTGCTCTTTCCATCACAAGCTTATTGGAATTGCATTGAATCACTTTATTGTTGAAAAGAATTAAATCCATCACAGTTAATTGTCACATAATCTTGTAGTTACTGTGTACAATGTTCTCTTGATTCTGCTCACTTCACTTTGCATCAGTTCATGTAAATCTTTCCCAGCTTTTCTGAACCTAGTCTGCTCACCATTTTTTACAGAACAATAATATTCCACTACAACTAATATACTATTGGTAGAACTATGAATTAATTGGCCCAATAACTGTGGAAAACAAATAGGAACTATTCCAAAAAAGTTACTAAAGTGGTTCATACTTTTTTAACCCAGTAATCTCATTACTGGCCATATGAAAAGTGTATATAATTCAGCAGCTGGGGGCTCAGTTTCTTCATCAGCATCAGTGAGAGGGCTGGTTTAGATGATTTATTATTATCAACATTTTGTAAACACAATCACTTGCTACTTCAGATGCTGTAATTATCTGTCTGATGGGTTAGACTGTGTTATTTACTTAAGTAAATTAGTTTTAGGTATTTTAGGAACTATAGCAAGTTTTACAGATACAATGTTAGGTGAAAGACATACCAAATTTGTGTAGGTTATGAAGTAGAAATGATATTATTTGACAACTGATAAGATATGGTGGGATGAGGGAGAAGTTAGGAGTCAAGAATGACATTTAGTTTTTTAACCTCAGTAAATGGAAAGATGGCGGTGCCGTTGAGGAAGCTAGGAAGAGGAGAGGATGTTTGGTGAAAGATAATGTATAATTTTGGATATAAGTTTAATATGTCTATTGGACATTCATTTTGAGATGTCAATAGGCAAATGGAGATGTGAGACTGGAGATTAGGAGAGAGGTTAGGACTAGACAAATACATTTTGAAAATCATTTACAGAGATGATAACTGAATCAATGGAAGATGATGAGATCTCCAAACAAAACAGTATAGAGGTAAAAGAAAAGAGATCCCAGAAGAGTTATGGGTGAAATCCTTGGTTAGCATGTGTGGTCTAGATGAAGATCCAAAAATGGAAACTAAGGCGTTGTTTGAAAGACAGAAGGAGAAACAGAAGAGAGCAGTGTCATAGAAAATAAAGAGAATATCATAGAGAAGAAAAATGATAAATGGGTTTGATTAAAAAAGAAGGAGGATTTGATGAGCAGGATGATTTCAGAAAAGCCTGGAAAGATCCACATGAACTGATGCAAAACCAGGAGAACGTTGTACAGAGCAACAAGATTATGTGGTGATCAACTGTGATAGACTTGGCTCTTCACAACAATGTGGTGACTCAAAGCAATTCTAACAGACTTGGAATGAAAAATGCTACCCACAACTAGGAAGAGATCTGTGGAGACTAAATGTAGATAAAAGCATGATATTTTCATCTCATGGTATTTTCATCTTTTTTTCTTTGTTTCTCATGGTTTTTCCCCCTTTTGCTCTTTCTTGTACAACATGATAAATATGGAAATAAGTTTAAAAGGACTGCACACATACCATTTGACCCAGCAGTGTTTCTACTGGGTCTATATCCCAAAGAGATTTTAAAGGAGGGAAAGGGACCCACATGTGCAAAAATGTTTGTGGCAGCCCTTTTTGTAGTGGCTAGAAACTGGAAATTGAAAGGATGCCCATCAATTGGAGAGTGGCTGAATAAATTATGGTATATGAATGTTATGGAATATTGTTGTTCTGTAAGAAATGACCAGCAGGACGATTTCAGAGAGGCCTGGAGAGACTTGCATGGACTGATGCTGAGTGAAATCAGCAGAACCAGGAGAACATTATACACGGCAACAAGACTATATGATGATCAATTCTGACGGACATGGTTCTCCTCAACAATGATGTGATTCAAACCAGTTCCTATTGTTCAGCGATGAAGAAAGTCATATACATCCAGAGAGAGGCCTGTGGGAACTGAGTGTGAACCACAACACAGCATTTTAACGCTTTCTATGAATATTTCCATGCATTTTGTTTTCCTTCTTAGGTTGTTTTTTTCTTCTTCTCTTTCTAGATCTGATGTTTCTTGTGCAGTAAGATAACTGTATAGATATGTATACATGTATTGTATTTGTCATATAATTTATCCTATTTAGCATGTATTAGATTACCTGTCATCTAGGGGTAGGAGGTGGGGGGAAGGAGGGGAAAAGCTTGGGAAAAAAAGTATTTGCAAAGGTCAATGTAGAAAAATCACTCATATGTTTTGTAAATAAAAAGCTTTATTAAAAAAAAAAGGATTGCACACATTTAACCAATATCAGATTGCTTGCTGCCTTCGAGAGGGGTGATGTGAGGGAAGGAGAGAAAAAAATTTAGAACACAAAGTCTTAACAACAATGAATGTTAGAAACTATCTTTACATGTATTTTGAAAAAAATATTAAAATTAAAAAGAGGAGGATTGAGAAAATTTTTACATTTAACTGGGAAAAAATAAAATAATAAATAAAAACATTAAAAAAATAAAAATAATATTTCTAGTTTTTACTTCTAGTTAATTTGACAATTAAATCTTTGGTAACTAACTTTGGAGAGAGCAGTTTCAGTTGAATACTGAGGTCAGAAGATAGACCGTAGAGAGTTAATAAGAGGAAAGGAAGTGGAAACACTAATTGTAGACAGCCTGCCTTCTCAAGAAGTTTAGTTATAAATAGTAGAGTCATGGGACAATAGCTAGCAAAAAATTCAAGTGAGAGTTTTTGAGGATAGGGAAGACATTGAGCAAGTTTGTAGGTAGGAGGGAAATTGCCACCAGACAGAAAGAGACTAAAGATTAGTGAAAGAAAAAAAATTATAAAGGGAGCAATCTGCTAGAGAAGAAAAGATGGAATGAGATCAATTGTACTTTGGCAAAGTGAAGAAACACCTCTTCATGTAAGGCAGAAATGACAGGAGGATGTCAAAAGAAATGCAATATAAAAAAGAGAAGAAGAGGGACATTTTGGTGAATGGTCTCATTTTTTTCAGTGACCTATATGTTTATTTTTTTTAATTTATTTTTTAAAATAAAAGCTTTTTATTTTCAAAATATATGCAAAGATAATTTTTAACATTCACCCTTGTAAAACCTTTTGTTCTATTTTTTTCTCCCTACCTTCCCCTCAAGTCCTTCCCTAGACAGCAAATAATCCAATGTGTGTTAAACATGTACAATCCTACTATAATTATTTCCACATTTATCATGCTGCATAAGAAAAATCAGATCAAAAAGGAGAAAAAATGAGAAAAAAACAGAAAGCAAGCAAACAACAAAAAGATGAAAATACTATGTTGTGATCCACATTCAGTTTCTACACCTTTTCTGGATGCAGATTGCTCTCTCCATCACAAGTCTGTTGGAATTGGCCTTATTCATCTCATTGTTGAAAAGAGCCACATCCATTAGAGTTGATCATCACACAATCTTGTTGTTGCCATATACAATTATCTCCTGGTTCTGCTCATTTCACTTCACATCAGTTCATGCAAGTCTCTCCAGTCCTTTCTGAAATCATCCTATAATCGCTTCTTACAGAACAATAATATTCCATTACATCCATATACTATAATTTATTCAGCTATTCCCTGACTGATGGGCATCCACTCAGTTTCCAGTTCTTTGCCATTACAAAAAGGGCTGCTACAAACATTTTGAACATATAGGTAATGATCTTAATTTTTTCAGTAAAATATGAGGCAAAGTTTTCAGCTGACAGGATTAGGGGGAAGGGATGCTATAGAAAAGTTGAATAGGGATGAAAAAGCTTGGGAAAAACTGCTCTGGTTAATGGGATAGTGAATATAATTAGTAAGGTACAAAAGGACTGCCTTGATTCAGTGATGGTCCAATAGAGATCACATAACATAAATTTATAGTGAGTTCAAGAAGTATAAGTTTTGTGATTTTTCTCCAGCATTGTTCAGCAGCATATGAATTAAGAGAATGGATGGTGGGAATAATCCAAGGCTGGGTTTTATCAAGGAAAGATCTTAAATAGGAAAGAGGGGCAAAGAGATCAAGAGAAGAGTCATACTGATTCATCTGGGATCAGATTTGGAAAAGAGAAAAAAGTGTACCCAATTCAGGATGATGACCTGGAAAAAGAGCTGAAAGATGAAGGGATTGGAGGTTGTGGTGAGAATGAAGAACAGAATTTGGAGCTGCAAGGCAGAGGTAGAAATGAAGTGACAACAGATTATGATAAAATAAGGGAATTTCAGAGTTCCTGAACATGATGTGGAAGACTTGTGGCTGATGACAAGATCAAGAGTAAGGTTGTCTGAGTGAAGTTTTGGTAAGGGACTAATAGATTATGGGAAATTAGTAAGTTTAAGAATTGAGAGGTTAGGGAATATCAATATATCTTTTGTGGTCTCCTAGTATGACAACAGGAGTTGAGAAAAAAAGACAAATTATGAACCAGTTGCTGAATATTTTTTTGAAGTTTCCTGGAGGTTGGCAGACAATGGCCACTGGAATCTTGTTTGGGTAATAAATGTGCATTGAATAAACCTTAAAGGAGAAGTTACTAAATGATGCAAGTAGAAGAAATACCTGGAAGTGGCAGTGAGGAACAAGGAGTGCCTCTATCATGACTATTGAATTGAAGCTTATGACTGAAAGTACAACCAGATTTAGAAAGTTCAACTAAGGAGCTGAGTCACAGGAAGGAGTCAGGTCTCAATGGGGATAAGAAGAAAGAGATAGACATTTAAAATGAAATCTCGTTTGCTACCTTTGGAGCAAGTATTCCAGAGAGCACAGAGCACAAGTAAGTGAATAAGGTTTTTTTTTAAATTAAAAAACATTTTAAATTTATTTTTTCTGGTTATGCATGTACATCAATTTTTTAAATATACCTTTCTTTATGAATCATGTTGAGAGAGAGAAATCAGAACAAATGGGAAAAAACAAAGGAGAGAAAATAAAAAACAAAAAGAAGTGAACATAGCATGTGTTGATTTACACCCAATCTCTATAGTCCTCTTTTTGTATGCAGATGGCGTTTTCTGTCCAAAATTTATTGATATTGCCTTGGAGGAGTGAGTAGTTTTAGAATGGGACTTACAAGTACTGGGGCTGTGGCTGACAATAAGAGAATAGTCAAGGGGAGATGGAGAGCAAAGTTGGACAATGGCAGCTATGAGCTCAGAATCACTGGAATGGGGAAGATTTGGTAGTGGAAGTAGGCTAATCATTGAGGAATGGGTTGAGGAAGGTTATTATTATCTACTGGGATTGGCTTCTAGTGGAGCTGTAGGTGGCCAGACAGGGTACCTAGAATGTGATGGAATGGTTGCTCAGGGAGGCAGGCTCAGGCAGGGCAACCCTTGTGAAGCTGTAGATGGCAGAAGATGGTGCCTGGAGCATGATAGAAGAAATCAAGTATGATAAAACACATTAAAAGTAAAGCACATATAAATTATATTTTTTCTTTGATGATTGAAACAGCCCTTGAGAATCTTTTGGTGTGCTGTAAAATTTATTATTAACATCAAGGTACTGGCAAGGGCAGAAGTTCTGGTTAACATATCTGGTTGACAGATAAATCAACTTCTGTTTTACTCTTATGCTGGACAAGTGGTAATCTAAGTGTGAATGTTCCTTCTGAATTATACAAAGCAAGACGTCTATTCACCCAGATATGCTAGATGAAAATCATTTTTAAACACAGAAAATGAGTACATGGGTCTTATAGACTGCTGGTGTTTGAAACCCACATGAAACACAGTCACAGGAAATTCCCTGCCTTTGCTTTATAAACTCCATCTTTGAATCAGAGGAATAAATAGTTCATGTGCTCGACAAGGCAGAACATTTGAAAGTAGAATTTAGACGTCAGTTAGCCAAGGAGTTCATGGCAGAACAAGACTGGGCAGAATGAGAAACAAATGCAAGATGCTAGTAACAAAGCCACCTCATATTCATTTGTTCATTCTATTGGAATTTATTGGATGGCAGCACATTGTGGGTACAGTCTTTGAGGGAATAATGTTTTCTTCATTTATTCTGGCACTAATCTGTAGACATCTCCTAGTGAAGTCCTGTGGATTTAATTTGTTTGGGTAAATGGATATAATTTTCCCCCATTTCTTCCCCAAGGGAGAAAAAGACTAGCAGTAACTCATAGCTGTTGTTTCACAACATTAAGGAAACAAAATATTATGTGCATAAAATGTTGAGTCTGGCTTGATCTTTAATCATCAGACAGCCAATTGATAAAGTTTGATTTCTAGGGTGGAAAAGCATTTTGAGTTAATGGGAGATAACATGGTGATGAGATTGTGTGAGAAGCAATGTTAAGCTCATTCTAAATCATGTGAAAAGTTAAGTTGGTTTTAAGAAAGCTCTACTGCAGAGTAAAAGTTCCACCACAGCAGAGTTACACCATGCTATATTTTGTAGTTGATGGTGAGTGTTCCTTTATGAGAGACAGAAGAAAGTTGTTTCTCTCCAAATGCTGGGGTTCTTTTTCAGTGGGAGGTTTTTTAACCTTCTCTAACATTTCCAGGAAACAGGAAAAAAATGTTGATGCACTCCATTACTAGATGGGAAAACTGAATCATGGGTTGCTATTTTAGGACTGGATTATAAAATATAGGTTCTGAATAAGATGGCCCCATCCCTGATTCTTCTGATTTCTTCCTTTATAGCATTCCTGGTTATTGTTTTTTGTCTCTAGAATGCAGTCATCAGTTAGTTTTTTTATTATTAATACTTTTTATTTGAAAAACATATGTATGGGTAATTCCTAAACATTAACCCTTACAAAGCTTTCTGTTACAAATTTTCCCCCCTACTCCCCACCCCTTCCCTAGATAGCAGGATATCCACGACATGATAATTATGTTAGAATACTTAAATTGAATATATGTATAGTTATTGCCACACATCATTTTTTTGTTCAGGAGAAATCATATCTATAAGAGAGATTAATCCGATAAAGGAAATACAATGCAAGCAAACATCTACAGAGAACATGAAAATGTTATGTTGTGGTTCACATTTCACATCCCTCTCTCTGGGTGTATATGGCCTTCTTCACTGCACAATTGTAATTGGTTTGAAGCATTTCATTGTTGAAGAGAGTCATGTCCATTAGAACTGATCCTCATATAGTACTGTTGTTGTCGTGTACAACAATCTCCTGGTTCTGCTCATCTCACTCAGCATCAGTTCATGCAAGTCTCTCCAGGCCTCTCTGAAATCGTCCTGCTGGTCGTTTCTTACAGAGCAATAATATTCCATAACATTCATATACCATAATTTGTTCAGCCACTCTCCAATTGATGGGCATCCCTTCAGTTTCCAGTTTCTAGCCACTACAAAAAGAGCTGCCACAAACATTCTTGCACATGTGGGTCCCTTTCCTTCTCTTATGATTTCTTTGGGATATAAGCCCAAAAGAAACACTGCTGGGTCAAAGGGTGTGCACAGTTTGATAACTTTTTGAGCATAGCTCCAAATTGCTCTCCAGAATGGTTGGATCCGTTCACAGCTCCACCAACAATGCATCAGTGTCCCAGTCTTCCCACATCCCCTCCAACATTCATCGTTATCTTTTCCTGTCATTTTAGCCAATCTGACAGGTATGTAGTGGTACCTCAGAGTTGTCTTAATTTGCATTTCTCTGATCAATAGTGATTTAGAGCATCTTTTCATATGATTATAAATAGTTTTAATTTCATCAGTTAAAAAACCTAATCAGTTAGGTTTTTTAAAGAATGTGACAATGCTTTTCTATTCTAATTTAATGATAGAGCAATTGGATTATCTATGAGTGTAATAAGGAACAAGGAACCACAATTTATTGGCATCTTCCTAAATGCATGCAAATTTAATTTTATTTTTAAGACACCTGCAAACACACATAATTTAGAAACAGAATGGAGGATTTATACAGCCACTTGAAATGTGATCTCAGGAACAGAATGGAGGGTATGCACTAAATAAGTTGGTTGGTTGTTGTCCTTTTATTCTTGAAGAGGACCAATTGACATCACTATATTGGGGTCAAGTTACAGAATGTCTGACTATGGTTGATCAGACTAACACATACTTAGAATGCTCTACCACAGATTGGGCACAAATAGTCCAAATGAACATTTGGGATGGAGATGTTTCTTATTAAGTAAAGCCTAGCCACTGATAACAGGATTTCAGGAAATGTGAAACTGAAAGCATTTGTTTTTTGCTGCTTCTTATTTATCCATTCCTCATATTCAATATTGCTTATTAAACCCCATTTAAGCTTTTGCTACCTTTTTCTGATTTCAACTAAAATCTTCCCTTGAGTCTGGATCCTGAAATCTGGAATAAGGTGTATATGTATGTGTGTGTGTGTGTGTGTGTGTGTGTGTGTGTGTGTGTGTATATGTATGTGTGTGTATATATGTGTATATGTATGTGAGTATATATGTGTGTTCAGGGTTCCTCAGAATATGTCAGAATAGAGAAGTTAAACAGCACACTTTCAGCCTGCTTTACAACCAGTTTTCCTGGTAAGTCTTTTTATCATAAAAGCAGGCCAGTGAATTTGACTACTTGGCTATGGGGTTTGGTTAAAAAAATCTCATTTGCTGGTGTTTTGTATTTAATACATTAGCATTTAAAGCATCAGATTAATAGGCATAATACATTTTTTTTTTGGTTTAAGGGGTTAAAAACTCTCATGAGATATGTGCTAGAAGGTTGAAAAAGGTTTGAGGTCAAACGTCAGACCACAGTGTTGTGATAAGCAGAAATGCTTACTAGAAGAGAAAATATGCTTTATGTGATAATATAACGTATAATTAGGAATACAGCATATAAGAATTGTTGGATTCTATAGTAATCTGACCTTTTGAGGCTTTGCAAAGGAGATAAAATGAGGATTTGAAGAGGAAAGCACTAAGAATTATCTTAAGAACTGAGTAACACATAAGATGATACAACATCTTGGATGTTCTGGCATAGATAGATAGAGGTAGCATGAGATGGAGATGGGTAGGAGCTCTTAAATCAGGCTTTGCAAAAGGAACATCTGTTGATAGATAATATATTTTGATTTTTGGTTTAGTGGATATGGTCACTATACAGTAATGGGTACCATGAAGAAAAAGAAAAATGCAGAGAGAAATCAGAGATCTATTTCCTAGGAACAATGTAAAGAATGGAATCACACTGTGCCCTTCGATGATGGGTCAGTAGATTAGTAGCATAAAGGTAGTGTCCTTCTTCTGACTGCCATTTCCTCCTCCTCTACTTCTTACTCAAGCTTGCTTTGTCTTAGGCTCTGACCATGGTGCTGATCCCCATTGAGGTAAATTGTGTCTGATCTCAAAAAGCCAAGTCCTTAGAATGACAATAGATGCCCTAAACTGGACATCCTTATAACTTCAGATTAAGAGATGCAAGGTTGTGCCCTTTTCTCTTCTTATGGTTCAAATAAGCAATGGCCTGTGGCTTCCATGCTGCTAGTTCTTTGAATTTTAGTCCAGAGCATAAGTTCTCGGGGAATCTTTGGCTGAATCTTGCAGTCTCTGACTGTGGAGTTCTGGCTAGAGTTTGAGCTAGGACGTTCAGGAGGAGATGATGGATCCAATTCTTTTGCCTTAGGCCTTTGAAAGATCAGGAGTAAACTGCAGAGATTGTGGCCCAAAGTCATCAGAAAACTGACCCAGAAGTAAGCTTTCCCTCCTGGTTTTCTTCTGAGGATACAAAAGCAAATGTAGTGGTGTTCCTGGACAATAGAAGCTACAGAGGTTTGTGGATCAATGACTTAAAGCCACTTTGCATGTGAAGGGAAAGACTTTTTTGGATCATCTGCAGCAAACTAAAGAAGAAAGAGTACCTGTTCACAGTTTACTTGGGTATACAAGCCCCTGGGAGACAAGTGTGCAGGAACACATCCCCAAGAAACTGAATAGACCCACAGTGAGTAGCTCTCCTCTAGAGGAAGAGAGATCTCATGACACTTTATTCTAAGGCACAGAAGACACTACCCTTTAGAATCCAGCTCTGTGGATTCATGGATGTTACTCAAGATATGTTGGGTCTGGTTCTAGAATTCAGATTGCAAGAAACTCTATGTAGCAAGTTGGTAGGAGGAGTAGTAGGGGAATTGATAATGGTAGTGGGAGTTGAGGTGCTGGAGAAGGCTTTTGAGAGTCTCATGCTCAGCAAGGAGATAAAATCAGTGAATATGTAAAGAAATTATTCAGGCTATTCACTGGAAACTAATGTTTAAATATTTTGGTTATATAATGAGATGATGGAACTCAATGGAAAAGACCCTGATGTTAGGAAAGATTAAAGGCAAAAAGGACAACGGGATGAAATGGATAAGTAGTATCAAGGAAACACTGAATGTGACCTTGGACAGACTTTGAAAGAGTGGAAGATAAATGGGTTGAACGTGCTATGGTTCATGGGTCATGAAAAGCTGAACATGATTGAACAATAACAAAAGTACAAAGGCAAGAATTGGTTTATTTGTCTGACCTACTCCTGAGAGATAGTGGAGTTTAGTTCTATGGTAAGTACAAATTCCAACTAAACATATGGAATAGGGACATGTCAAGACCCTTATTGCTTTATCTGTATGGCAGATACTGTAGGGCTATACTTTGGCAGTTACCAATCAACAAAATTTCACCAACAAGATTATTTTATTGCCAGTAGTTCCAGAACATGATAGGATTCTGCACTCCAACTTATTCTAGGATACAAAGAGCAAGACTACATGATAACTTATTTTACCAGCCTCACTCTACAACATCCCCAAGGACTTATATCCTTTGGGATACTACCAATTGTCATCATTTAACACAGTCAGGACTGATTGAACTCTGCAGAAATATGCCTAGGAAAATGTATGAGAACCACAACTTTGCTTTTTTAAGTAATAGCTTTTTATTTTCAAAATATATATACAAAGATATTTTTCGACATTCATCCTTGCAAAACCTTGTGTTCCAAATTTTTCTCCCTTTGTTACTCCCACCTTCTATCCTAGGCAGCAAGTAATCCAATATATGTTAAACATGTATAATTCTCCTATACATATTTCTACATTTATCATGCTTCACAAGAAAAATCAGATCAAAAAGGAAAAAAAATAAGAAAGAAAAAACCAAACAAACAACAATAAAAAGGTGAAAATACTATGTGTAATCCACATTCAGTCTTCACTATCCATTCTCTGGATGCAGATGGCTTTCTCCACCTTGAAACGGCTTGAATTACTTCACTGCTGAAAATAGCCATGTCCATCAGTTGATCAACACATAATCTTATTATTCTTGTGACAATGTTCTCTTGGTTCTACTCACTTCACTTAGCATCAGTTCTCTGATGGACATCCATTCAATTTCCAGTTTCTTGCCACTACAAAACGGGTTGCTACAAACATTTTTGTACTTGTGGGTCCTTTTCCCTTTTTTATGATCTCTTTGGGACACAGGCCCAGTAGAGACACTGTTGCATCAAAGGATATGCACAGTTAGATAACCTTTTGGGCATAGTTTCAAATTGCTCTCTGGAATGGTTGGATCAGTTCATAATTCCACCAGCAATGTATAAATGTCCCAGTTTTCCCACATCCCCTCCAACATATATCATTATCTTTTCCTGTCATCTTAGCCAATATGAGAGTGTCTTAATTTGCATTTCTCTGATCAATAGTGATAGAGTATTTTTTCATATGACTAGAAATGTCTGTTAATATCCTTTGACCTTTTATCAATTGGAGAATGGTTTGTATTCTTGTAAATTTGAGTCAATTCTGTATATATTCTAGCAATGAGGCCTTTGTCAGAATCCTTGGATATAAAGTTTCCCATCCCCCCCCCGTTTTCTGTGTCCCTTCTAATCTTGTCTGCATTGGTTTTGTTTCTATAAAAACTTTTAAATTTAATATCAAAATTATCTACTTTGCATTTCATAATGTACTCCAGTTCTTCTTTGGCCATAAATTCCTTCCTTCTCCACAGATCTGAGAGGTAGATTATCCTTTCTTCTAATTTGTTTATAACATCACCCTTTTTGTTTAAATCATGAACCCATTTTGACCTTATCTTGGTTTAGGGTGTTAGGTGTTGGTCAAAACCTAGTTTCTGCCATACTATTTTCCAATTTTCCTAGCAATTTTTGTCAAATAGTGAGTTCTTATCCCAGTAGCTGAGATCTTTGGGGAGAACCATATCTTTGGTAACAGGGTCATTTTCCAAAATGAAGGTGGACACTATATATTATAGTTTTAACTCCCTTTTTCTAAGTAATTTTAGAGTTTCTTTACAGATAAAATCACCCTGATCCTCATGTCAACTATTATCCTCATGATACCTCTTAAGAAGTGCTGAAATGGACTTTAACTTTCAGATGAAAAAAACAACTGATTCTTTAGGCTCACACTTGGAACCACTGATGGAATAAAAGCTTTCTTCAAGCCCAAAGCCTTCTCTTTTATTACCTAGCGATCTAAGTAAAGATTGCAGAGCAATATTATCATTCAAAGGATTTATTCAAGAGTAGGAGCTCCACAAGATCAAGTGATGTTAAGTATGTTGCAAACCTTAAAATGTTATGTAAATGTTTATGATGGTGATAATGATGATCCTTTTTAAAAATCCCATTGAAGTCCTGTTCATTCACAAATCCTTCTATTCCTATACTTTCCAGTCTATACCAGGCTACTCTTGCTCCACTAGTCTGAAGTCACAGAAAGCCAGAAGCAAGTAGCAATTGCTTACAAAGAGCAAAAGAATAAAAAAAAAGTCTTGCAAAAAACACATCCAAAAGCTATACTTTTTTCAGAGACCAGTTCTGACAACTAAGAAGGTTGGCATCTCAGCTGGCACATGCTATTACCTTTGTCCTGCCATCTCATGCCCCATCAATCCTCTGGCACCATCCTCGATGCCAGGTTTGTCTTATCCTCTGCCCAACCCATTGTGGGTGGTACCTCTTAACATGTTCTGTATTGGTTTGGGGCTGGTATGGGGCCAGTTTTTAAAAATAATTTTTTGTTATTGTTGCTAGAGACAAAAGCATTAACAGTTGCCTTGGGAATGGTGCCACAGTTTCCCTTCTCTCCTCCTCCTCCTCTTTGGCCTGTTCCTCTGCCCATGGAGGCGCAACATAAGTCCCTGCCCACCCACAGACCTTTACTGGGTTTCAGCAACAACCATGACTTTCTTGGCCCCTGGTCTCTTGGCTTCAGGAAGTGCTTACCCTAAGAAAACAAGTCTGCACAGCTTGGTCCCAAGGCTTCCCTACCACACCCACATACCAGTGTACACCAGCCAACTTGCTTACTTCCTTCTAAGGCAATTTCTATTGTTTTCAAACACTGGGCATGGGTGGTCACTTTGCACAGAGGCCACCTGGATTGTATGGGTCTGCACAAAGCCAAGTGTCTCCAGAACAGCCTGATAAAGTTTGCTCTTTGGTGCAAAGGATAGGAGGGGTGGGATAGGTGAATGGGCAAACCCAAAGCCCTCTTCAAATTAAAAACAAAATAAAAACAACAAGCTACCCAAATCTCCTAAATGACCAGTGATTAAAAAAACCTAGCAACCAAATCTCAAATCTATAATAAAATAAAACTATTCTATGAGTTTTTAGAAATAACTGAAGCCCTTAAGAGACCTGGATTAATTAACTTTTTCCTGACTTGGTAGAAAAGTTGAACAAATTATAGGCAATCTGCAGTTACAGTTGGAATAAGTTTGCCACCATCGTTTAACAAATAAGGAAACTAGGAGCAGACTTTCCTCTGATGTTTCCATTTGAAAAGTTATCAAGTACTCTCCTGAGCGTTCACCTTGGAGAACCATTTAAGAAACATTTTAATCATTCACATTTTACATTTTTGGGATGCTACTGGTACTTTATATGCTATCAAATACTTCTCCATCTGGTAGGCTCAAACTCTGATAATTAAAAACTCTCAGAATGGCCAGAATGTAGTTGGTCAAAAAGAAAAGAAAGGGTGAAACAAGGTTATGACTGTTCACATGAAGTTCATGGGGACCCTATGGATCAAAAGAACTCAACATCCATGTAGCCAAGGCTAAGAATCCAAGAAAATCAAGGTGCCTTGTTGTATTTGACCAAAAAGTTGTGTCAACCTGAACCTGCAAGAAGATATTGCTTCCTTCTGGCTGGACGAAGATTTTGGGGTCAAGATCACCACATAATGCTCAGTCACTAGTCCTTTGCCTATACAGTAAAATACCAAGACCTCAGTCTGGTATCAAAGTCTTTTGATACAATCTGGGGTCCTTTCCTTGTTTATTTCATGATTTCAGTTCTTGCATTTTCTATTTTAGTCAAATTGGTCTCCTCGGTCTTCCCTCTTGTACAAGACCTTCAGTCTCCCACGTGTCCTTGTTCATCTCTGCCTCAAGAATCCCTAGCTTCCCTGCCAAGCCCAGCTCAAGTATCCCTTCCTATAAAAAGACATACAATTAGTCTTCATTACCCTGCATTTACTCATCTGTGCCTGTTATCTTCCCACCCCAGCAGAGGGTAATGATTTTGAAGTAAAGGACTTCTGATTTTGTCCTTGTACTCCCAGGATGGGGTTTTGCACACTGGACATACTTCATAAATGTTTGCTCAACTGGAAATGACTTACCTGATTTTTTTTTAATTTCATAACCAATATCATTTCTGTCTCAGAAAAATATGAATAGACTTGTACAAGATAATGAAGGACAAAATGTTGTATATGGAGAATGTTGTATACACTAACAACAATATTGTTTTAAGAACAACTCTGAGTGACTAAGTCATCTTGACTATTACAAATACCTAAATTTACACAAAGGACATATGAAGAAGATGCTGGGTCTAGAGAAAGAATTGATAAACAGAATGGTTTTGGTTGATAGGTTATTGCCTTTTATTCTAAAAGAAAACCAAAATAACATCACTATGTTAGAGTCAAGTGAGTGTGTCTGACTATGGCTGATCAGACTGATACGAGCTCTGAGAATTCTGCCACAGGTCGGACACAAAAGGTCCATGTGAACATCTGGGATGGCTTCTCTCACTTTGTGCATCTCATGGTTTTTTTTTCTGGGCTAATTCAATTATGCTTTGCTCATAGAGCACAGCAACTTCTCTGATGAGGGTACACCATGTTGGGTGGTCCTGTGCCAGTGTCTCCCATGTGATACCTTCAATTCTAAAGTTCTTTAGAGAGACCTTGAGAGTTTCCTTGTATCACTTTTTCTGACCATCCTGAATGGTCTTGCATATATATGTATTTATACACACACATGTACACATATACATATTTGTGCCTAATAGTAGCCATCTCAAGGATGGGAGGAGGGTAAAGAAAAAAAAAGGAAAAAAGGTATGATAACTTATTAGATATTTAAAAGGAATAGCAAGTTGCACATATTAAACTTGCAATTTCATGTACAATTATCTTTTTTCTATTCTACTATATTATGGACAGGTTTGTTTCATTTTTTAAAGTACTGAATAAAATAAAATTTTAAAATATCAGTCTGTCACAAAATGGGGAATAAGGTACCTCTTTCCCATTAGAAGCAAGGGAGAAGGAATTAATAGAGAGGAATCACTTGGAATTAAGAGTAAAGGGGATAACTAATGAAATAAGAGTCCCAGAGCATAGGAGAGATGATATTTCAGATGAAAAATCAGGTTTGGCTAAGGGAATGAGGAGAAGGTTGAGGAAGACAGAGGTTTTGAGATATCCAAGGAGGGAGATGAAGGAGCAGGGAATCTAAATTTTAATCTTGTAAATTAAATTAAAGAGACAAGGTCATCTACTAAAGGAGATGGGACAGTTGAGGGCTTGGGTATACACCAGAAAGTTTGGTTCATATTATTCCATTGATTTTCAGGTAGACAAAGCAAACAGTACTTTAAAAACATTATATTTTGATTTTTCTTTTTCTTAGATGAAAAAGAGAATGATCTTTATACTGTAAAAGATAGAGCAAAAATGACTGAAGAGTTGATATACAAGATAAGGAAAGGAGATAATGAGATCCCCTAACTGTCCTTTAATTCAAACTACCTGGTTAAAATGAATTATATGCTTGGTTCCTGATAGAACTGATAGATGTGACTGCTAAGCTCCTATTAGCAATCTCTGAAAGATCATGAAAAATGGGAGACAGACCATAAGATTAGAGAAAGGCAAATACTGGGTGCCCTAAATGTCTTAGTGCAGTTTTAAGCTTTAATAGCCTCAAAAATCTAAATACTACAAACTTACAGAAAACAATATTTGAAAGATTATTTAAAATTGTAAAATACTGTTTTCTTATTAAAATTCACTATAATTATTTCAACTTTTAGAATATTATTGTTTATTAAAATTCATCATAACCACCACTATCTGCTATACATCACTTTAGTTGATTTTTGAACTTTAACTTTCATCAATGCTAATCAGTGCCTGAAAGGATTGTATTTGTAATCCTAGCCTTAAGAACATCCATGAATGAGGTTTTGATGCACAACGTGACAGTTCTGTCATATCCCCCCCCACAAGAAAGACTAATGGAGATAGATCATTTAACTGAGGTGGTCAAGCAAGAGAACTTCCCTATCTAGCCCACCAGTCTTAAAAAGTGCTATCCGGAAATTGTTGCACATGTTTGAGGAAAGAGTCATCTGGCTTATTAAAGTAACAGAAGTTTCAAACTATATAGTCCAGTGAGCTTACTTTTGATTCCTGTGAAAATTCTAAAATGAATAATTCTGGCGAGCATGTAGAATGGAAAGTGATAATTATCAATGGGCAATCTAACTATATCAAGACAGCCAAGCCTGATTAAGCTCATTTCCTTTCTTGACAAGATTTCTAAACCAATAATGAGAGCCATGTTATGGATTGGATTTAGCCAGATTTTAAGCAAAGTTTGAAGAGGTATACCATGATATTTTCCTGGAGAAGAATGGAGATCTATAGATTAGATGACAAAATAATTACATGGATTCAGCTCTGGTAGACTTGCTGGACTCAAAAACTAGTTGCCAATGGTGTAAAGTCAACATGGTGGCAGGAGGCTTCCAGTGGGGAGCTCCCAGGATGCTCTTCTATTAGTCACAGATGGTATGTTCATCAAATTTGCAGAAATGGCTAACACACCGGATTAGTGAATCAAGCTCTAGAAACATCTTGATCAGGCAGAACATTGGGTCCAATTTAATAAAATGAAATTCCTCTCGAATATAAGTGTTTTTCACTTGGGGGATATGGATAGACACAGAAGCAGCTAAATGGTGCAGTGGAGAGGGCTCTGGGTCTGGAATCAAGAACCTGAGTTCAAATCCCACCTTAGACACTCACAAGTCGTCACTTACTCTCTGTTTTCCTCAGTTTCCTCAATTATAAAGTAGGAATAATATTAGTATTTACCTTATGGAGTTATTGTGAGGATCAAATGAGATCATATTTATGAGGTGACACAGAAGGTACTATATAAATACTAGCTATTCATATTATTAGATAATAATTTTCCTAAAAAGGTATGTTTTTTAGTGGATTGCAAGTTCAATAGAAGCCCATAGGATGATGTGACAGCCAAAAAAGTTAATTCAACATTGAGCTACACCAGGAGGAGCTTAGCTTCCAGGAACAGGGAGATAGTAGCCCACCATACTTTGATCCTATCAGTCCAGCCTGGAATATTGCATTTAGTTTGGGCTAGTTGAAGGAGGATATGAATAAACTGTAGAAGGACCACAGGGGAACCAGGTTAGTGAAAGGTCTCAATTCCGTATCATATGACAATTGAATGAAGGAACTAAGACTATTGAGCTTGAAGGAGAGTAGAAGGAACAGGTGCGGGCATATAATAACTATCTTCAAGCATCTAAAAAGCTGTCTCTTAAGAAAAAATTATGCACAACAGGTGGAAGTTGGAAAAAAGCCAATATAGGGTTGATAACAGGAAAACATTCCTAATTCAACAAAGCGGGAGGTTTCCCCTCCTTGGAAGTCTTCAAGCAGAGGCTGGCCCTCTTTTCTGGTATATAAAAAAGGAATTTCTTTCTGTATTGGACTAGAAGGCCAACCAAGTCTTATCCAGCCCTCAAATCCATGATAGTGATTTTTTTAGACCAGAAGAGACCTTACAGATCAACTTTTAGTCCATCCCCCTCATTTTACAGAGCAAACAAAGGCCACACAGAGGCTAAGGGACTTGCCAAATCTCTTCCTCTCATTCCCATCACCTGCCTTTTATTACCACCTCTGTCTGTTGAGGCAACTAGCTGGTGCCACTGTGCAAAAAGTGCACAGCACAGAGTCACAAAACTCACTTTTCTTGTCTTCAAATGCAGCCTCAGACACTTAGTAGCTGTGTAACTCTCGGCTTAACTGTCTGCCTCAGTTTGCTCATTTGTAAAATAAGCTGGAGAAGGAAATGGAAAATCACTGCCTTATCTGCCAAGAAAACCCCAAATGAGTCACAAAGAGCCAGCCTTGACTGAAAATCACTAAAAAAAATCCAATCACATGGCTACCAGTAAAAGAAATTGAGAGAGAGGTTGGATTCTAAAGCATGAAAAATTTATTTGATTTTCAAAGAAGATTCCTCTCAAACTTTCTATTACCCCTCTGCCTAAACCACTGGGGTGACTTGACATGTCTAATCTGCCTTTTTGGATTCTACCCAAAGCTTAGTTGCTTGCTTATTTCTTATCACCTCATTTTTTTTTTTTTACCTCTAACACTTAACTTCTTACACTCAACCAGAGAAGAAGAGACTATAGAGATCTGAATCTCCTCTAATAGGTATCACCTTTCCCCATCCCAATAGTTTAATTTCAAACAGATTTAATCTTAAATTCTCTTGGAATGTTTTGAACAATATAGCTAGAGGGTTAAGTAATAGAGGGTGTGGATAGTTTTTATTATGCATGATGTGTTCTTGTTCTTACAAAATTTTACAATCATTAACTGTTTGCAGAGAATAAATAAAATTATTGCTAAAACCTAGTGAGGTAAGTTAGTATGGTCCAAGGGAATACTGGGATATAGACACAGATGCTCACTTATCACATGACATGTCAGGGATCTTCATATCCTCAATTTCCAGTTAGACAGATGTGCAGATACACACATACATGTTTTTATCCAGAGGAAAGTTAGCCTATTGTTCCAAATAAGTGACAGCTATAGGCATATTCACAGTTACAGTAATGTTTATATTTTGATTGCCAACTAAAATATATTAGCTCAAACAAATATTTCCTTAGTTTTCACACCATTTGGTTGGGAGCAAGTTATTACAATTGAATTTTACAAGTCTGAATCACATGGATTTTACATTTTCTAGCAGGAATCACACAGAAATAATCATCAAAAATGTACAAAAGACAAGATATATTTGCTAAAAACACTTCACTTTTTATTAATCCAAGTTCAGGTACATCTGTTTGTAGATTATATATTATAGACACAAGTATATAAAATCTTGAAATATATATGTATATACATATATGTGAAAAATATATATGGACTTCCATGTTTGTGAGTCTATATACATACATACACATATCTCTACATATATGTATACATGCATATGCACACATACATTCACATACATACACATATGCTATCCATTCCTTTTGTATGGCTTTTCTAGCTTACTTTATATGGCTCTTGATTGACCATGCTAATAGATAAAAGCAATGACATGGATAATTTGAAAATGCTGAGGTAAAGTTATTTTAATTATTTTCAGTTGTGTCTGCTTCTTCGCGACCCCTTTTGGAATTTTCTTGGTAAAGAACTGGAGTGGTTTGCCATTTCCTTCTCCAGTTCATTTTACAGATGAGGAAACTGAGGCAAACAGGATGAAGTGACTTGCCCAAGGTCACACAGCCAATTCCTAAAGTCTGGTATTTAGGAAGAGTAAAGAATCAATAGCTCCACTTAAGAGGTACTACTTCCTGACCACCATGCCCCCAGCAGCAGCCTTGGGGTATCTTGGAGTCTCTGTATATGGGGGTTAATACTGATTAGTCGAAGTTTTCTAATTATATAATCAGCTCAGTAGATCAGGGGATTCTTATTATCTTTTAAACAGATAGATGTAGATATAACATTTTAATATTCTTACCACATGTAAGTCAATAACTATGCTCTGACAAGTAAGACAGTTTCTGCTCTTTTTTTATATCCTAATGGAGGAAGATATCACACAAAAGGGAGCTGGAAGGGGGTTGGAGTACAATGTTCTAGATAAGTTGAGGCAAATACTCACTTATCAAGAGTTCAGCCATTGTGGAGAGTTTAAGGTTCTGGTAGGAAGATGAGGAGGATGGGCAGAGTATAGATAGCACCGTGTGTAGATGGTCATTAAGTCAATAGCCCTTCCCTGGGGTCATGAGTCTTGAGTAGGGAGAAATAATCTCTACTTCTCCCTTTTATTTATTTATTTTGCTTTCAGTCTTCAGGACACTTAGTAGCTCTTCCTTTTCTTTATGGCTTTCCCAGGACTAATGTTATATTGTTACATGGAAGAACTGCTTAATTCAGAAATTGCTTTTACAAACTTTCAGTACTGTGAACTGTTTACTTTTTGGAATTTTTCTTATTAATATGGGATTCTTGGTTTTGTGTTATCTAATATTTTGTTTAGTTTGTGTTTTTGTTTTTAATAAATTTTTGTTAAATAAATGATTGAGAACTTTCACAATGGAATACATTCTCAAGTGTAACCAACAATTTAAAATACTCCTGCTTTTTTCCTAGGATTCCTGGTGACCTTAATGTTATTTTATTTATCACAACATATGAATAAATGAGTAAAGGGATTCTTTTTTCAAGAATTTCAAGTTCAAGTATTCCATTTTAACCTTCAACCTACAAAGGAAATCTCCAATAGCACTTTTTAACAGGAGGAATAACAAAAATGGTGGTGAATTAGAAAATGATTCAATGGTGAAGAAATGAGGTTTGTTAAACAGGATGGAACTTGATGATGGATCACAGGAGAAACTTCAAAAGGAAATGTAACTTTACTAGAAAAGAGAAAGCAAAACAGGTAAAGTAAGGCTTGTTAAGGAATCCTCATGTGTGCTGTGCTTTTGTTTTTAAACCTTACCTTGTCTGGACAGTATTGCCAACAAGTTGTGTACACCCTTTAACCCAGCAATATTACTGTTGGCTCTATATCCCAAAGAAAAGGATCCACATGTATAAAAACATTTACAACAGCTATTTTTTGTAGTGGCAAAGAACTAGAATTCAAGGGGATGCCCATCCACCGAGGAATGGTTAAACAAATTATGATGTATGGCTGTAATAGAATATGATTATACTATAAGAAATCATGAGCAGGATGGTTTCAGAGAAATCTGGAAAGACTTAATGGGACTAATATAGAATAAAGTTAGTAGAATCAGGAGAATAATTTTTATAACAACAATATTGCAAAGACAAATGATTTTGAAAGACTTTAGAACTTTTATCAGTGGATTGACCAACCACGATTCCAGAAGATCAGTCTGCCTGCCATCTTCCAGAGGCAATTGACTCAAAGTTCAGAATAAGATTTTACACATTCTCTCTTTCCCTGTTCCTCCCTCCTTCCCTTCTTCCCTACTTTCTTTTTCTCATATTATATATGTATATGCTGTATATATTTGTATATATATACATATATATGTATGTGTGTGAAAGAGAGACATTATCAATATGGTCATTTGTTTCTAATTTCCTACAAATATTACAAGAGGTCTGATTTTTCTTTTTTAATGAGAGATGGAAGAGAGCAAAATATAGATTTCTGTTCACTGAAAAAACCAAACCAAACCCATAATGTTGCTAAATGCCAATGGTATGCTGTGAGTGGCAGTAGCAAACTCACCTTTTTCTGGAATTAGTACACACATATGTATTTATGTGTGCATGTATATCATATAAATACATTTCTATCCATCAATATCAAAGTAGTATCTATGGCTTCCTAGGGGTACATGTAGCAACTGATAACAACATGTATTACTTTTGTCTCTTGATAAATGTACTTGGTAAATGTTGATGGATTAACTGATTGGAGACTCAGCAGTTGGGAAGGATGGACTACCTTTCAAAAGTATGAATTTGATTTTCCTATAGTGGTGGATGAATACAGGATTGTATATGAGAAGCATCCACTTAGTGCGGTCTATGCCATACCATAATTATGCCACAGTTGTACCATAAACTGTAAAAAGAAGGAAGGAAACAAGCATTTATTAATTCCCTGTTCTGTGACAGACACTATACTAAACACTGTACAAATATTATTTGATCCTAATGACAATGCTGAGAGGGAGATGCTACTATTATGATCTCCATTTTACAGATGAAGAAACTGAGGCAGACAAAGGTTAAGCACTTTCATGGAGTCACACAGCTAGTTAATGTCTGAGACTAGACTGGAACTCATGTATTTCTGACTCCAATCTAAGTTTTACCTACTATGTCATAATTCTGCCTCAGAGTTAAGATAAGTTTCTGAGATGATCTCCAGGAGGTGGATGTATGGTCACAGCAGACACGGAAATCTTGTCTCACTCCTTTTACTTCATTGAGGAGCATCACTAATTATACTGTTTTTCAGGCTAATTTTCTGAGAAGCAAGGCTTGCTACTAAGGTAACTTTTTCCTAAAACAGAACTAACATAAAATTGACTTGACTTTTTAGATTTTTGGTCTAGACCTATGATTCCACTGAATAAAAAATTGTCAGTTAAAAGAAGCCAACAAACACAAAAACCAAAAAAATTAAGACCCCCTTTAGTACTGCAGAGCAGTGCCTGTTCTGCTACTTATAATCTTAAAAGAGTTCCTAGGGCTCAGACAGTATTTATCAGAAGGAGGTCTGGAACCTGGGAGCTTTTCTGACTACAAGATCAGTCCTTATCTACTAAGTCTTGTTGCCCTTCAGCAAGGAATCAGTGAAGGAGGGAAAAATACATGTATGAAGTGCTTCCTATGTGTCCACTAGCAGTGCTAAACACTGGTGATAAACAGCCAAGAAACAGTCCTCTGTTCCCTAGGGATTTACATTTTAACAGGGGAAGATGACATACCTGGAGAAGGATTAGCTATGGCAGAATGTTATGGACAGACAAGCAAGATGTGGGGACAGCATCTGAAGTCAGAAGGCAACTGATTGACTTCTCCTTTCCAGGAACGAATATTTGTGTTGCTTTAATTGCTATTCTTAAAGTGGAGTTAGAAAGGGGTGGAGGAAGAAGGTGTGTATAGCATGATGATAGCCAGAAAGAACTGGGGTAGGGATGGGTTCAGGAAAGATAAAGTGAATTCTCACCAATCAGAAGCTTGGGGTGTTAGGATGGGAAGGTGAGTTCCTAGAGGTGTAAGATAGAGCAAAGGAGCATCACTGGGAAGCAGATAGAAACAACTTATTCATATATTAATACAATGAGGTCATATGGAGTCAAGAAATACATTATTTAACAATTTAAAAAAATCTGAAGCCCTGCAGACTATCAAGACTATTATTAATAATCTTACATTTATATAGCACAACAGTTTTTCAAAATGCTTTCATAGTTATGATCATTTGGTTTTAACAGTTTATAGAAAAGGAAATTGAGGTTAAGAAAGTGACTTCTTCTCTATGCAATTTTAGTCTATTATTTATGACAGTAAAAATTGTCCTTGTATTTTCTCTTCTTCAACCTGTTACATGGTGCTATTCCCCAATCATTATAACCGATTTCAAATGGTGCTAGAAAATGATATTGACTCTGAACACCAAAAGAAATCAGTCATCCTCTAAGGGGTCACAGAAGCCTTTGAGGATGGGAAGAACACACAAAAAATATTAGAATTTTACCTATGTATTATGAATTTTGGTTCTATTTAACCACACAACACAATGACTTTTAAATTAAACAATAAGGAATAAGTTGAAATTGCTAGAAAAATTACTTAAGATTATGAAATTACAAGAAGGAAACAAAAGTACCAGGAAAAATACAGTATCATTGCTAGCAGTTCTAAGAAATGGAGTTTCTTTACTGTAAGCTAAATTTCAAAATAGACTTGTTCTTTTACTTACAAATCATGGGGTTTTCCATGAGTGATTCCCTTTACCTTTAGAAGTGTAGCCATTCTCCTCCAAGAACACTGATTTCAAATGGTGCTAGACACTCAGCAGTTAAATCTAAACCACCATATGAAACCAGCTTCCTGAAGAAGCTTTAAAATCATCGTGTTTGGTCTTCAGGTTGCTTCCTGTTACAATGAACTGGGGGTGATCTGGAAAGGAGAAACCTCAACAATGTGTTTTGAGTTATTTCCATTAAACAGAGTGAGGCTGGTCTTCAGAGAAAATCACTCAGTGGGTCTCTAAAAGTACCCACTCTTTGCTACTCTGTTCTATTCCTGGCTGCAGGTCAGGCCAGAAGTGTTTCAAGTCACTTTGGACAAGACGGAGAGGACAGGCAGTTACCCCTGTGTGGTACCCCACCTGCCACACACAGGGAGCACATCCCGCCTGAGCAAGCCTGACCCTGGGTTGTGGGCTGCCTTCTCTATCCCTTCTTGATTTTAGGTGAACAAGAAATATCAATCTTGAGATGACTTGGAGGCTACCCTAGGAGCTCAAGATAATTGGTGTCCAGGGTCCCTTGGTCAGGGCTGAATGATGCCAGAGGGAGGAATCTCTACCAACTACTCCACCATTCCTGAAGCAAATCAATCAATAAACATTTATTAAGCACCTACTATATATCAGGCATGAACCTAAGCCCTGGCCTGGCTTGCTTAAAAATATTTACTTTGAGGCTAAAAAGTGTGGAGATAAAGTGAAATATAAAATGCCTAATGTGTAAGTGAGGTTTAAGTATCAACCTCCTAGGAAGATATGACAGAAGTCATTATTTCCACTTATTATTTTCTCTATAAAATATACTTGTGACTGATATGTATTTAATATTTCTTTTGTGTGCAAGAAATAAATACCTGTCCCATACCTGATTCATATTGTACACTGAGGATCTTGCACTACCCTCTTTTGGGAAGACTCTAGATCAGAGCTATGCTGGAGCCAGTTCTGGCTGGAATTGTTTGTTAAATGTTCAATATGGGAATTTACACTTCAGAAGTCAGCAAGCTAAAAATCTGGGCTTGATTGTTTTGCTAATTGTCTAGATTTGAGAGAGTAAAGGAGAAAAATGTTAATAATGGAGATTAATCTTAGAAGTTTGTCAGGTACATATTTTTCTTCTTCCAGAAGAGAGCCTGTTGTTTAACATTCACCAGGATACTCCTCTATATATAAGCTAAAACTTAAAACTTAAAAAAATTGTTCTTGGGGAAACCATTGAACCACAGTTTGAAGAAAAAGGCCTAATCTCTCTAAAGTAGAGATTGGCTCCTGCAGGACTGAATCCCAGTCTGGACAGTGTTGTGTGGATCTAGTGAGAGGAAGAGGGAGATTTCTCCAGCTCCCTAGCTCCAAAGGTGGTTATTAATGTTAGATATTATTTACAATTGTATTTCCAAAACCCTTCTTCCTTACTCTAGCACAAGAATTGATAATAATAGCACAAATATGAGGGCATAGTGAATATTTGGAGCACCATGAATATGGTTTCATTATGAAGAAATGGGCAATGAGCCATATCTCTATTGATTTCCCCTACAGCTCTCTGATCAACAACTTGCCTACCAACAACTTACCTTTTCAGAAAGCTTCATGTCTCGTGTTAGCGTACCTCCTTGAGTGACAGCCAAAAGAAATCTTCTACTTGGACTGAGCGGCAACAGTAGAGATCAGGACCCATCCTGTGGTCAATCAGAACACATCCTTACAAGGCAAGATGAGCCTCAAGGTAGCTCAGAGTAATGCTTAGGTCTTTTACAGGGCAAATAAAACAGTGTAAAGCCACCAGTTGCTATGGAGACAGGACAGAATAATGCTCAATGGGTCAGTAAAACTGACTTCAATATACAGTGAAGGCTGCTGAAAAAACCTGAAGTTCAATGTTGTTGATCATTTTCCTAAATCATAAATTCTTATTTAAATTTAAAAAGAACTGATTAAAGAAGAATATTATTTTCTGGGTTCAAAAAAGAAAAATCTAGGTCTCTAGGACAAGATAGTACAGTTAATTTTATTAAAGTTCTATTTCTTTTTTCTTAAAAAAAGAAAGTTTCAGCTTGGTATTCAAGAGATCTGGGATTATTTGGATTTAAAACTAAATTTCTTTTCCATAATTAAGGTTTCTAACTTCATTGTATCTATGATTTCTTTTCTTTTTTTGCTTCTAACGACCTCAATCTTTTCCTCATCTAGAGTCATTTTAAGTACTCCTGGATTTCTGATAAATTTAAGAAAATAGCCAGAAGCAGATAACATTTGAAGAAAAAAAAATGGACTAAAGTCTGAAAGAATGAGGATTAGAAACAGCTCTACATTATTAACTGCTCTTCTTTAAATCAAATGATCATACTATACTTGCTTTGTTCTTTGTCAAAAAAAAATTGGGATGATGAAGATATTGGGTGCCTTACCCAATAGTGGGGTCAAACTCAAACAGAAATGTTTGTCCACTACCCACACAATGACTTAGAAAACCACAACTTAACATAAACTATATTGTACTGAATTTTTATTTATTTTGTTAATTATTTCCTAATTACATTTTAATCTAGTTCAGGTGTACTCAGGAGTTTTAAGTCCAAGTCTGAAATTTCTGCCTCAAATGATAGGGTCAAAAAAATCTAATTTCAAGTCCCATCTCTGATACATACTAGATAATGTGAGCCTGGACAGGTCAATAGAATCCCTCAAAGCCCTTTAGAGGCAGTTCTCTAAGACTGTAAGTTCAGACGAGCTGTCAATGTATGCTTGCAAACTGCTCACTAGTGAGGTCCCTTCACTGATGAAATCATAGAGTCTGTACAAAAACCAAAATAACCAAAATTGAGGACAATGGCTGAGGACAACTAAACACCTAGAGAATGGGTGGGGGATAACCAGGAAGCAATTAGTGTTAATTCAGGTGTTTAGAGCCTTGTGCTACTAAAGTTAAGAGTCTGATCTCCACTCAGATAAATTGGCTTTTCTCGGATCCAGACACTCCTGTGCCCCAATACTAGCCAGTCCTCTGGCAAATGAAAAGATGATTGGCCATAAAGCTGGTAAAAGAATGTAGATAAAGCAAGGCAAACTACTGCAGAAAGAATTCCAAGTTTATATCCCATAGGTCACTTGTATCATCTCTGTATGTGAAGGATGGCACATGACAAAACCAAGGTCACTTTGCTATATAGTTACATGGTTACAAGACCATGAGATACTATGGCAATCAAAAATATAAGCATAATCAGTTTTCCAAAGATGGGTTCACATCTGTCTCTTGCCCTAATTAATTAGCATAGATACACAAATAAACTGTGAGAAAGGAGGCTGTCAAATAAGTTGATTGGTAAATAATTTAGTTAATAATAGTTAAAAACTATTAGGTCAGAAGAAATCACTCTTATAGTTTTGTTCATGTTTAGAAAGTAATTTGGGGTCATACTCATTTTTAATTTGCTATTATTGAATTTAGCAGGGGAAGCAGATTGAAGCAAACAAAAGATAGTGAGATTTTAAAGTTCCATAATAGGGGAGAATCCAGGAGACTAGAAGGTCCATAACTGAACAAAATCTCTGCTAACTGTTTTAAACTAATCACCAGGGAAATGACAAGCATTGAGAAATGACTAAGAATCTCATCACTTGAGAGCTCATTTCCCCCCAAATGTCTGATGTTATAAGCAAATTCCTAAAGAATGATCAGGCTTCTCCCCCTTTCTCCAATAACAAGATATATTTGCAAAAGAAGAGTCTATTTTAAGGGCGGTATAGATGTTCAAGATCCTTTTACCAGAAGAATAAATCAGGCTGTGAGAGGCAGACAATGAAGTACTTCATTTGTGGGCACAGTGAGTTCAAGAAAGAAATAAAATCCTTCAATTTATCTGTTCTTTGCTCCCTGTTCATGTCTTCATATGCCATTACTTGATTCAGTGCCCACAAAAGATGCCCATCTCAAAAGCTGAAAATAAGGCTGTTTGTCAATCAATTCTGGGGATATATAGCACCTGAGAAGCATGGGACACCAAGTATATTAGCCCTCCACCCTCAGCCATTTTAACAAAGTTGTTTCAGAAAATGTGCCTTGAGAAAGTAGTTAACAACTAAAACTACAACATGGATGCATATGGCTATTAAGCCTGGACCTTTCATATTCTTTTTCAGGTTTTCAGAGACGGAAAGGAGAGGGAAAGGCTTTAAAAACCTTCTAATAACTTCTGGGTAAAAGGGGACCAGAATGCACCAAGCATGGGGTTGGTGCCAGGGCATTGATGATGTCACCCTAAAGAAGTTTTTGTGAGCTGTTCCACACACAATATGGCAACTAAGACCAGTTCTGGACATCAGCACTTTAAATGGAATGAGGACTCATCAAGACATGTCTATAGGACATTCCATTAGGTGGTTCTCACTATCTAGCTATTTAATTTGCAAACCGATGATAGTAGAATGAAAAATTTCTTATACTAATATGCCTTCTGGGGTCTTTATTGTTGGTAGTACTATAAAGTTTATTTTTACAGTTTTTTGGAGAGCAACCTAGCAACAAAAAACAAATAATAGCTACAAAATTATTTAAACTTTTTTGACTCAGGGAAACTTAAGAAATAACTGCAGAGGAAAAAAATGCATAAAGATGTTCACAGAGGCAGTATTTAATAATGAAAAATTGGCAATAACTCAAATGCCTATAAGTAAGAGAATGGCTAAGTACATAATGATATATTAGCATGATTTAACTATTAAGAGTGCCAAAGTATGTGCACTAGATGATATATGTACATGCATATAAGAAATAACAAGTGAAAAAAGCACAACCTAAAGTATCATGTGCATACTGATGACAACTTTAACAATGTTCAGAAAAAAATGGAGTATTTAAAAAGCTCCTTTCCCTTCTTTTTTTGTTCCTTCCTTTTTACCTACCTTCCTTCCTTCCTTCCTTCCTTCCTTCCTTCCTTCCTTCCTTCCTTCCTTCCTTC
>JAJPUD010000524.1:196936-237938 GCA_023553655.1 Myrmecobius fasciatus | reverse complement strand
TTCCTTCCTTCCTTCCTTCCTTCCTTCCTTCCTTCCTTCCTTCCTTCTTCCATGTTGCTATCCCAACCATTAGTCTCTCTCTAACAAATAAAAGCTGAAGCCGTCTTTGTGTAACAGATAAGTACAGTCAAACAAAAAACTTCCTTATTGGTTGTATCTTAAAATGTATATTCCATTCTTTACCTCTCATTCATCAACTCTCTGTGAAGAGGTGGGAATCTTAATCCATCATAAATTTTCTGGAATTTTGATTTGGCATTGCATCAACCAAATTTTCATGGGTTTAAAAGTTGTTTACTGTTACAAATGTTTTAATTATTTTATAAATTATTCTCTGGTTTCTGATTATTTCACTCTATCAGCTCATGTAAATCTCTTCAGGTTTCTCTGAAGCCATTACTTTTGTTATTTTAAATAGCATTATTATATTATTATATCATAGTATATTATATATCATAATTTGTTCAGCTGTTTCCCAATTGATGGACACTTTTTTCCTGGTTTTTTTTTGGTTATAATAAGAGCCATTATTAACCATTTGTGTATAAATATGGGTATTCTTCCTCTGTCTATGATCTTTTTAGGGCCTACTTGTAGTATGGCTTGGTAAAAGCAGGTAAGTCTTTTAGAGACTTTTAGGCTATAGTTTCAAATGGCACTTTAGAAAGGTTGGAATAATTTAAGCCCCACTAGCAGTATATTAATGCACCTTCTCCCCCAAAGCTTCTACAATTGCCATTTCCTCTTTTTTGGTGGTGGTGGGGGAATGTCAACTCTGTTAATGTGATAAGTTTAAGGAGAAAGCTCAGGATGGTTTTAATTTGTATTTCTCTGAATCAGTGATTTGGACTATTTTAAAATATTCCTTTTGATATCCTGCATTCTTATTTTGAAAACTACCTGTTTTGCATTGTTTCCTTTATCTGATTTTTCTTTCTTGTAGATACGATTTTTCTTGCACAACAATGATAAGTGTGGAAATATGTATACATATATTTGATTTGTCAAGTATTTTAACATAATTTACATGTAGTGGATACCCTGCCATCTAGGGGAGGGGTGGGGACTGGGGGTAAAATTTGTAATGGAAAGCTTTGTAAAGATCAATGCTGAGGAACTACCCATACATATGTTATGCAAATAAAAAATTAAATAAATAAAAGGAATTTTTAAAAAGAAAAAAAAAGAAAACTACCTGTTTTATATTCTTTGGCCATTTATCTAATGAGTAATGGTTCTTATTTTGGTATATTTGAATTGGCACTCTACATCTCTTATATAAGAAAAATCTGCTGCAAAGATTTTCCACAGATATTTTCCTTCTAATTCTAATCTCATTAATTTTTTTGCTGTAAAAAGTTTTGGATGTTAGTATTTACAAAAGCCATCTCAAATAGAACTGATCTGAAAAGGAAACATACTAAAAGATGCTTCAAATAAGACTTTTTGAGGGAGGGGCCTATCTAGGATCTTGTAAATTATGGTATCTCAAAACATAAATCTCAGGTGGCCTAATTCTCCACAAATTCTGCAAATTTGGAAGTCCTAATTATATTATGGAGGAGCCCACATACACAGTGAGTAAACTCTAGCTCACTCTCCCAGAGCCTGGTTGTCTGCAACTGCTCTTCAGGGTTCTGAGAGATGTGGAGTGTCTATTCTTTAATGCAATTGTCTTAAACTCTCACTGGTCTTATTACCTCAAATATTAGATGCCTGTGACTAGCACCCCAGTTCCAAATAACCACTTAACATTAATTATCTTTTATAAAGGATTTGCAATTGAAATAATTCTTTTTAACCCTACTAGCATAAGTTGATATAATAATACTGGTTTTCCACCTGGCGCTTTTTATCCATTATCTACTTCAGAATAGTTGATTCAATATATGTTATTCATTAAGATATCTCTCTATCTCAAAATTTCTATCAGATTGTCACTGATTTCATCACATTATGTATAAGGTAAATATCTTTTCTATGGATCCTCCTATTAATTTCTACACTTGTCTTCTGAATACTGAATTTCTTGGTCATTATTTTGTCTACTTCTAGGCTCAGGTGTTTGGTCATAGCACATAATTTTCTAAATATGTTATGGTTTTACATAAATATTCATTAGAAATTATCAGTGTATATCAGTTTTCTTTCTCTGTTTTGTCTTGTCCTGGTCTAGGTAGGAAAACCATATTTGTAATGTAGGAGTTTGGTAAAAATCCTAATTTCTATGTTTTTGTAAATAATTTATGAAATATTATAATTAATTGCTCTTTGGATTTTTTAAAATAAGATTGATTTGCAAGTCCATCTGGTCTTGGTGTTTTTTTTTTCCTTTAAGGGTCCTTTTATGACTTGCTTAATTTTTTTATGATTATTTTGTTAATTTGGATTTTTATGGTAGTCATCCATTTAATTGATTTTGTTAACTGGACAAAATGATTTCTAATATGTCTTGTTATTTTTCTTTATGCAAAACATTTTTATATTAGCCATGTTGCAAAAGAAAACACAGATCAAAAAAAAGTAAGAGCTCAAGACTAGCAAAACAATAAGAAGTATAATATTTATTTCTTATACCAAAAATTGTAGAATATTATTGTGATAGAATACTATAGTGCTATAAGAAGTGACAAGCAGAATGCTTTTAGAATAACCTGGATTTAACCCGTCCCGGAAATTAGCAGAACCAGAAGAACATTGTACACAATAATAGCAACAATATACAATGATCAAATATGAAAGACTTGGCTATTCTCAGTAATACTTTGAACCAAGATAGTTCCAAAGGACTTATGATGAAAAATACTATTTGCCTCCAGAGAAAGAACTGATGACATATGAATGCAGACTGAAGCATACTTCTTTTTTTTACTTTATTATTCTTTTTTGTCTGTTTTTTGCAACATAGCTAATACAGAAATGTTTAGCATGATAATAAATGTATAACTTACATCAAATTGCTTGCCTTCTCAAGGAAAGGGAAGAAAAGGGAGAAAAATTTTAATTTAAAATTTTAAAAAATACATGTTAAAAATGTTTAACGACTAATGAGAAAATGAGTTTTGCATGACTGCATATCTATAACCTTTATCAAAATGTTTGCCTTTTCAATGAGGGCAAGGGAAGGAAAGGGATGGTAGAAGAGAAATTCGAAATAAAATTTATTGAAGTTGAAAATTATTTTCACTTGTAATTGGAAAAAATAAAATAATAAAATAAAGACATCTCAAACCAAAAAAATTGTTTACATGTAAGTTAGAAAAAATAAATAAAATTTACAAATACTATATATACTGAAATTTCCAGCTTATTTTCTTCTTCTTATACTGAGACTATCCTAAACCTAAAGTATGAACCCTGAATTTTTAAGTGGATGTTGTTTTTAGAGATTTCTCTGGGGGCAGCTAGGTGGCGCAGTGGATAGAGCACCAGCCTTGAAGTCAGGAGGACCTGAGTTCAAATCTGGTCTCAGACACATAAAAGCTGTGTGACCCTGGGCAAGTCACTTAACCCCAATTGCCTCAGCAAAAAAAAAAAAAGAGAGAGATTTCTCTGATGTACAACTGATAACTAGCCACACAGGAGTTTGATAGAAACCCTCATTTATTTCCTTATTTATTATGTCTTAAGGGACATATACTCTGGGTAGTATATAGATGTATACTAGAGTATATAGAACAAAGGCTAAAGCATTTTCACCAACCACCTTTTGTTCTTCCTAGGGATCAGTCAGGAATAAAAATCTTGTTAATTTTATTCATTGGTTGATTTATGGATCAAGCTTTTACTTACATGGGGTGGCAGGAGCAGTCTACAGATTAGAAAAACCTGCCCAATGACTCTCAAGAGGACACAGAGGCAGAAGATCAGAAAATCAGCACCTGGAATTTAAACGAAGTATTAACACCTTCAGAAATCTAAGCTGTTTGCTTTGGTTTAAGTCTTACAGAACAAAAGTAAAATTTACCTCTCCTCCCTCTCCCCCTTAGTAATATTCCTTCTTTGTCACAGAAAAATGAATTTTTTAGAGGAAGGAAAAGAAAATGATAGTTAAAAAGCAAACCAAATAAAACATTTCTTTCTGCTTAAGAAATGGGCTGGAAAAGTTACTGTTCATGCAGTGACATATGTCTCCTTTTCCTGGTGTTTGAGAACTTGAGGTGTGGCTGTTGCTATGGGAACTGGTTGCTATTTCACAGATCATCAAGGTTTGCCTCACAAGATGTCTAGTGAGATAAAATATGGTGCAAAACTAGAGATCCAATCATAGAAGAAAAACAGTCTGAACAAAGGATACCTGCAAGTTTGTATTTCTAAACTGTTTCTGCAACATCATGATAAAGCAGCACAGAATTCAGAAGGATAACATCAGGATGTAAGTATGGTTTCCTTTCACTTCATCTGAATCTGGAGGAAATTTAGCCAAAGTCAAGCCAAATTAGATATTTCCTAAATGGTCTAATTTTGCAGCTGGAATGTTGCAAATGTCTCATTTCCAGCAAGGGATAAGCACATTCTGTAATAGAAAAACCATAGGATAAAGTCATTCTTCTTACAGGATTATCATTCCTCATTGCCTCTCATCTTCTATACATGTTATTTACAATTTAAGTTTGTCATTGTGCATCCTTATGAGTCTTTTTAGTCATCTCTATTTTTCCTCCTTAACAAGAGAATTTCTCCTTGGGTCATAAAGATTTAATTGTTGAAACTTTCCTGTTATGCTGCATATAATATCCAAGCGTTAGCCTACTTGGACTTTCCCTAATCCCCTTGACATCCTTTCTTCCCAAGCCTAGGCTATACATCAAACTATGTCCACTTATCCTCTCATATCATAAAACTTTATCATGGTGTGACCACTTGCCCCCAAGGTTCTCATCACTGCTACTTCAGCAATGATTTCCTTTGTCCTGGTGAAGATCAGATCCAGAATTGTAGTTCCCTTGTCATGAAATTATCATGAAGAAGAGTCACAAATGTATCATATATCATTTTTTTTGTCAAAAACAAAAGCATGGATAATTGAAGTTACCATTGTATTTTATTAAGCTAGGTTTATAATCTATTTCTCAAATTCTTTGTCTATTTCCTTTTACTGCTTAGGTTACCTGTAATATATATTTCTGGAAACAATGCTGCTCCTGTTCCTAATGTTTTATACTGTGCTTTTCCCCATACATTCCTTAATTTTCTCAGGTGAGTTTGCATTTTAAAAATATTTTGTTAAAGTTGAATAAAATCTACCACTCTGGAACCATAAAAACTTCTAGTATGCAGTCAAAATAATCATTAAAGAACATTTTTTCTATCACTAAGCACTTTAATTAATGAGAGAAAGAAGACTTCAATGAATTGGATGTGAGACCAATACTAGAAAAATCAATGAATCAAAAAATCCCAAATAAACACAAAATAGGAATTCTGAAGATAAAAGATAAAACAACAGGAAAAACCACTTTGGTTGGTGAGAAAAATATGGAGCTGGTTTTTTGAAAAAGATTAGACAACAGCTAATTTCATAAAAAAGGAAAACCAAATAACTGAATTAAAAAATGAAAATAAATTGTTATAATCTATCACATGCCCAATTATATATCAAGTGATAGCTTAAATGAAATATATAAGTATTTACAAAAATATAAAAGACAGATTAAGAGAACAAGAAATAAAGAATTTAAACACCATGATCTCAGAAAATTAAAAAAACCACAACACTAAACTGAACAAGCCATTAACAAACTCCCAAAGGGGAAAGAAACCCAAGCCCAGATGGATTTACAAGAGTTTTAACATTGTTATGTTTAATATAGAACATAGAACATTTAAATAATGTTCTAATAAACATTCAAAATATAATTAATCCAACATAACCAAAAATTATTTGCAAAGATAAAGAATCTTGCCAAACTCTTCTCAGATAAATATGGTCCTAATATTCAAAACAGAGAAAAGACAAAGTAGAAATAGAAAACTATAACCCAATATCTCATGAATGTTAACGCTAAAATAGTAAATAAAATATTAGCAAGGAGTTTGCCAATATCATATTCAAAAATGTATTTATTATGATCAGGTTGGATTTAAACCAAGAACTCAAGAGTTGGTACAACACCAGGAAAACCATGTCATAATAGACAACAACAATAACAAAACAATAAAAATCATATGATTATACCAATAAATGCAAATAAAAGCTTTTGACAAAATATGACATTAAAAACCACAAAAGTATAAGACTTTTCCTTAATATAAAGTTATCTAAAACTTAGCATTATTTGTAATAGAGAAACATTAGAAGCCTTTCCAATAAAATTAAAGCAAAAATATCTGTTGTCACCACTATTTAATATATTTCTGTTATAGAGAACTAGAAAAAATTTGTAGTAGACTGTTTCTGATCTCAAATGGGCCCTTACTGAAGCAAGGCAATCCTTTCTTAGTACTTTCCTAGTAAAATCACCATTCCACTCTCCCCAAAAGGCTGTCTCACAGAATCACTACTTCCTGTCTCTGTCTCTCTCTCTGTCTCTCCCCCGACCCCATCTCTTCTCTCTCTCAATTGAAAAAACTCTCATTGAAAAAACTGCATATGAATCCTAAATGATCTCACCTTAGGCTCTTTCCTGAGGTACAGTCACATTATCACAAACTGCCTTTTAGACATCTCAAATAGGATGTTCCAAATGGGCCACACTCATTCAGTGATTAAGGATAAGTAACAACTGAAGCAAAGAATGGCCTTTTTCACCTAGTAAAAAATAAATAGATAGATAGATAAATCTGGGAGGGGAAGACACTTGGGGTGCTGGCCAAAACAGAAATGACTGCTATTGACATTTCACTCTGGGTCAGTCAGGACCCATACAATGATGAATTTGGGCTTGGCCTGGGACCTACAGTTGACTAATCAATGAGAGTCAGAGTGGTTCAGGTTCCCTATTACCTTCAGAATCAAATATTTAAGATCCTTTATTTGGTTAATGTTTATTGGGGAGTGTGGGGGGGAAATGGTATAACAAGAAATTCTTTGGTTTATTGAGATGAAAGTTATTTTTATTGATTCTCCTCAATAATTAGCAAATTCACATAGCTGAGAAAGGAAATGAAGTTCTTAACTGCCAACAAACAAGAAATTTCTTATTTGTTTCAGCCTGAAAAGATGAACCAGGTTATCTTGTAACTGTCTGTCAATGGGTATACCTTTTCTTCAGCTAAGAAAATAATAACATTATTAATAATTGTATCTCTGTAAATATCGGCTATGGACTATGAAATAAAAAAGCCTATTGAAAAGGTTGTTTGGGGATAGTCTTGAGATCTGGGTTTTAGTCATCCTGGCTCTCTTACTAACTGGCTGAGATGGCCTTGGGAAAACTACCTTTCTGGGCCTCAGGTTTTTCATTTGTTTAAAAGAGGAGCTTTATTGGATGACTTCAAAGATTCATTCTAGTACCAATCATCTAAAGTTCTATATTGCTAAATTCAGTTTGTAACTACCATAATTTATATTTAATTCAAAGGATTTGTCAGGTCTTTAGCATGAGTATAGCTCTTTCAAAAGTAACATTTAATTTGACTTTAACAGCAATATATTATATTATGTTATACCGTATCATACCATATTTTCATCAGATAATGCCAGTTTCAGGATGATGTGGTCATAAATGATGAGCTAGAAAGTCCATCCAGTTCACACAGTCTAACCTCCTTATTTATTTTACTCCTGACGAAGCTGAGGTCCACTGCCTTGTCTGACATCATACAGGTAGTAAGGAAGGAGCTGCTGAGATTCAGATCCAAATCATGTGTGTTCTCCACAAAAACTACTACATATACAAAAAGCTGAACAACTCAGTCTAGATCACCTATCTCATCAGGACTTGAACATCTAAGGGATCCTGGTGAGTTCATTTGAGGTTTGCCAGATCCAAGTTCATTTGAGGTTTGCCAGATCCAAACTAATAAAGATACTGAGCATTCAAAGCTGTATAAAAGGTTACTTAACAAAGCATGGCTTCAATCTTCAATGTAATATGGTTGAAATTCTTCCATGAGGAAAAATATGGGTGGGGACTAAAAGAAAAAAAAAACAAAACCTTTTGATTGTGTATTTTCTTTGTGGCTGAGTCTTGATGTAGCCAGAGTAAACAACTGGAAGCAAAGGCAGAAAATTTCCAAATTCCAGGTCACAGTTTACTAAATATTTGGCAACTTTGTGAGATCTCACACAGGTACGTGCTGAGAACCCATCCACTCCCTTGGATCAGAACAAAGCAAATACACGTACAAGACCCAGAGCTTTATTTGCTTCAGAAAATGAACCTTTTGCTTTTGGAGGCACTGAGAACACACAGCATTTACTGGGCATACAATGTACAAAATAACAAAAAACCTAAGGCAATGAGCAGGCAATGTTGTTCTCCCAATTTTTAAACACTACCAAAGTTAATAACCACAGTTAACAACTTATTCAAGGGACTACCTCTAAAGTTGTGAGATTTATTTTTACTTGAATTGGGTTGTACATTTTAAATCATGATTCTGGGAGAATTTTTTTGGGGGGAGGGAAGGATCCAGTTCAAGTACCTAGGTTAATTTTTGGAAATTTCTGATCTGTTGAAAAAATTAAAGCAAGTTTGTATAGCTGACATTTTGCCCTTTGCTATTAGATAAAAATGCTTAAAATAACTGTTGAAAAGGACCATCAATAATATATACTGTTTAATGTGCAGCATAAGGTCTTCTTTTGTTCTACACTAGTGTCATAAACAATTCAGGTAATTAAAAAAATATTAGTTTAAAAACAACACTATATATTTTTAAATCTCTGCTCAGGCCTAAAAGCATCACAGTGTTTGTTTCTAATAGGATTATATAAACTGTGTCAAGAATAGAGGGAAAACTTCAATTTTAAAGTTTTTTTTAAATATTGGTTTAGAGCTAAAATGCTGTCCTATCACTTTATAATTTACACCCTAAAGCTAAATTGAGATCAAACAGAATTTTTAAATGTCCATTTAATTTTACAATCCAACTTATTCCAATATTGAAGCATCTGTCTTTAAAGGAGATTCAATTTTCTTTATGGGGGCAGTTAGCACAGCAATTAAAGCACTAGGCCTGGAGTCAGGAAAACCTGAATTAAAATTTGATCTCAGATAATTAATTAGCTTTGTGCCCTAAAGCAAGTTAACCTTACCTTTGCCTGCCTCAGTTTCCTCCTCTGTAAAGTGGGGATAATGATAGCATCCCACTCTCCTAGGGTTGTTGTGAGGATAAAACGTGATAATAATTATAAGGCACTTGGCACACATCCTGGCATATAGTAGGTGGTGTATAAATGTTAACTATTATTATTATTATTATTACCTTCAGCCTTTTTAAATAAAGGAATCAGAACTATGATTACAAAAAACCCTGAAATTTCATTGTAAATATCTTCTTTTCATTTATCCAACAGGAAAAATGTTTTTCCTGTTAGTTTAATAAGCTATTAAATACAATACTTCAAAACACCTGCCCCTAGTCTTTTTTTGCCTGTCAATGCTGCCAGCCCAGTGGCTCTTTCTATGATTGGAGAGTTCCTGCTCAGGGTTGCTGTCCAACAAGAGCTGGGGGTGGGGAGAAGAGGCTGCCACAATTAATTCTCCTCCAGATCCCCTCCTGACTTTCAGGTCTTCCCTCCCTCCTTACTTAATCCAGTTGCTTTTTATTTATTGCCTTTCCTCATTAGAATTTAAGCTCTTTGAAGGTAAGCACTGTATTTCTTTGTACTTGTGTTACCCGAGTTCAGCTTTGTTCTTGACTCAGAGTAAGCACTTAAGAAATGCTCTCTCTCTCTCTCTCTCTCTCTCTCTCTCTCTCTCTCTCTCTCTCTTTCTCCCTCCACATCCGTCTCTCTGCCTTTTTCTGTCTTGCTGTCTTTCTGAAGTACCTTTAATTTTTTTTCTTCTGTTTTGTAGTGAGGTAAAGATCCACCTATCCATCCATTCATCTATCTAACCATCTATCTATCATGTACACACAGGCGCAAACTAGATAGATGATAGAATTTTAGAGCAAGAAGGAACACTAGCATTTATCTAGTCTAAATTTTCTGTACAGATGAGGAAATTAAGGCCCACAGCACTTAATTGATTTTCTCAAGTCCACACAGTTAGCGACAGAGTTGCAATTAGAACTCAGTTTTCTTGATTGATGTTCTGGCCTGCTACACTGTCAGTCAAAGACTCCATAAATCATTGGGAGAAGATTACAGCCTCTTTAGGGCAGACTTCCTGCTGTTGTGACTCATTTCAAGAAGACCACCTGCTGTGTGAGTGTTACTGGAAAAAAAGGCAGGGGAGATTACTGCCAGACTTGAGGACAAATGGAGGTTCTAACTCCGAATGGAATAGGGTCAATGCCTTGGTTGGATTTCTTTTCCTTTGTCACATGGAAAGTCATTGGCTACAAAGGGGGGAATATATATTTGCAAAGAACTAAGATGTAAAAGCAAAGCATTAGCAGAACTTTAAAAGTCCCAGAGAACAAGCTGAGAATAGGATTAAATGGGAGACAGAGATCATCCTTTCATTTTCCTAAGGAAAGGCTAATTTTATGGAAGGAGTGATTGAAACAGGGCTTGTACCTCAAACCTGCTCCCATTCCTTAACTGTCAAACTCTTGTTTTGTTCTAAGGGTCAGCTCTGACCACACCACCCACTACTCCATAATCTCCTTGGGCTCTCTATCGCCTTCAGAATCAAGTGAAAACTTTCTGTTTGACGTCTGGTGCCCTTCCTACCAGTCCAATTTTCTTACACCTTATTATTCCCTTTCATCTATGTCCAAAGTCCTAGACCTCTGGACAGTTTCTCCCCAAAAGACACTTTCTCTTCCTACTCCCAGAATTTTTCCAGGCCATTCCCCGAGTCAGGAACTCTCTCCTTCTCTTCTCTGCCTTCTGGCTCCCTGTGAGTCTCACTTTCTGCAAGGAGCCTTTCCCAGTCCTCCTTAATTAACTTCAACACCTTCACTCTGAGATGGTTCCCAACTTATTCTTGTTTGTACATAATTGGTTGCATGTTGTCTCCTTCATCACACTGTCAGTTCCACGGGAGCAGGGACTGTTGCTTGCCTTTTGGTGACATTGTGGATGGAATACTGGGCTTGGAGTCAGGGAGACTGATGTTCCCGCGTTCAAATCTGGCTTCAGACATTGTGATCCTGGTACAAAAAAGCCAGATAATCTGCTCAAAAGTGGCCTCATTGACCACCCTCCCTGTCCTTCCAGCTCTAATAATGTGAATTGGATGTACCTTCCCAAAGAAAGCTTGTTTGGCATTTTATCACCGAATAAGCCCCTGGACACTTGTGACTTACTGCCATGCTGAAAAAGTCAAAGAAAGCTCCTGGGCAAATTCCAACAACGTACCCCTCTTCTCCATCTCTACCACTTTGAGGTGTAGACTGCTGACAGAGTAATCTTCCCAAAAGACTTCTCAGAGATCACTTCCTCATGCAAGACCTTCAGTGACTTCTAACTGTGGCCATATCACCTTAGGGTGGACTAAGAGACTGCTAGTCCAAAACTTATTTTTGGCTTAATCTTCTGGTTTGGCAGAGTGAGTAGAGGTTTGGGTCTGGAATCAGGAAAATCTCACTACATACACTTGCTTCCCAATCATAAACTGGAGATAATAATGGCACCTATCTCTGAGGGTTGTTTTGAGCAAAAAAAAGAGAAAAAAAGCACTTTACAAACCTTAAATATAAATACTAGCTATTATTATCCGTAACCTTTCATTATTTCTTTATACAAAACTGCTAAATTAGTCTTATCCCCAACACCCTCCTCCTTCCCTCAACAAAAGCATCAATGTTCCAGTACTCTAAACCTTACTTCCCCTAAGTTTTTCCACTTCCTCTTGAATTTCAGAGATTTATTGAGCTTTGGAGTCAGAGAAAGACTATTCATTATATTTGGATGATTTTCTATTTTCTCTCTATCAAGCAATTTAATCAATAAGTCTTTTTTAAGTTACATATATACATATAATATATATACATAATATATTATTGTGCTAGGCCCTAGAGAAAGATAAAACCATCCCTGACCTTCTTTCTTCTTGTTTGTTTTTTGTTTGTTTGTTCTTTTGCTGAGACAATTGAGGTTAAATGACTTGCCCAGGGTCACACAGCTAGGACATGCTAAGTGTCTGAGATTAGATTTGAACTCAGGTCCTCCTGACTTCAGGACTGGTGCTCTATCCACTATGCCACTAGCTGCCCCTCTTATTTTTCTTCTTATTTTTAAATAATAACTTTTTATTTTCAAAATATACACAAAGATAGTTTTCAACATTTACCTTTACAAAACCTGGTGTTCCAAAATTTTCTCCCTTTCTTCCCCCTCTCCTAGATAGCAAGCAATCCAATATATGTTAAATATGTGCAATTCTTCTATACATATTTCTACATTTATCATGGAGCTGATACTTCTTAACAAGTTCTCAGAGTAGTAGTATGCACCACATCAACATAAAGTAAGAAGCAGCCTACAGGAATAGACAGAATTACCTTCAGTCAATAAGATGTGAATTCAAGACCCACTTCTGATATACAAAGCTGTGGGTGTGACTAGCTAGGTCCCATAATTTCTGGGTCCCTTAGTCAACTTTCTAAGATGCTAAGTTTGAAAGTAGGTGCCAAAATACAGTAGAGATCATTTTATCATCAGGGCCTCCCCACAGGCCATCCAAAAAAATGTAATTTGGAGAAGATGCTGGAACCAGAAAGGTCTCTAACAGGAGAGCGTGCATGGGATCAGCTCTGAGGACTAGGAAGCTGCAGGGAAGAGAAAAAGAAGGCTTTCCGGGCACAGACACAATGTCTGAGGAAGAACAATCTGACTAGGCCATTGCTTATGTGAAAGGGGAGTCATGTAAAATAAATCTGGACAGGTAAGTTGGAACCAGGTTGTGAAAGGCTTTACACCAGAGAAGGCTGTATTGAATCCTAGAGTTAACAGGGAGTGTTTATTGTCCAGGGGAAATCCAAATAATATAAATCTTTCAAGGCCCAACTTAAAATCTTGTGTCTTGCATGCAGAACTCAAGACCAATTTAGTCCAAAGCAATTTCTCTAGCTGCTGAATTGATTACTAGCTGTAATTAAGTAATGTATTGTAATTAATCATGTATAGCCTTGTAACACCTCATGTTGCTCTGTTATTGGCATCTTTTTTGGGTTATGATCTGTTGTCTTTATCGACCTTCACCCCAAGGCAACTTCAGCATTATTTAATTATCTTCTGATTTTTGTCTTATCTTTTAATAGCTTGATTCTGAGGTTTTTTGGGTCAGGAGCAGAGCTTTATTCAGCACACGGCTCCACATTTAGCAGATACTTAATAAATGCTGCTAGAATTAGAAGTTTCAGTGAACTACAGGGCCAATAATCTCCATCAAAAGTCTCTCAAAGATGTCAAAGATCTACATGCACAAGCATTTTCTGTGCAAAGGAGAAGAAAAGTTAAACGACCCTTTCACAGCTACTAGCAAAGGCAAAAAGGAGCCCAGATTCTTCCCCATCATTGTTCTAACCAGGTAACGTCTCCCTAGTTAGGGAGGTGGGTTCATGACCATATAGGTATCTGCCACAAGGTGGCAGTACTATGCAACTGTTCCTGAAAGGCCCTCTTCGTCCACCCCCTTCCTCCCCCCCCCCCCCCGGAGTTCTTAGCATTAGGCAGTGCTCATTCCCATCCAGGCTAAGATAACAGACCTATCTGATTCACTGGGACCATTTAGCTTTTTGGAATAACATACTTTGAAGATGATAATAAAGCTTATTTAATGTTAGTCTTGGTTTTCCACACAATTTATAACTATTTTGGGGGATAATTTCTCTCCACAAGAGAATACTTTATAGAAATTCTGCATTTAATTTCATATGAAGGGACACTTTTTTAAAAGTCCATTTTCAATATGCACCACTTATTTATTTCCTTGCTTCTGGCTTCCTAATTAGATAATTTTGTTATCTAAACAAGGGATACTTAAAACTGTGAAATAAGAAGAGTGGGAATAGAGGGAAGGGAGCAAGATAGTAGTCTTTAAGTACAAGGAGGGGTGTCATACAGAGAGATATCAATACAGAAACAGGAAAAAATTAGGAAGCCACTGGGTTTTAGATTTCTGACTCAACAAAAGCAGACCCTTCCTCAGAATTAGATTGTAAAATGGAATGGGTTACTTCCTGAGGTGGTAAGTTCCTTGTCACTGGAGATAATCAATCAGAAGCTGAATGGCCACTTCTCAAGGAAGACAAAAAATGTTTTGTTTTGTTTTGTTTTTTTTTTTTTTTGCTTCAGAGTGGAATTTAAGACTACATGAGATCTAAAGCTTTGCTAATTGTAAAAATCTCTATTTGTTTTTCTTATTACCTTCCCAAAGTACTCTAGTTTCAATAGAGCTGGTTAGTCATTTAGGATTTTGCAATGCACATTCAGAAGGTATAGAAATGAACAGGTTCACATAGGAAAAAACTTCTTTCACCTCACCAATAGATGGGAAGATCTTTAGGCAATTTTTAATGGAAGATAAAATGGGACCATCTAAGGCAAAATGATTTGGTACCCTGCAGAGTAGAGCCAGTCAATAATTTTTTTAAAAGTATAAAAAAGTTCTCACTCAAGAATAGTATGGAAAAGTATTCATTTTTATTTTACGATGGTCTATATTTTAAGTAATATCAGTGGATAGTTATAGGGAATATGTTTCTGCATAAGAATGATAAATACAGATTGAGAAGGAGAATCCCACGTGGTAGACATGACCAGAGGTTGCCAGTACCAACTGGTGAACAGCTCTGTTCCAACATGCATGTTCTGTAGGCCTCTTGGAGCTCTCCTCCATTTTTCTGTAAGAGAACTCCAGCCAAAATTTGTTAGAGAGCCTGACAAAAATGGGAAAGAATCAACTCCAGATTTGGTAGTCCTAGATTTGTCCATTTCCTAATGTTCCTAGACTGCCTTCCTTGAGGAGAAATTCTCAAATAGTATCTTGGGAGAGAAGTCTTTGTGACTTAGAGGAAAATAGGCATTTTTCCTTGTGGGGAATCCTTCTGGCTTAAGCAAGTTCATTGTGTGGTCCAACACCTTCTCTACTGCTGTAAATATGTTTGGGGAAAAGATCCTGGGGCAGATAGGTTCAACACAGAGTTGTGGACATCCAGCTCTGAGACTTGCCACAATAAGCAGGAGCACTGACAGCTCATTCTCTTTTCTCCTACTTCTCTGGGCCAAATGAATCTCTTGGCCTAAACTGCTTTATATATGTATGTGTGTGTATGTGCATGTGTATATTTGTATATGTATTTGTATATATATATATAATTTATATATTTATGTATTTGTGTATATGTATATAATTTATATATGTATATATATTTAGCATATAAAATGTGTGTGTATAAATATACATACATTAAGAGGAACCAGGAGAGAAAGACAAAAACAAAGTGAGACATGCTGAGAGAAACTATAAATGTAGTTGATTACTCTTAAAATTTAGACTCTCATGAGATAAAAAAGAAAACCTTTCCATGCTATTTCTCCTTGAATATGTTCATCGAGGGGACGAAAATTTTTATTTGTATTTTTGAAAAGTAATTTATTAGCTCTACTCTGCAGTCATTTTCTCTTAAATGGTCCTATTTTGCTTTCCATCAAAAGCTGCTTAATTGTAAAAAGGAAGGTATTCCAATCTTTTGGGAAGCTAAAAAAAAAGTCTCTTCCTATCTGAACCTGGTCACTTTTCTCTATCTTTTGAATATTGTGTAATTGTAGATTTTTATAAACTCTTAACAAGAGTTTCATGTCATTCATCTCACCTCTCAGAGAAGAACTGTCTCTCAGAAAGGAAGAATTATTATTTATTATGAATAGGCAAAATCTACTGAATTCAGCTTTTACTATTATCTAATTTCCTGGAAGATCTGCAAGGGTAGCATGACCTCACAAAAGACTTCCCAAATGGAAAATGAAAAAGGAATTAACACACAGTTTCCCACTATATCCTGCTAATAACTTAACACACTGGAAACCCTATAGGCTTCAATAAAGGTTACAAAGTCTTTAGTTGCCCTCACAGATTATATGTGGGTCTCCCCGACAGACTTAAAATGTGATACCATTTTTACAATGATGATGGTGACTTTCTCACCTTAAAATCACTAGTTTAAGAGCCCATACCCTATTTTTATAAAGCAAATGTTGTTCATTCTTAGAAAATCAATATATATTTTAAGACAAGGGGCAAAGTTAAACAGAGAATCTTTGTTCCTAAATCTTTGATTTGTAGTTTCACGAAGGATCATATTTATGAGGTAGTTTAGAAGCTAATATGCTTCATAGAGATCACAAATAATCTCTCTGAAACTTTTGTTAAGTTCCAAGTTCATATATCAGGTTGATAATTATGGACTTCTGTGGAGGCATGAATACACAAGGGAGACATTTCAAAGACTGCTTTTTTTTTCAAGCCATGAATTTGCTACTGTTAAAGGATATTTTAAGGTATAATAGAGGCAAAATGATGTACATGCTAAATTGTAGCAAATACCTTTGCCCCAAACTCCGCAGCTACATAATCATAAGAGAATATGGCTATGCAATTTTTTTTCTTTTCCAGAGTAACCCTGATGTAGTCCTACATATATTTTTCACTTCTCTTTTCAGCTGTCTGGTAACTGCTCAGGTCGATACAACCTACAGCATTTAAAAAGCTGTTCCCTTCTATTTCTGAGCTGGAATAAGAAAGAATATTCTCATCTTTTTTCTTACAGACATACCATACCAGGTTATAGTCTAGGCTATAATAACAAAGCATATACAACAGTAATAGAAGATAATCCTGTCTCAAATTGGTACTTTGGGACAATTTAAATACACAGCAGTACCTTTCCCTTCCTTTCTTCCCCTCTCTCTCTCTCTCTCTTCCTTTCTTTCTTTCTTCCTTCCTTTCTTTCTCTCTCTCTTTCTCTCTGAATCTCTCTCCTTTCTTTCTTTCTTTCCTTCCTCTCTTCTTTCTAATCAATGCCCATATTTCAATGTAGATTCTGAGGCAACGGCTCACTTAGACTTGTGGCCAAATGATGCCATGGGAATTCCTAAAGGTAATCAAGCAAATAAAATCTGTAAAGGGAAACTTCTGAGTAACACACCTTGTGAACATGCTGCTTTGACCTCTTCTTGTAGCTTCAAAGAATCTTCTGCTCGATTGTGTAACTCATAGCCTTGAAAAAATCCAGGCAACCCTGCCAGGAGCTTCTCTGCATTCACCTGTCCCTACAGGTAGTAAAGATTAGAGGGATCAGAACCACAGTGTTTATAAAACTTCCCTCCCCCACCCTATGCCAAGTTCGAAGTTCATTTTCTTATTCCTAAAATGGAGGGAGTGGTGATTAAAAGAACATTTAACCACTCTGAGAAGGAAGCACACACCCTTGAGGAAAAATAGCAAAAGATGAGGCATGCTTACAATGTTTCAAAAATCCTGCTACTGGCACAAACACCACAATATGGTGGAAACAACAAAAAAAACATAAGGCTTGTTATTTTTATCTACTCTTGTTGAACCTCATTGACTGTATACTCTTGTTGCTCAGAAAAGAGAGGACACTTGAGAGTAAATTTCAATCCCCAAAAGGAAGATACCTTGTCTTGTCTCTTCTGCTTAAGACTTCTCACCTGTGGAATATTTTAAGCTAGAAAAAGGACCTTTATGAAAACCACTACAAAAACAATTTCCTTTGAATTTAGCAGGTTGAGTAATTTGTGATTAAAGACACATCTCTGTAATCTAATACAAGTCTGGATCTTCAGGGTTATTAATATACTTATTTTAAACCTCAACTTGTTGCAATTATCAGCATTTCTGCCTCACTCAAAGTTGATTAGCATGGGTGGGGATTATCTTCTACAGAAGAATGTGGAAAGATGAAGGAGGTCTGAAGCCATAAAGGATTCACTTGTGTTTTAGAGGGTTTTTTGTGTTAGAGAGGCTTTTACCTCTCCCCATTGTACTGTTCTTGGAAGGGCTCATGCGACTACATCAACGAGTATTTCAAGGTCAGAGATGGCTGCACAGTCCAGGCAACATTTCCAAACCAACCCCACAAAAAGTCACATGCTTCTTTTGTCCTGTATATAGGAGGTGTGCCACCTAAACTGAATTTGTGTTCACTAAGCTTTATTTTCATTGTATATTATTCTGCCATCCCACACAATCAGTAATATTTTAGGAAAGGAGGAATCTTAGAGAAGGTTCTAAACTGGGGCAAGGACTCTTTCCTTATTTCATTCCCTATACATTATTTGGAAGTAGTCAATTCGTCCTTATTCCTATCCCCTTTTTAACAGAACACCAAACCAAGTCCTTCCCTCTCCTCAATTATGTAGAACACATCATGGCATCAGCCTGCTGAAATGTTTCACTTTTCCCATTTTTCTATAGAAGTCCACCTCCTCCTCTTCCTCATACCTCCAAACTGGTCATGTGTCCCTGCTTCTTAAACTTTTGAGTCACAACTTCATATGGGGTCTTATAACTGAAGATAGGGGTTGCAAAATTTTAATTTATTATAACTAAATGTTTGATTTGTATACCTTTTTATATACAAATATGCCTGGGATTACATAAAAATTTCTTGGGCAAAAAGAGGTCATGAGTGAAAAAAGTTTAAGTAGCTCTGGTATATATCTTACTGGGGAATAACAGAATTTATAGAGAGAATCCAGTAACTGGAGGATATGCCAAAGCTGAAGAACAGGCATATGATCTAATTCACTAAACTCTTCTGATGATTAAACTCACCTCAGTGGGAATTCAAAAATATTCCTTATTTCTTCATTTACAAGCTCACACAGAATATTCTTCTGTACTGAGTCAGGAAACTTTTAAGGCTTCCACTTAGAGCAGGCTTAACACTTAATTCAAAGGGTTTAAAATGTTTAGGGCATGCTGCCTTCAGTTCTCCATTTATTTCTCTCTTCCTTGGGCACATATTGTCTCGCTTGGGTTACCTATTTGTGGCAGACAAAATGAGAACAGATGCAGGTCCCTGCACTCCAGGAGAGTCATTCAGATTGAGCCCCGTGTGTCCAAAGGGTGCTGCCAACTGGCCGGTCCTCTACAACTCTCCCCTGCAGGCCCATGGAGCAGCACTGTTCCAGACAGTTATTAAGCTCTGTTCAACTGTTTAATTACATAGCCATTCAGCCGCTCCTACATTCTCTTACTTGCCAACCTAATTAGCCGCCCACTCACATACTCTCTTACTCACTTTCTCATCCGCCCAAGCACACATACCTCCCACCTCATTCACTTCCTACTCACCAAAGTAAGTGTGGCCTCCTAGCCTCCACTGGCTCTTGTATGTTATCTGAGCCTACAGATTCCTCAGTTATCCATAATACAAAAGGAGCAGAAGCAGCTGCCCTGCCGTGTCATCTAAGAAGGACTCTTTTAATACCTTCGTTTAAAAGTTGTTTTTTGTTTTTTTTAAACTAGATATTTAGTTTAAAGATTTCATTGGAACTTAAAGAGTAAGGAGGAGAAAGGGAGGAGGAGAAAGGGAGGAAAAGTGAGGAGAAATGAAGTTCACTAAATGTTTCCTCTTAATCTTGGTGACTAAAATTAAGAATTTCCTACCTAGGCTGGACCCACACCTAACACCGCACACCAAGATAAGATCTAAATGGGTTCATGATCTAGATATAAAGAGTGATATTGTAACCAAATTAGAGGAACATAGGATAGTTTACCTCTCAGACCTGTGGAGATGGAATAAATTTATGTCCAAAGAAGATCTGGAACTCTTAATTGAACACCAGATAGATAATTTTGATTATATTAAGTTAAAAAGTTTCTGTACAAACAAAACTAATTCAGACAAGATTAGGAGGGAAGCATCAAATTGGGAAATCATCTTTACATTTAAGGGTTCTGATAAAGGTCTCATCTCTAAGATATATAGAGAATTGTCTCATATTTATAAGAATTCAAGCCATTCTCCAATTGATAAATGGTCAAAGGATATGAACAGACAATTTTCAGATGATGAAATTAAAACTATTTATAATCATATGAAAAGGTGCTCCAAATCAGTATTGATCAGAGAAATGCAACTTAAGACAACTCTGAGGTACCACTACATACCTGTCAGATTGGCTAAAATGACAGGAAAAGATAAAGATGAATGTTGGAGGGAATGTGGGAAGACTGGGACACTGATGCATTGTTGGTGGAGCTGTGAATGGATCCAGCCATTCTGGAGAACAATTTGGAGCTATGCTCAAAAAGTGATCAAACTATGCATACCCTTTGACCCAGCAGTGTTTCTATTGGGCTTATATCCCAAAGAAATCATAAGGGAAGGAAAGGGCCCCACATGTGCAAGAATGTTTGTGGCAGCCCTTTTTGTAGTGGCTAGAAACTGGAAACTGAATGGATGCCCATCAATTGGAGAGTGGCTGAATAAATTATGGTATATGAATGTCATGGAATATTATTGCTCTGTAAGAAACGACCAGCAGGACTATTTCAGAGAGGCCTGGAGAGACTTGCATGAACTAATGCTCAGTGAAGTGAGCAGAACCAGGAGATCATTATTCACGGCAACAACAATACTATATGAGGATCAGTTCTAATGGACATGACTCTCTTCAACAATGAAATGCTTCAAACCAGTTCCAATTGTTCGGTGAAGAGAGCCATATACACCCAGAGAGAGGGATGTGAAATGTGGACCACAACATAACATTTTCATGTTCTCTATTGAGGTTTGCTTGCATTGTATTTCCTTTATCAGATTATTCTTTCTTGTAGATATGATTTCTCCTGCACAAAAAAATGATGCAATAACTATACATATATTCGATTTCTTAAGTATTCTAACATAATTATCATGTAGTGGATATCCTGCTATCTAGGGGAGGGGTGGGAAGTAGGGAGGAAAAATTCATAACAGAAAGCTTTGTAAGGGTTAATGTTTAGGAATTACCCACCCATACATATGTTTTGCAAATAAAAAGTATTAATAAAAAAATAATAAAAAATAAAAAAAACAAGTAGTACTAATAAAACAAAAATATAGAATCAAAAAAAAGAATTTCCTACCTTTATTTGACAGAACCTCAGGCCTATTCAGACTTATCTTGGAAATGTCAAGTGTATAACTTCAGGAGTGTCATTTTGTGTCAGGTTTTTCTTTTAGATTTCTGTGTGTTGATACCGTATTTAAAATTCCAATCCTGATTCTGCTTATGATCTTAACTATAACATGGTTCCTGTGAATTCACAAAGGTCAAGGTATTGGCCCAGCATTGAAAGACTATGTATTCTTGAACTGTTTTTCAATAGTAGGGACAGGCCATGTGGATGCTCTAGTCAAGTTCTTCTAACAACCAACAGAATGGTAGCTGGAATTATAAGAATTATAGATCAATAGTTCTATAATAGCCCATAGCAAAATGTCCCATTCTAATACAAAACCTATCATATCTTAATTTCTAACTTTATTCACTAACCCATGGAATAGAGTTGCATTACCTTTGGGAAATATATTTGTTACTTCTTAAGGTGTTGAAAAGGAATTGATTAAAGGTCTACAATAGAAAGAGCAATGATATAATGCCATTATGTCAAATATACACTATACTCATGTGACACAATAGAAACAGGTAAGAAGTGAAGAATATACAAACATGGGGAAAGACGTGAGAGGGTGGAACAGACATAAATCTTACTTTCATCTGAACTAGATAAAAGAAAGGATGAATACACACCCTATGGTCAAGAAATACATTAAATTCAGCAAAGAAAAAGGTAGGAGGGAAGACAGGAGTGGTTGAGGGATTAAACAAAAACAAGACACACACATATTTGAGAGTGAAATATGAAAGGAGGATCAAAAAGGAAAAAAATAAAGTAAAAAATATGACTGGAAAATACTGAGAGGAAGATAAGAAGAATGAATAAGAAATAGATCATTTCAATTATAGATCTTTAGTGTTAAATATTCTCCCTTTCTTTTAATATCTTTGTAAAGAAGGAATGTGGGGAAAAACTAAAAGATGACAGGGTGAAATGAAAACCACAATTAACAATGATAGTTGTAAATATGAATGAGATGAATTCACCCATGAAATGGAAGAGAAGAGCAGAATGTATTAGAAAGCAGATTTCAACAATATTATTTTTTCCAGAAACAGAGTTGAAACATTAAAATCCATCCAGATTAAATGAAGAGTGAGAGTAAAATGTATTATGCTTTAGGTAAAATTCAAAAAGCTGGAGTAGTAATCATGACCAGATAAGGAAAAAGTAAGTACAGACAGTCGGTTTAAAAAGATAAATAGAGAAACTAATTATGTTTAAGAGCATCAAAGAAAAAATATAAAGGTCAATATTTGCTATTTACACACCAAATGTTAGAGCATCTGATTATTAAAAAGTTAGTTGAACTTCAAGGAAAAATAGAAGTATAATAGTTATAAAATAATATATATGTATATATAACACATTAAAATTTTTGAAAATCAAAGAGAAGTGACAAAACTGGAAAGAAAAACTACATTGAAATGACAAAATTAGAAACCTCTCAAAATTAATCAAATGAGGTTAGTTGTCTTGAGATAAATAACAAATTGTTTTAGATTAATGGAAAAAGAAATGGATCATTTAAATAATATGAGAACAAAAAAGTTGGACAAGCCAATAATGATATGGGGGCAGAATTAATAAGTGCTGGCTTTCTCAGCAATACAATGACCCAAGACAATTCCAAGGCACTCATGATGAAAAATGCTATTCACATCCATAGAGAGAACTATGGAGTCTGAATGCCATTCAAAGCACTAGAAAAATTCATTTACGGATGAATTCTTTTAAATGTTCAATGGATAATGAATTCTAATATTATGTAAGTTATCTGCAAAAAAATAAATAAATAAAAGGGAATAGAAGGGATCCTACCCAATTCTCTTTTTGATATAAATATGATCTTGTTACCTATCTAGAGAGAGATCAATCAGACAGAAAACTATAGACTCGATATTCCTAGTTAATATTATTGTAAAAAAATAAATATTAAAAAGATTATCACAACATATTTAAAAAGATAACGTATTGTGACTTGGATTTATATTAATAATTCAGGTTGGTTCAGTATAAGGAAAAGCATATGTTATAGATCACATTGGTAACAAAAAATAATAAAAACCATATATTATCTATTAATAGGTGCTGAATGCATTTTTTTCACAGCATTCAAGGATCATTTTTGTTAAATGCTAGTTATAGCAATAAGGAAAAAGAAAACAAGATTATGATCATAGGCAAAGGGGAAACAAAACTATTTCTGCTAATGACCTGATTGTCTAACTAGAGAACTCTAAGGAATCGACTGAAAAATTAACAGAAACAATAATTTCATCGAAGTCACAGGGATAAATAAAGCTTAAATCATAAGCACTTCTGGGTGTTATCAATAAAACTCAATAAGATGAGATAGAAGTCCATTAAAAATACAACTAGAAACTATATAAAAATATTTGTATGTTCATCAATGAAAACATACAGGCACTAACTATGTTAATCCAATTATACTACTGTTTACAAAAATACAGACAAATAAATGGAGAAATATTAATTACTCAAGGTTAGGCCACACCAAATTAAAGAAAATGACAATATAATCTAAGTTAATATGCTTATTTATACCAAACTATCAACTTTATAGAACTAGAAAAGGCATCATAATGTACAATTAACTTTGCTATGGGCAGGTCGGTGGTATAGTGGAGAGACTGTCAAACCTAGAATTAGGAAGACTCTCAAATCCAGCCTAAGACATTTACTAGTTGTGTGACTCTGAGCAAGTCACTTGACCCTGTTTGCCTCTTTTCTTCATCTATAAAGTGAGTTGAAGAAGGAAATGGCAAACTACTCCAGTATCTCTGCCAAGAAAACCCCAAATAGGGTCATTTGGAATTGCTCATGAATGAAAAATGACTTAATAACAAAAATGCTTTTCAATGAGAGGGTCTCATCATTCCATTATTGAATAACATTAATAATTAGAAAATTCTCTTTTATTTTGTTGAAATCTATGTCTTGATCATTTCTATGTATTGGTACTAGTTAGATCATATATCATAATATTTTAGAATTGGAAGGGACCCACGATATAATCTCATCCCAAATTCTCACCTAAAAAGCTAACAGGGATGACATTTAGGGTAAGCCAATGCCAAAAAAGAACTAGTTCAAAGAAGGGTCACAGAGAAAGATGAACTGATCAATTTGGAGGAGTTGCAATGTAGAGAACTCAGGAACCAATTCAAATAACTTTCATGAGGCTCAGTAAAAAATATCTTTTGACAGACTATGGATTTTGATTTTTGGTTTGGAAAGATATGCTTACTTTAGGCACAGGTGACAGAATGAGCAAACTGTGGGCCAGTACCCACACTCCTAAAAGAATTTTCAAAGGACTAGAGTAAGATAAATTAAAACATCATAGAAAATGGGATTTGAAGTCATGAAGATCACAGGAACAAAAGATTTAAATCTAGAAGATATCTTAAAAATTGTCTGGTCTATCTACCCCATCTTTTTTTTTCTTTTTTTTTTAAATACATGTGAAATCTGAGGTCCAGTACAGGATGTCACTTGCCCAAAGTCACACGGGTAAGAAAGTAGCAGGCCTGGAATTTGAACCCAGGGCTCTGATTCCAATTCCATTGTTTTCTACTACATCAATTTATAAGCCAGGGGCATGATGAAATTCCAGGGAGGCTAGCCTGGTGGGACTTTTCTCTAGAGAAAGATAAAAGTTCAAGAAAGCAAGATTAAAAAAAGAGATGTTCAGGTAGTGACTATAGAGAATGATGTTGCTGCTTGAAACAGCAAGAGTAGAATGTCCTACAATTAGGACAGCTGCTGGCAGCCATCACTAGAAACTTTAAAAAGGGACACAAAACCTAATAAAGCCACAAACATATCATATGTCATACATTTCAACAAGGTTGATTCAAACAAATTAGCAAATAAAGAGTTTATGGATTTGCTCAATGCCCTCTTCCAGACATGCCTGAAATGTTCTAACCTTTGTCTTTGTTTTCTTTCCTCTTGGATTGTTGTAGTCAGTATCTCTGCAGTCTGGCTTTACTGATTTTGCTCTTTATCACTTCATGCCTATCTTTCCATCCTCCTTTGTAGTCTACATATTTATCATTTTTATAATAGCAACATAAAATTCCATGACACAAATACACAATTATTTATTCAGACATTCTCTAAGTATTTGACATTTAGATTGTACCAAGTCTTTGTTATTACAAATTGAGTAACTTTGAGTTATTTCTATATAGACAAGTCTTTTCCATCCCCTCTTCCCTTTAATTTCATCTTTATGATCAGGAGGCAGAATCCCAATCTTGGACTCTGGAATATTGGAATATTTTAAGGGAAAATATTTCACCATTTTTTTCAGAGTCCAAGATAGATCATTATAATTATTCAAAGTTTGGCTTCCTCCTAATTTTTTAAAATTTGTATTTCTATTTACATTACTTTAGTAATTGTGTATATTGTTTTCTTGGTTCTGCTTATCTCACTGAGAAGCAGTTCATACAAGTCTTCCCAAGCTTCTCTGAATTACTCAAATATTGTTTCATACATTATGATATTCTATTACATTCAACAGAACACAATTTATTCATTGTCCATTTTGCTTCAAGTTTTTTGCTACTACAGAAAAGTACTGCTATGACTATTTTGGTAAAAATAAAGCCTTTTCTTCTTTCTGATATCCTTGAGGGATACACTCAGAATCACTCACATAATTGCAGTAGCAACTCTCTGAAGTATGTCCTTTCTGCTTGGAACTTTACTAGTAGGATTTAGCATCATTTATAAACATGATGATTTTACCACATACTCTCTTATCAAAATAACTGATATACAAACACCCAAGTATATGTGTATATCTCTAATATATATCTATATGTGTATATGTAAAATAGATAAACAAGATCAGTTTTAGTACCAATCCAAAGGAAACCCAACTTCCTATTCTGAAAAGAACTTATCTCTTACTCTTTCTTTCATTTCCACAGATGTAAGGGAAACCCCATGAATTCATGCAGCTTCATTTCACAGGAAGTTAATTTTAGTTTTAAAATTGGATATGGAAGAAGCAAGTGAATTAAAACTCAGAAGAAAACCATGGTGATAAGAAGTACATTTGGAATGAGTTACCAGTGGGAAAAGGCAGACTATTATATCAGTATTCATTATATTAGTCAGAAAAAAAGAACAGGTTAACTTGGGTGAGATTTAAATGTCTTTCTTACTCTTGACAAAATAATTCATAATCATGCAAACCAGAGAAACGCAAAGTTCTAGCATTTACTTGTAATGATTAGGTCAATCTTATGTCAGACGTCTGCATTCACATCCACTCAGAACATGAGAACACTCATAATCAACCCACAGCTGCCTAAATGGTTTAATCAGAAAAATTTGGTTTTTTAAAAACGTCTTCTGTTCAAAAGAATGATTCCTTTTAAAATAATTTCTACTGTGTGCCAAGCACTGTGCTAGGCACTAAAGCATAAATATTAAAATATTTTCTTCCCTCAAGAAACTTACCTTCTCTTGGGGGATACCATATATATAATTATGGATATCTAAAATAAAGCCTTAGTGTAGACAGTTATACTTCAGCAGAGTTTTGAAACAAACAAATGTCAAGGTATTTGCCATTCCCCTAAAAATGTCTTAGTCACCTATGATCAAAGCTGAAAGGTACCTTTAAGATTATTTAAAGCCCTTCCTCTTACAGATGAAGAAACTGTGGGCCAGAGATTAAGCCACTAGCCCAAGGTCACATGGTTTGCAAGTGGTAGAAACAGGTTTTGAATTCAGATTCTGTCATATCCAATCTAGTGGTTATCCTATCTCACCCTTCCCTCCATACCGCAATGCCTCCCTATATAACATTTCAAAACTAAATTTTATTTTTTTTTTTAGTAAACAAAAATAGATTTTCCTCTCTCCATGCTATTCTTTCCCTTTAATTGGGAGTTGGGATGGGGAAGAAAAAACCTTTACAAAATTTATTTATTATGCAAAATCAAACAAAATAAATTCCAGCATCACCTCTGTACACAATATTTTAAGGATTAGGAAGCACTTTCCTCAAAACAACTCTATGAAGTAGGTATATAATCATCTCCTTTTTACATAGGAGAAAACAGAAATTTAGAGGTAAATGGCTTCCAGAAGGCCTAAGAAGCAGAACCCCAATCAAATGTCCTTCTTACTCCAGTTCCCTGCCCTCCTTTAACTCTCCTGCTCTTTCTATAGTCTGTCCTCAATTTACTAATGAGGAATATGAGACAGAGCAGAACTATATACAGCATTTCTAGCAAGTTTTTAATCTAAAACAACTGACAAAGTCTCTCTATATACAAATTCACCCTATACCATTGCTTGGGGGGCCCGAAAAAACCAATTATTTTAATATATTTAATTTATTCCAGTCCTGAAACAAAGAAAAACATGAATTACCAACCCATGTCAGGCAGGAGATTGGGGACTGCAATGGGTCCGAAGTGGGTCATATCACTGTGCAGGAAACTTTCCTACCTTGTTAAGACTTAACAGACACATTTTAAAATGTTATGATTAAAAAAATATTCTCCCAGAAATGAAAAAGAAACTGAAAGAACCACTCTACATGTCAACAGAGGAAAAATCGATCTGTAGCACAATTCACCAGATGATTAAAGTCAGAGACCTAGAAAAGTTATAATGGAACACCGAATCTACCCCCAGCTGTGGCAAGTACTTTCTTCTATGGGGCAAGAGACCCTTTGCCTGGTCTTAGATGATGTGTGCTATATTCATTGGGCGCTACAGTTAGAGAGGCCCTGTTAGTAACAGCACTGGAATGTGGGTCCAGATTTTCCCATTTCCAGTTCAATGTTCTTTCCAATGCTCCATAGGTTCTTTTCACAGAGATTGCAGCCATGACTTTGCTCTTAGTAAAAATAGCTAGTGTAACCTATTATTCTAATAAGATCCTCCTTAAGGGACTGAAAAGAATCTCATTCCCAGGTGATCTATGAGATGAGAACAAACACAAAGTTCTAATTTTAGGAACAGAAAGGACTTGAAGATTATTCTAATTACTTGGAGATATTCTAGCATAGATGGGAAAAATATGGCCTAAACAGATTAATGACTTACTTAGGATGAGAAATTTTAGTGGCACTTCTAATATTGCCTGAAATTGCTTTGAGTAAGAACAAGCAAATTGCTTTATGCTGTTATCTTACTCGCTGTACTCTTTTTATACTATGTTTTGGATAAAATGTTAAAAAAGCAGCTTTCAAAGTATGTGGGTTTTCTGAGATATATATATATATATATATGTATATATGTATGTACATATACACACACACATAGACACACACACATATACACAAATCTGCTATTTCAACAACCGTTAAGTGGAGAACGTACAATTTCTTAGCACTATTGGTGAGAATATTTAAGGTAGTAAAGGGTATGATTTCAAGGCAGAAAGAAGAAATGACTAGGAGAAGGGAGAAAAATCACAGAAAAGAAAGAGGGAAGCTAGGAAGGAATAGTTATGGTGATGGAGAACAGTTATAAGGGAAGAAAAAAATCATTTTAGGTAGCAGGTTATATAACTGCTACATTATATTATATTTTTATGTCTGAGAAAGTAGAAGTATAGTTTTGCTTGTAATAAGAAGTCATCTGGAGGTCCTCTATGGATCTGAGGATTCTTTGATATTTATTTGTTCCATTTCAGTCACTTTTTAATCAGGAAACATCATCTTAATAAGTCAGTATGAATCAGTTCTGCCTACATAACATTCAAGCTTCCTACATAGATTCAAAAGGGATGTGAAGGTGCTTCAAATCATAGCCTTAACAACATATTTTCCCAGAAAATGACAGAGACTCATCAGATCCACTAAGAAGCTGGAACCGTCAAGCTCATCTCTTAGATGGGAATTTTCCCAACCCTGAAAGCTAATCCCTCCTAAACTCTACTGGGGGAATTTCAAGGGGGATTCATCATTCAAGCTGGACAGAAGGGGTTATGATCACAAGTTTCTTTAGTCTCATAAACCACTAAGTGGTGACACAAATGCAATATCAGTGCCTACTGTGGAGCCATGCAGCAGAGTATTCTGAGAATTCCTTCACAGATTCTTAATTGGTCCAAGGGGATATAGGATCTATTAGCAAAGTCTAAGGGCAAAGAATAGCTGACAGAATCAAGAGACTTGAATTCAAATCCCAATTTTATCACTACATATGATCAATGAGTATCAATTTCCTCACCATGAAAATGATATGGGTGCACTCCTGTTTAGGCAAGTGAAGTTTCTTCTCCAGCCTCTCAGATCTCACTGGAGTTAACCAGCTGCCCTGGATCTCTAGGGCTTCCCTGAGTCAAAACTGGACCCTGTGTAGTAGCTGGGGATTAGAGCAAGTCTTGAGGTCACCCTAGTTAAAATTCCTCTCTCCAGGTTAGTTCTGAAATTTCCCAAGATACAGAATGGCGCAGTCAGTTACTGGTCTGCATGCTAATCCCTAGGGCATTTTTTACTGTAGCCCCAATAAAGCTCATTCTCTAATAAAAAATCACCAATCCTACCAACAACTCCTTTGGGCAGATAACATATTTCATAAGACACTTAATTGCTCATATCAATTTTTACCTTGTGATTTCCCATTATTTTTTACTGATTAAAAAATTGTATCTCTTTCTATCCTTTCTTCTCAAATGACCCGGACCACTATCTATTCCTCAAACAATCTTCTTCACTTGCCTTCTCGTTTCTGTTATAGTTCCAAATTCTTTTACTGCCAAAATTCACATCCTCTGCTTGTCTGGCTGGAAGACTCCTCCTTCCATCTGAACTATGGAAGACCTTTAGTGGTTCTTATACCCACTGTAGGAACCATTCCTCTAGTACAGGTAGGAGTTTTTTGTTTGTTTTTTTGATACAGGAGCCAAATAACTTTCCTACAAAGTATGATAACATAGTTATTAGGCTCTCTTTTATTTTGTTTTTGTTGCTCTTAATCATGTCTGACTCTTCATGACCTCATTTGGGATTTTCTTGGCAGAGATACTAAAGTGGTTTGCCCTTTCCTTCTCCAGCTCATTCTACAGATGAAGAACTGAGTTAAGTGACTTGGCCATGGTCATACAGCCAGAAAATGTCTGAGGTCAAATTTGAACGCAGGTCCTTCTGACTCTAGGTTTTACACTCTATCCACTGTGTAAGTTATTAGAGAAAATAGATTTTCTGAAGCAGAGGGCACTGCTTAGATAAAAATTCTAATACATAATTGGAGTGCTTTTAAATAAAATTAAGATCTTTTCCCTACTCAATTGTACTTCTTCACTGATTACTAACAAGGTTGGTCACAAAGTATTTTGCAGACTGATACACAAACACTGATTACAATGAAGGTGAAAAAGGAGTCATTCTTCATCTTTTTCTTTTTTTGACTTTCAAAACATACTATTTGGGTGACTCCATGAAGGGGGAAGGAACATTGTGGGGGAGATATGAGGCAACACATAAATAAAAACTTATTTTTAAGAAACGGGAAGTTTCCTTCCTTCTTCACATAATTTCTGAACTTGAAGAGGCCTAGAAGAGATTGCCTAGTTCAACAATTTCATATTACAGATGAAGGGACTGGCCCAAAGGGGTGAAGACGTGAGCTTCACTCAGGAAGTAAGTGGCAAAAATGGGACTTAAGCCAGCCTCCTACCTACAAGTCCAATAAGATTTCCTTCTCTCTCTTTTTTAATTCCCATTTTTATCATGAATCAAACACACACAAGAAGCTGCGAAGACTTGTTCAGGACAGAACAGACAGGAATTCCTGACCTGATGACTAGCTGTCTATTACTTAGAATATTCTCTGTTCCCTATTTCAAGCTGTCTCTGACATCTTATTATAAGATATTATTTTTGCAAAAGAAAACTGTCTTCTATGAATAAACTTAAATTCATAAAAACAAAGGGGGAAAAAGTTTCCAAAGTGATTTCTCCATCACTATTTTATACACTGTCTTGTCCACTACTCTCTCCCAGAAGTCTTTCCCTGTCTTCCTCTGAGATGATCTCCAGTCTATAGTGCATCTATCTTATTTGTACATAGTTGTCTTTTCTATTAGACTGAGAGCTCCTTGAAAGGAGGGATTAGTTTTTGCTTTTTTCTGAGTCCTCAGAGCTTAGCACAATGCCTAAAGTTAAGTAAGCACTTGACAAATGCTTGTCTACTGAATGTCAACCTATAAAAAAAGGATCTTATTGTGTACACAGTAAGCATCCACAATGTATTCAAACAAACATTATCCAAAGATAATAAAGACTTACATTTTTATAGTATTTTGACAAAATATACAGTGTACTGAATAGAGAGCTAGCCTTGGAATGAGGAAGACTGATTCAAAGGCTGCCTCTAATACTTTCTAGGTCTGTTATATTTAATGAAATCACAAGTTCAAGTGCTGCTATCTAAATGCTCCTTTACAGTTTAGAAAGCACTTCTTTGACAACAATTTTGTGAAGCACAGAAACACTATACTTATCTTACAGATGAGGAAATTAAGGCACATGGAAGCTAAATTACTTGTCTAAGGGTCACATAATTTGTAGCTCTAGGAAGAATTCAAATTGGGCTCTTAAAGCCCAGTTTTCTTTGCTCTTTAAATCTTTAAACTTGTATTTAAACTGTTGAGTTTAAGACAATTCTAATACAAAATTACAATTCCTATTTTTTCCCAAGAGAAATAATAATTCTAATTACACTCTCAGTTCCCTACTATATATACTATGGGTGTGTGTGTGTATGTATGCTATATATTCATCCTTTGATAAAACACAAATGAGACAACTGAAGATGAAAATTTCCTATTTTCTGACATGGCTTTCCCTAACCATTTTTTGTATGATATTTTTAAAAGTTTCCTGGAAATTAAATCTACAATAAGTTGAAGGAATGAGGATGCTATTATGCTAGAAGATATAAATAATGAATTTGGCAAATCAAAAAATTCTCATACTCTCTAGTGAGATCCTAGTATCCATATCTCAATACCACTGTAGCCTCTTGAACATGGGAGGGATTATCTGTTTAAGCATCTTGTCATCTATGATTAACTTCTGTTTACTTTCTTGATGGTATCTAGTGAAAAAGATTCTACAACTTCCCTTAAGAACCTATTGAGTTCTTTAACATATACCAGTCAGAAAGCTCTTTTACATCTACCAATTAATCCACAAATGCCAATGGATTATTACTATGGTTAAACATGAATAACCAATTTTTCAGTTTATAGTTACACTCATTTCTTCCTGTTCAGTTTTCTGTAGATGGAGAAAATGTATCAGTTTTCTCCTCTAGGATAAAATTTAACTCTGTTCATTTTTCCACATGAGGCCTATTTCCCATTCTTTTCATTTTGAGGGGTTATGATTTTCAGAATCATCTAAAATTTCACCACATCTTTTAAAAAACATGGTGACTAAAACTGTATACTCTGCTAAATCTGACTAATACAGAGGATAGAGAACAAAGTATTTTCTGGCTCCTGCATGTCATGCTTCTTTTAATAGATTTAAGAATCATGTTGGGTTCCCCTCCCCAATAATAAGATTACATCACTTATTCATATTTAGCTTGTGGTCAACTATGACCCCCAGTTCTTGACTCCTCCTTCACTAAGCCTAGCCAGTACTTTTCCATCTTCTACTTGTATTGCTTTTTTGGTTTATAAATTCTAGCTTTTTCTATAAAACTTCAACTTGTTTCTATGGGATTATTTTTCTAAATACTATACTATTTAGTACTATACACATGTATATATTCTATTAATATTATGTATATTATATACTACCATATAAATATATTATATACTACTACTTATATACCATATATATCCTATTTACCATAGTATATACTATTATATATATTATATGCTACTATATATATTTTATGCTGCTATACGTACTATATACATATTCTATTTATTATAGTATATACTACTATAGTAGGTTTGAATTTTTGAGCATTTATAATCCTACCTAATATTCCATAAATTATTTTTTGGGTTTTGAGTCTCTTCATCTCACTCAAGGGTGGAACTGTAACTCCAAGGGTTGCCCATAGGCCTGATCCCACTACTAAATGATACAGGACCTCTGACCTGCTCCCTTTATAACCTATGCTATTCACCTGGGGGTTCTCCATTTTCAGGGCCTACCATAATGATGCCAAGTTTAGTGCCAATATTGCAAACTTCATCAGTTCAGCACACTGAAATCAGAACTCTTGCACTAAGAGATTTACTAGGCTCAGTTTCCCTGGTGGCTGGGATTTTAGGTGGGCCCCATCACTCATGACCACAAATTTTAGAAAGGCTGGATTCCTATTTCCAACTCATTTAATTACTATCTAAGCAAAGGGAATAAAGCATAGCAGAAATTCTTGTTTAGTGTCTTTAGAAAATCATGTCAGATCTGGAGACTTATGATTAAATTTTAGGATCCAATAAAGCCTGAATTAAGTAATCATCTCTTATTTATTCAATTGAAGGCACATATTTTTTCCCAATTCTTTCCTTTCCTTAGGCTTTTCACACCCACATAGCAACCATACTGAATGACTTCTCTTTGACCCAGACACCTCCTCTTTTTAATGACAAGGTTAATTCATTAGGAAGTGGAAGAATAACTGGCTGTAGGTCTCATCCTAAAATAATCTAACTACAAACAGTAAACTGAATAAATAGACTGACATGATTATTTTCATTTTCTAATTCTGACTTAACCTTTTCTGTCTTGAATTGTCAGTATGGATTTTATTTGGTCACTTCAAAGGTGGAAGAGAACTCTCTGAGACCTCCATTGTTTTTTAGAAACAGTTTATTTAGGAATGAAACACTGAAATGCTTTTGCCATTCAGGAGGACTAATACAACATCAGAAATACAATTCCTAACTTATGTTAAGAATGGTATCTGGTAACATTGTATTGCATTAGTAAAAAATTATATAATTTTATGGTAGTAAGGGATGAACACACATGGAAATACAAAATAAATCTCATGTATTTTAATGATTTCTGGCTTCCTTCCCTTAGTTTTTGCTTTATGTCTATATCAAACATACTTATGTGGACTGCTTTTAAAACTTTTGGTTTATTTGATGAAACTGATTCACAACCAAAACTTCATGGGCATAATAGCTTTTTGTACAACGACTATAAGCTAAATTGAACACCTTTCACAAAAAGTTCTTTCTCATGCAATATATTGTTGATCAATGCTGTTTTACAAAAACATCATCAATACATTCTAAATAATTAGGCCTTAACTCCACATATTCCCACTGCTTACTCATAACACTGTTCTCATAGAATAGCCTCTTATGGCATCATTTTGTCTAAAGTGATATTCTCCTGCAAACAATTAATGATATTAATTAGTATCCTGTAATAATGACCAGCTGTATTATATTACATTGTATATATATGTATTGTATATATAATGATGGTTGCTACAGTATTGGTGATCCAAGACTGATAAGCTAACCAACACCAGAAAGTCATTCAATAATGCAAACAAGTCAAAAAAAAAAAAAAAACAAACAAACAGAAAAGCTTGTCTTACTATGGAGAAGATGCTAATTCATCATAACCAATCAAATGTAGCTGTTGTTTAAAAATTATTATGTGGCCTTTTGAAGACTCTTAACAGCCAGAAATGCTACACTTTCTCTTTAAGAAATATTATTTAAGAAACTGGATTGCAAAGATATCAACTAAATCAGAAAAGATTTTATAGGCTTTATATGTAAACTTACCACTGCTTGGTTTCCAGCAGGATCATCAAGTGCAGGTCACATTGTCCTGGATGTGTAAAAATTAAACTCCATTTGGGGCAACAAACAAGTTGGTTTTTTTTTTTTTTTTTTAAAGACCAATGTCAGAGCTACCTTTTTCTAGCTCATCTTATTTGCAGGCATACAGACATTGGAATCTTCAGGACCAACAGAAAAAAAAACACAATGAGCTGTTTTCTTAATTCTTATGAAATGAGTCAGGTCAACAACTAATCCACTTTGGAAAAAGAACAAATTTTCCTAAATGCACTCACTTTATCTGTATTCTTTGCTCCGTGGATTTGTGTTACCAACCGTTTATAAGACAGTCCACCTGCTTTTGAATGCAGTACCCACAAACTTCCCAAATAACACCAAGAAGTAGCAAATATCTTCATATCCATAATGAATAATTTTTAAATTGCACATAATTAGGAAGAAAAAAAACAGCCAAGGACATGTGGATAAATTTTCTTCCTCTAAAAAATTCTGTTATGCCATTTTCGGTCTATTTCAACCATGTCTTCATTGTTTCCTACCATGTGAGAGAATATAGTAATGTTGGAAATTGCAACAGAAGCAGCAAACTAGCAACAACAAAAACACCACCCTTCATTCTTAGAAAATTCCTGTTTCCCCTAGTACATTCGATAGATTCAGTAACTATCCATCCACAATCTTCAAAACTCTGCACTTGCTTCTTTGAGTTCCACAGCCCCACTGTTTAAGTCAAAAAAAGCAAGAGTATTTAAGAGGCTGCTAACCCTCTTTTAAATGCATGACTCAAGATGATGAAAATTAGTTTAGTAATAACCTCCTAAAACTACCACCTACTCACAGCATTCAACATTTCATGCAGCAAGCAACTGACTGCACAGGAAATCACTAGCTACTGGCAATGATTCCACAATTCCAAGAACTCACACTTTTGGGTGTGTATACACACGTGTGCACACAGACACATACAGACATATGATAACTGTCAACAAAAACTTGGGGATACTTTTTCATTCTATTAAACAGATTTTTTAAAAAAATTCATTCTGATATTGAGAAATTCTGTCTGATAAAACCACGAACTGAAAACCTGCCATTATGAATTGAGGGATTTCACAACACTCATTCCAAAAAACTGTGGCTATTCATTTCTGGAAGTGATTCACTGGAAAGGAATCATTGTTGGGCAGTGGGGGGAGGTTCTGGAGGGGATCATTAATTTTTAGGAGACAGCTTGCAGTCTGAGAAGTGAACAAAGACCTCAGAGGCTGCAGCCACGTGTCTTGATGACCTCCACCAGCAGTTTCCTGAATCATCATGCCACAAGATGACACGTCATGACCAATTTCTTCTTTCACTCCCTCTGAACACAAAACTCCATGTCTATATGCTCTTGTGCATAAGCCCCTTCCTTGATGGGAATTCTCAAATAGATCTTTGAGCTCTCTCCCCCACCCTTTTATTTTGAATCACCTGTCAACTATTCAGATGCTGGTGAGTAACTAGCACATGGACATTCACTTCCAGTGAGTAGCTTAGAAAAGCTCGTGATTTCTTCTTTTATTTAAAAAAAATAGGGAAAAACTCAGTCTACAGGGAGGAGAAACAAACTTCAAAGCCTACAAAATTATTATCATTTATCATATAAACCTCATTTTAATTTGATATCTCTACCTCTTTGTAATCAAGATAACCAAAAGAGAACAGCATCAGGAAGGAAAACCCCGGACATTTCACAAATGCTTAGACCTTCACTGCACGTGACAAGAAAAGTAATTAGACTCAAGAGAACTAATCTGGACATGGTTAGAAAATTAACCCTTGGGTGAATAGAAACATAACTATTTTCTCAATTTTCAAACATGGAAATAATCTATTTCATTACATATCAAGTTAATAGAAATTAACAAGGTGTTTATATCATTCGCTCCTACATCAGGAGAAAGGATTTTTCAAACTTGATAATCTTTGTCATGGATAGGAAAATACTTATTAGACCAGTCACGTTAGCAGTGCAGCTCACAACTTTCACACTTAAGACATTTTAGAACTAGTCACCAATAGCAAAAATATGGCATTTTATATTTCTTTACTCTGGCTAAGATTGGAAGTTTGTGTGATACATTAGGGTAAATTTTCTAGCCAATGGGGTGTATTATGTAAGAAATACAAGTATTGAAATCCCCTTGAAGGGGGGGGATCAAACTGTAAAAGAAAATAAAAATATGGAATAAAATAAAAAAATTTAAAAAGGGAGATTAATTACCTTGAGGGAGTAAAAAAAATACTAATTAATACTAAGGAGCTAATTTCTTGGAGAAATTTAATACTCTGTATTTAAAAGAATACATTTATATTGGTCTTTAATGGGATTCTTTCTAGCTGATGGCTAAGGGAGGTAAGAATTTCCGCTTAAAATATAATTGTGCCCTTGTAAAAAATATAAATGAATAAAATACCTGCTTTTAGAAAACACCTTACTTCTTACTCCATAAGACTCCTTACCTCTGAACTTGTGGCCACCATGTTTAAACCAATAATAGGAAACAAATCTGTCTGAGTGGGTTTTTAAAAAAGTGTTCTTAGAAGCACTGAAAAATACCACTTTATTTGAAGGCTAATAGGCTATGGGATCCAGATGTGAAATAAAAGTTTAAAGAAACAAGAGGCACTCTGAACAATGGATGACTGAAAAATCTATAACACCATGGTGGGTTGGCTCCAGTACTAACTAGCCAAGAGTTAGTTCCTTGAGAGGGTAGTAGCCAGTTAAATCATCTGTTACAAGAATCCAAATAATGGAAAGGAACCAATGAGAACTTTACAGTATCAACACTTTCTGGCAGGACAGCAGAGTGAAAGTGGTGACAAAGGGACCCATGACAATGCCACATGCACAAGAAAGGAGGAGCAATCATAGGGAGTGCTTGGAGTGAAAGAATCAAGGACCCTATTCTGAAAGGGAGGAACCTTGCTGGCTTTCCCTTTTCTGGATATCTCACTGGAGCAATTCTCTAAACCTTAAGGTCATGAACTAAACAGGTTCCTAGGATATGGTATGCTACAAGGGAATGTCATGACTCCATGAGAACAAATGCTGATCCTTAAATTCATAAATAAAACTACCAGGAAGCCTAGTGATCCAGAGAGCCCTTGGGGAAGCTGGTAGGTCCCTTAGGAAGCATGCTCACACTGTTCAGGGAGGACTGTCAGCCAGACTAGGGGAGAAGGTACCCAGATGTATATGCAAATGGATGCTAGAGCTAATCAACCATTCGTGTAAGGATGATGCCTCCAAAGGAGCAGAAGTATATCTATTTTTATCTATCCACTAGGGGCACATTGCACCCAGCAAATAATTGATCAAATCAAACCAAACCAAGCTGGCAAATACTCCACTTAGTTGCTACCTCGAGGTGCTTTTCAGTGAGGTGAAGGGTGGCCAGAGTGAAGCTCTGAGCTAGAGTAGAGGAACCAGGAATCAGCAGGTGCTGGATCCAATCCTGCCATGTAATGCTCATATGACCAGAGACCATTCACTTAATTTCAAAGAACACCTGTTTCCTCATATGCAAAATGGGAACCATGGCACTCCCCTTGGATGCCCACCATTCCAGGCAGATCCAACAAAGCTGGGGTGGACGGCAGGCAAGGTGAGCAAACCCTAGCACAAAACCATGAAAGGAGGTGGGTGCATCAAAGGGATGCTTAAGAAGTTTGTTTTGTTTGGATTTATGATTTTATTGTTCGACTGCTGTGAAAGCTCAGTCCATTGATGCGGATCCAGAATTTCTCTATAATCTAGTCTTGGTAGCTAGGTGGCACAGTGGATAGAGTACTGGACCTAGAGTCAGGAAAACTTGCAGCTTCAGATATATACTACCTATGTGACCCTGGGCAATTCATTTAATTCTATTTGCCTCAGTTTCCTCATCAGTAAAGTGATCTGGAGGAAGAAAAGGCAAACCACTCTAGCATCTTTGCCAAGAAAAGCCCAAGTGGGGTTATGAGGAGTCAGCACAATTGAAAAATGACCAACAACAAACACCAAATACCTCTGACACACACTTGCTGTGGGTAGGTAAGGCAGCAGGGAGCATGGAATAATGCCCAATGTTGACTGAGAGGCTCTGGGTTCAAATCTTGATTCTACTTCTTGCTCCCCTGTAATCTAGGGTACTACATTTAAGTTCAGTGAATCCTAAGGGCATGCTGGCCTTTCCAGATCTTCTGTGCTTCTAAGTTACTTGACCTTTTAGGTCCAAGGGGTATTTTTTAAGACTAGATTTGCTATTGTTTAGTTTTGAGTCCTTTCTCACTCTTGAAGATGAATCTTCCTGACTTCAGTATCTGCGTTCTATCCACTGAGCCATCAACTTGGGATAGATTTCTCTCACCATAATTTTTTTTTTTGCTTTTAGTTAGTTGAAAGAGGAACATGAGGTAATAAAATGCTTTTTCTTCATTCCATTTCCCTTAAATCTTGTAAAAAGCCCAATATTTCTATTAGAATAAAAATAAAAGTTACAATTCTCTTCAACGACCCTAACTTAGATACGCCTAATATAATTTCTGATCTTTATCTTTCTAAAATTATTTTATTAGTTCCAATGTTGCTAAATGGTAGATCTCATTCAAACATGTACAACTTGGGTAAGGTAACAGAGTTGAAAGAAGTATTCTTAATAGTTATTTTCACACAAATTATGCATAACAAATATTGAGCTAAATTGCCTTATTTTGCAGATGAAGAAACTGAGGCTGAAAGATAAATGTAATTTATCCTAAAGCCTAACATTTTCTCAGTTCCTACCAGAATGATAACTAAAACTTTCTCTTCCTAACATAAGAATAATTGGCACCAAGAATATTATGGTAAGAGTCTTGCCATAATTTTAATTTAAAATAATATATAAGATGTTTGAAAAATTGTATATATCAAATTTATAACCAGAAAAAACCTGGCATTTTCCCTTAGCAGTTAAAAAAAAGTTTTGGGTTGGAATAAGAATTTCTGTATTTGAATCATAAAATCAAATATTCCTATTAATCATTCATAGACTTCCTGTCATAAAACTTGAACCTGGTTATAATACGTATATATATATATATGTGTGTGTGTATATATATACACATACATACATATATATGCATACACATAAATATATATATATATATACACACATAGAAGCAAGAAGTGACTAACTACATTGTTATTGCAATATCCTATTCCTTGGAAAGGTCACTAAACGGGAGCCATGGTGGTGGAGATCAGACAGGAGTCTCTGTAACCTCCTCTAACCTTCCCTCAAACCAAGAACATATGAAGCCTCTAGACTGATTTTGAAGCAAAAAAATCCACAATATCTGGAGGACAACACAATTCTAGAAGAAGATACTCTGGAAAAACTTCAAAACAGGTCTGTTTTAATTGGGCAGGGGGGTGGTCTGCTGAACCCAGACTGCAGCGCAGGGAGACCAGGGCAGGGAGCTGGAACAGGAGTTAGAACAGGAGTGGGAGCGTTGTGCTTTTCACATACCTGGGAGTCTTCTGGGGGCCTCTTGGGCCAATCTGTCCGATTGTGGGCAGGTGATTTGGAGGGTCTGCCTTTTGTGGGGGGTAGATTGTGAACCACTGAACCCCTGATGAGCATCGGACCTAGCTGGCATTACACAGCACCCTAGGGTGATCAATCAATCAGTTAGGACTGATCAGCACCTGAAATAATTCAATCAGCAGAACTGTCCAGTACCTGAAATAATTCAATCAGCAGAACTGCCCCAGGGTGAACTAAAGCAGAACTGCCCAGCACTTGACATAATTCAATCAGCAGAACTGCCCAGTACCTGAAATAACTCAATCAGCAGAACTGCCCCAGGGCAAATTAAAGCAGCTGTCCCACCTTTGCCTTAAACAGACCTCACACCTTTTAAAAAAATGAATAAAAAACCACAAAGAGCTCTCACCATAGACAACTTTTATGGAGAGAGGGAAGAACAG